>CAUDMG010002356.1:1195000-1225000 GCA_958450375.1 Homarus gammarus | reverse complement strand
TCTGGGAGGGAGTTACTACACTACGTGTTTGCTGTTTATCACCTACATTAATCTATATGTTCACTGTAAGTTCCTTCACCTTTCTCTAATGAAGGCTTTTGTTAAACCACCAATGTATGTAATAAGTCATTTATGTCCAATGTATATTTTCAGCCTTCGGGCTGCAGAACTTTTTCAATAAACCGTTAATTATTATTATTATTATTATTATTATTATTACACGAATGTTTACCGATGACGTCATATTGGCTCTCTCTCTCTCTCTCTCTCTCTCTCTCTCTCTCTCTCTCTCTCTCTCTCTCTCTCTCCAACGTGAACACAAGTAGACAATAATATTCATCGTATACATATAAGGGATAGGATCCTCTGACCTTCTTTTGTTTTACGTGTATAAACGACTGGATTTTACTTTATAAACTTATTACGGTTTTCATAAGTGCTGTGAAACCTCCATATACCGGATTTCTCTCTCCATTTAATCCGTTAAGGGTCGCATATAACGGAATTTCCTCTCCTTGTTGTCCGTTAAATAGAGGTTTTACTGTACAAGATTTTGGCTAATATTTACATTCTGGGTTATTATGCACCGCCCCCCCCCCCCCCACTCTCTCTAGATCAGTCTGTTTGTTTGTTTTTTGTTTGTCTGTGTTGATCATTTATTTTTTATATGGAATGGTTTTATAAGAGATTCCGATCGTCATTTTTTTTCTTAGTGTGAGTTTCTGGCGTCTATTGTTTGGCTTACAGTGTTTATACTCTGGTCACTAACGCTCTTTTGTTTGGCTTAAGGATTATAATTGTCTTTTATTCTCCATTTGATTTTTTTATTTAATCAATAACGGGAATAATTACAAGAATTAATTGGTATCTAACTAGTATTTGTCACCTTTAATTATCACTACCAATTAACCCATATCAATTATCTATAAATGTCCTTCCCGAAATAATAATAAAAAATAAATAATAAAATAAATTCCAACAGCTATAAGTATTTCCGCCAAAAAAAAAAAAATATTTATCTATACGTGTTTATTGATCTATGATTGGCTGTGACGCTCGTGTTATTGTTTGGAGTGGACCAATGAGAGACAAGAACACACTATATAGACCAATGAGAGACAAGAACACATTATAATACTCCCGGTAGACGAGTTCGATGGTGTTCCTGGAAGCATCATCGGACCCAACATGCAGCAGTGGGGGAGAGAGGGAGGGTGGAGTGGTGGGGGAGAGAGGGAGGGTGGAGTGGTGGAGGAGAGAGGGAGGGTGGAGTGGGGAGGAGAGAGGGAGGGTGGGGTGAGGGAGAGAGGGAGGGTGGGGTGAGGGGGGAGGGAGAGAGAGGGAGGGTGGGGTGAAGGAGAGAGGGAGGGTGGGGTGAGGGGGGAGAGAGGGAGGGTGGGGTAAGGGAGAGAGAGTGGAGGGCGTATTGTTGTGATGATCAGTTGGTTCTGTGTACTTAACTGTGTCATATAGAGGTCAATACAATAACAATAACAACAACACAGTCTACACACACACACACACACACACACACACACGCACGCACGCACACACACACACACACACACACACACACACACACACACACACACACACACACACACCCACCATCAATTTCCTCCACAGTACATCACTTAACGATCCAATAATTATCAAATCGTGAAGCTAGTTGAGTAATTTGTGGAAAAGGGGAGGGGTGGTAATTAGGTGTAATGTTAAAGAGGTGTAGTGAAGATGCCAAGTTCCGTCGGGGTGTAGAATGTGTCGGCAACATGGAAATTCGGGGAAGGATAATGTGTTAGTGGATCCCTGAGGCGTGTAGGTGGTACTTCTGCCTGGGGTACATCAAGGTCACCAGCATGTTGGTTTACCGCCAGTGTAGTGTGGTGTAGTGTGGTGTAGTGTAGTGTGGTGTGGTGTAGTGTGGTGTAGTGTGGTGTGGTGTGGTGTAGTGTGGTATGGTGTAGTGTGGTATGGTGTAGTGTGGTGTAGTGTGGTATGGTGTAGTGTGGTATGGTGTAGTGTAGTGTAGTGTAGTGTGGTGTAGTGTGGTGTAGTGTAGTGTGGTGTAGTGTAGTGTAGTGTGGTGTAGTGTAGTGTAGTGTGGTGTGGTGTGGTGTAGTGTAGTGTGTGGTGTAGTGTAGTGTAGTGTAGTGTAGTGTGGTGTAGTGTGGTGTAGTGTAGTGTGGTGTAGTGTGGTGTGGTGTGGTGTAGTGTAGTGTTGTGTGGTGTAGTGTAGTGTGGTGTAGTGTGGTGTAAGCCAAAATAACAGTGTACCTAATTAGTTATCTTAAGCTCAGGAAAAGTCAAATTCCAACAATATCTCGATGAAAAATACACTTGAAATATACACCGTCTCTGAACATGGCGTGAAGGGTTAAAATATACTTCTCTAATCTCTACCTTAATTAGTGGAGAGAAATATATATTTTTTACCGTAAGTGATGCTAAGTGACTGTATCTGTTCTTTATTAAAATAACCACAAGCACGGTTATGTCCTCTTGATTATGTAATGGGTTAGGTTAGGTTAGATTCGGTGTAAAAATAAAACTGAAATAATCTCATATTAGTCATGACAGGTGTTGACATGTTGTTGTTGTGATAAGGTGATTATATACGTCAACAGGTATGGACTTTTAAGCACCGTCATAGTGTCAGTTTTGGCACCAGACGACAAACTGTGAAAGATGACAACAACGTCTGCTTTAAATACTCCTGCCTGTCCTTGGCCCCGCCCACTCACACCATCTAACCTCCTGATTGGTTATTTTTTTTTTTTACATGTATGGGAGATGTTAGTGTATGTCCTTGGCCCCGCCCACTCACATCATCTAGCCTCCTGATTGGTTAATATTTTATAGGTATGGGAGATGTTAGTGTATGTCCTTGGCCCCGCCCACTCACACCATCTAGCCTTCTGATTGGTTATTTTTTTATAAGTATGGGAGATGTTGCTGATGTATGATAATTAATTTATTTTTTTTTACTTAAACTGTTTTTTTTTAAGTAAAGTTTTTAATAATGTATCTGTGTTAAAAATATTTACTAATACATTATAACAACCCCCCCCCCCCTACAGGTACCAGCAAGATGACCCCGACAGGTGAACTCAGGTGAACTCAGGTGACCATCTCTACATCATGGAGGTAGTGGCTGCTTGTCTGTCTGTCATAGGTGAGTACTGATGTGTGTGTGTTTGTTTGTTTGTCTGGTGATGGGTTTGTTTTTTATTTGTTTTCTTTAAGGGGGGAGGTGGAGGAGGAGGAGAGGAGAAGAGTAAGAGGAAGTAAATCATTGTAAACCTCTCTCTCTCTCTCTCTCTCTCTCTCTCTCTCTCTCTCTCTCTCTCTCTCTCTCTCCGTCATTGAGGTAATCTTATCTCTCTCTCAGGCTCCGCACCCCCAAGGTGTTGTAGCTTCAATATTCCTCCTACCTGATGATGGCGGTGGTGCTTAGGCTAGGTTAGGTTAGGTTAGGTTAGAAGTATTCCTTCAGCATCATCATCACCATCATTACCATCACTAAACATCATCATCATCATCACCACCATCATCATCATCGCCATAATCACCATCACCATCACTACCATCACCATCACCACCATCATCATCACCATCATCACCATCATCACCATCATCATCATCATCATCACCACCACCATCATCATCATCGCCATCATCACCATCACCATCACTACCATCACCATCACCACCATCATCACCATCATCACCATCATCATCACCATCATCATCATCATCATCATCACCACCACCATCACCATCATCATCATCATCATCATTATAACAGTACATCAGGTCAGTTAGTGAGATATGAATCATGTATATGAACTGGTGATGAGGCGTAACAATGACTGGTCTTTAAGTCAATGTTGTGTTATCGATACCTTACGTCACAGCCGCACAGTACGTCACAGTCTATCGACGTACCCAGGTAACTAGCGTAGTGTAAAGATGTACTTAAAACATATGTTACTGTTTATAAGTACATACATACATAGAAAGATATGTAAAGGTGAGTGTGTGTGTGTGTGTGTGTGTTGTTACCACCGTGTCGTATGTTTCTATTATTGTTTTATAACATGCTTCCATGTTGTTCCATATTATTCCTGTAATGATGTGTTATATTTACTATTATATAATCTAGTCACCTTACCCTGTGCTGTTAAGGTTTTAACTGTTATTATTTGTTAAGCCCATCTTATTTCTTCATTTAGTATTGTAACAAGCATTCTTTGTTTCTCTAACGACCATCTGCATCGTTAAACGACCCATGTTTCACCCACGTGTCGCACTGGCTGGAGCCGACCTTATATATAGTACCCCACCAGCAGACAGAGTTCAGTCCAGTCCTCTCGTCATTCAGTCCACGTTCTTTTGAGTGGCACTCGTCACCTGTTACTTGTACTTTATTTTATTCCTGTGTTGTTCCTGTCGCCACCAATGTGGTATATCTCTGTGAGTACCTATTCATGTCTCCTATGTGTCCATCAGTGCTTGCTTAGTTACATTTAAGTAATTCAGTGTTGTTTCACCATAGTTAATTTCAGTGTTAGTTATTTTATATGTTTATGCAGTGTTAACGTAATCCAGTGCTTTATTTTTACTCTATATGTTTAAAGCAGTTCTTTTGATGTTTCAATGTTTTGTATCATTTGTGTCTTAAAAGTTTCGATGGTGAATCAATTTGTTGTGACAGCCTACGAGGCTCTTTATTGTGTTAGTATTTAATTTAATTAAATTCTTTAAGGTTTACTTCATTTATTTTTATTCCCTTTTGATTTACTTCACTTTCTTTGTTTGGTTACGGCGAGAACCTTGGCTATTAAAGTAAATTAAGAGACGGCGTAACAGTGTGTGTGTGTGTGTGTATAAGTGTGTGTGTGTGTATATGTGTGTGTGTGTATATATATATATGTGTGTGTGTGTGTGTGTGTATATGTGTGTGTGTGTATATGTGTGTGTGTATATATATATGTGTGTGTGTGTGTGTGTGTGTGTGTGTGTGTGTGTGTATGTGTGTGTGTGTATATGTGTGTGTGTGTGTGTATATGTGTGTGTGTGTGTGTGTGTGGATGAATCACCTACAGGTATAGACTGCAGATAATTTCCAGGCAGAGAGTGATAGCGAGATCAGATAAGATACTACACACTGAGTCACTGTACGTTTAATGGTGTGTACACCTTGGCTCATGTGCGTATTTGCGGAGGTGTACATAAAAATACACACAAATAGACTCACATATTGTCGTCAGTGTGTATGTGGTTTTTATGTGTTTATATGTGTGTGTTTGCGTGTATGTATGTATGGATGTTAACGCGTTTGGTGTGTGTGTGTGTGTGTGATGCTAGTGGTGTGTGTGTGTGTGTGTGGTGCTAGTGGTGTGTGTGTGTGTGTGTGTGTGTGTGTGTGGTGCTAGTGGTGTGTGTGTGTGTCTGTGTGTGTGGTGCTAGTGGTGTGTGTGTGTGTGGTGCTAGTGGTGTGTGTGGTAGTGGTGTGTGTGTGTGTGTGTGGTGCTAGTGGTGTGTGTGTGTGTGTGTGTGGTGCTAGTGGTGTGTGTGTGGTGCTAGTGGTGTGTGTGTGTGTCTGTGTGTGTGGTGCTAGTGGTGTGTGTGTGTGTGGTGCTAGTGGTGTGTGTGTGTGTGTGTTTAAAATTAGTGAGTTTGGAGGCGGTCAGGTGACAGGGAAGGAAGGCTTAAGATAGAATATTATAGGAGCTTATGTGGGAGCCTGCCATCCATATATACCTGTGTGTGTGTGTGTGTGTGTGTGTGTGTGTGTGGAGGGGTTACCCACTCTTAACACCACCCAAGAGTCTGTACTGTACTGTAGGTCGTGTCTGAGGTGTCACACTCTACTGGCTGGAGTACTGGTCTTGTCCCCTCTGTCTCTGGCCAGTGTTACCAGTACAGTGTTACCGGTACAGTGTTACCGGTACAGTGTTACCAGTACAGTGTTACCGGTACAGTGTTACCAGTACAGTGTTACCGGTACAGTGTTACCGGTACAGTGTTACCAGTATTCTCTCAGTAGTAACAGTGTGGAGCTGCTCTTATATTGTTATTATTATTATATCAGGACACAGTTACCTCACTAAGTCTCTCTAGTGAGGGGCTGAGAAGATGACCTGGAGAATCCCTCATGACACACACACACACACACACACACACACACGTCATCAATCACCAAGGCTGTGTGCTCATTCATCCTCTTGGTTGAGTCTCATCATCACTTCACTTGTCTTCACCAACTGAGATGTCTTGGTGAGGTCCTGCCGTGTGTGTCGAGCCACCTGCAGGTACTTACAAGCATCACAAACACTAAAGGTCAAGTTATCGTGAAGGGAAACGAACGAGTGACAACGCTAATCTCGACATTATCGTCCGGATGTGTTCAGTCTATAACGAGATCACTCCGGTTATTACGCATTGTCCGGTTTATCAAATTTCCGGTTAAGTGAACGTTCATTTATGTAAGTAATTATGTTCAATCTCTCTCTCTCTCTCTCTCTCTCTCTCTCTCTCTCTCTCTCTCTCTCTCTCTCTCTCTGCCGGATCTGGTGATAAGTTCTCTCCCTCTCACTATCTCCATCCTGTACAGGTGATAGTCCGGACCCGGTGTTAGCTGGTGATAGAGCCCAGGTAGATGGAGGAGAAGCCTAGGTAGAAGTAGGAGGAGGAAGAGGAGGAGGAGGGGGAAGAAGAGGAGGAGGAGGAGGAGGGGGGGGAAGAGGAGGAGGAGGAGGAGGAAGAAGAAGAGGAAGAGGAGGGGGAAGAAGAAGAGGAGGAGGAGGGGGAAGAGGAAGAGGAGGGGGAAGAAGAAGAGGAGGAGGAAAAAGAGGAATAGGAGGAGGAGGAGGAAAAAGAGGAGGAGGAGGAGGAAGAAGAGGAGGAGGGGGGAAGAGGAGGAGGAAAAAGAGGAAGAGGAGGAGAAGGAAGAAAAAGAGGAGGAGGAGGAGGTAGGTATACACTTGGCAACAGGAACCCTCACTCGGTCCAACCAATAAACACAGCTGCCTACACCACACTAAATACCTCTACTGGACAAAATAACCTTAGACAAAACACACTTGGACAAAATACCTCCGGACAAAACACCCCTGGACAAAATACCCCTCCACTGGACAAAATAAACCCGGACAAAACCAATCACCTCCACTGGACAGATTTCCACCACTGAAATAAATGACAAATGGACAGAACGTAAACATGAATTAGTGGACATTGGATATATTTAGACATGTTAAGACATTACTGGGACACATCTGTTAAGTACGATGATTTAATATTTTGAGTACGATGACCTTGTAATCAGAAGGGTTAGGTTAGGTTAAGGTTGGGTTAAGATTAGGTTAAGGTTACGTTAGGTTAAGGTTAGGTTAAGACTAGGTTAAGGTTAGGTTAGGTTAAGGTTAGGTTAAGACTAGGTTAAGGTTACGTTAGGTTAAGGTTACGTTAAGACTAGGTTAAGGTTACGTTAGGTTAAGGTTAGGTTAAGACTAGGTTAAGGTTAGGTTAGGTTAAGGTTAGGTTAGGTTAAGACTAGGTTAAGGTTACGTTAGGTTAAGGTTACGTTAGGTTAAGGTTACGTTAGGTTAAGGTTAGGTTAAGGTTAGGTTAAGGTTAGGTTAAAACTAGGTTAAGGTTAGGTTAAAACTAGGTTAAGGTTAGGTTAGGTTAGGTTAGGTTAAGGTTAGGTTAAGGCTAGGTTAGGTGGTGATCGTCATTAGCTGTATCTTGGGTTCAGTTTCCTTGTAGCGTTGAGGAAAACTTTTTACGTAATTCATGGCTGAGTGATAAGAGAGTGTGTGTGGTCCCGTTTTGTTGCTACTCATTCACTCACTATGTTTACACCTGCCTTACGTCCAGCATGACAACCAAGGGAGGAGAAGGGAGGGAGGGAGTGGGAGGGAAGAAAGGGAGGGAGGGAGGGAAGGAGGGAAGAAAGGGAGGGAGGGAAGGAAGGAGAAGGGGAGGGAATGGGAGAAGGTAAACTTTCTCTCCCCCTTACTCTTTCACAGCCAGGTTACTTTGGGAGGGAAGAGGCAATGATAAACTCCCTCACAGGCCATGAAAGGGAGAGCCAGGGAGTAAAGACTAGTTCCCTCCCTGCCTTCTTCATTGACAGGTGACTGACAAGCAGGGAGTTTACCTCTCATCATGACCAGGTGAGTAAAGAAGGGAGTGAGGGAGTAAAGGTAAGCTCCCTCCCTCTCTCTCTCCCTGCGTCAGTCACCTGGTCGAGGAGGCAGACACACCATGCTCCGGGGTGGTCGACACACACCGCTTAGCTGAGCTAGTGTCGGCCAGACTGCGGTGGGGGGAGGACGTGCGCGCCCTCGCTCCGCTACGTATAAGTGTATGTCTGTGTATTTCAAGTGTATTAACCGCTTAACCTCGCCAAATATATACTCGTGGTGTATATTCAGACGCCAAGTGCCGCCTGACTACACCGGACGTGGAAAATTGTGGTTAATGAGTTATATGTGTGCTGAAAATATGTATTTTTTGCATATATTGTGTGGCGAGAGTTTTTAAAAGTGATGTGGTGGGAAGAAGAATGTGTCGGCCAGGAGACAAACACCGCTCATTGACTCCGTGGTGAAGCTTCCTCTGTGGTGCTGTACTGTGGTAGTGTACTGCTGTGTTGTGGTAGTGTACTGTGGAGGTGTACTGCGGTGCTGTGGAGGTATACTGTGGTGCTGTGGTAGTGTACTGCGGTGCTGTGGTAGTGTACTGTGGTGCTGTGGAGGTGTACTGTGGTGCTGTGGTAGTGTACTGCGGTGCTGTGGTAGTGTACTGTGGTGCTGTGGAGGTATACTGTGGTGCTGTGGTGGAGGTGTGCTGTGGTGGTGTGGTAGTGTACTGTGGTGCTGTGGTAGTGTACTGTGGTGGTGTGGTAGTGTACTGTGGTGGAGGAGAAGATGTACTGTGGTGGAGGTGTACTGTGGCAGTGGTTGAGATTGTGTGGCAGGTCGGGCGATATCCAGTGATAGTGTGGTTGGTGTGGTAATGGTGATAGTAGCGGTTGTGGTTGGTGGTGTAGCTGCTGTGGTTGGTGGTGTAGCTGCTGTGGTTGGTGCTGTGGAAGACTGTGTGGGTCTGTGGGTGCCAAGTGCCACGGAATCTGGCAAGCTTTCCATCGCCTTAGCCAGAGTGCCACCCCCTAGTGCCTAGCCCATGGGGGGGGGGGGTGCTAGCTGTCTCTCACTCAGGGTAGAATGTCTCACTTCAGGGTAGAATGTCTCTCACCCAGGGTAGAATGTCTCACCCAGGGTAGAATGTCTCTCACCCAGGGTAGAATGTCTCTCACACAGGGTAGAATGTCTCTCACACAGGGTAGAATGTCTCTCACACAGGGTAGAATATCTCTCTCACTGCACATAGCGTTTGGGGAATAGGGAAAGAAGGGGGGGGGGAAGAGAGAAGGATGAGAATAATGTGACAGGAGAGGCAAAAGATAGATTGATAATATAAAACTGTGTGTGTGTGTATAGAATGATACTGTACATATATAAACAATGTTATTTCTGTTTGTATATATTATGCGGTAATTATATAGCGTTGTGGTAATGCTTGGAACGATAAGTTTTGTCTACGGAAGAGCCATCAAACCATGAAAATATTCCATCGTGTTCCATCCGCTCTCCTGGTACCAGACACCACTGAAAATTACCACCAACAAACAGTGAAAATACCCAAAAGGATCCTCATACGTGTGAGAAAAGTGAATCAGACCAGAGATTAATGTGAATTTGGGATGTTTTTAATAAGTAAGACATATGACATTGAAAGAGTAGGATTTATAATGTCTCTTGTTTCATTTTACAGCATAGAGATAGATGTTAGCGCTAGAGGTTTTGTTTTTTTTTTTAGTTCTTGCCTATAGTGAAGATAAGCATAGAATTTAGAGAAGAAAAAGAAATAATAATAAAAGCCAGAAACTATACACACAAGAAGCCGGAGCAACATCTCATTCTTGGTGCTTGTGAGGGAAGTCATTCATCAGCAGACAAGAACGAAGACTTAAAGTATGTGTATATAACAAGACTACAAGACTATTACTACTACGGACTATCACCGACGACAATCTACCATCTTCTCTACCTCACCGCCTCTTCCCTCACTCCTCTACGCCTACAACAGGATCATGAGCGTATAATGGAGGCTACAATGTTGTGGTGAGTACAGCTGTGTGCAGTTGATGGTGGTACAGTGTGATGTCATAATATACAGTGTGATCTCATAGTGTACAGTGTTCCTTGTGACGTCATAATGTAGTGTTCTTGTGACGTCATAATGTAATGTTCTTGTGACGTCATAATGTACAGTATGATGTCATAGTGTACACTTCCTTGTGACGTCATAATGTAGTGTTCTTGTGACGTCATAATATACAGTGTGATCTCATAGTGTACAGTGTTCCTTGTGACGTCATAATGTAGTGTTCTTGTGTCGTCATAATGTAATGTTCTTGTGACGTCATAATATACAGTGTGATGTCATAGTGTACAGTGTTTCTTGTGACGTCATAATGTACAGTATGATGTCATAGTGTACACTGTTCCTTGTGATGTCGTAATGTATGTTTTTTCTTGTGACGTCATAATATAGCTATGTACGAATCACCGCCATAGTTATAAATGAATCACCGCCGTCGTTATAAATGAATCACCGCCGTCGTTATAAATGAATCACCGCCGTCGTTATAAATGAATCACCGCCGTCGTTATAAATGAATTACCGTCGTAGTTTTAAATGAATCACCGCCGTCGTTATAAATGAATCACCGCCGTCGTTATAAATGAATCACCGCCGTTGTTATAAATGAATTACCGTCGTAGTTTTAAATGAATCACCGCCGTCGTTATAAATGAATCACCGCCGTCGTTATAAATGAATCACCGCCGTCGTTATAAATGAATTACCGTCGTAGTTTTAAATGAATCACCGCCGTCGTTATAAATGAATCACCGCCGTAGTTATAAATGAATCACCGCCGTCGTTATAAATGAATCACCGCCGTCGTTATAAATGAATCACCGCCGTCGTTATAAATGAATTGCCGTCGTAGTTTTAAATGAATCACCGCCGTCGTTATAAATGAATTACCGTCGTAGTTTTAAATGAATCACCGCCGTCGTTATAAATGAATTGCCGTCGTAGTTTTAAATGAATCACCGCCGTAGTTATAAATGAATTGCCGCCGTAGTTATAAATGAATCACCGCTGTGGTTATAAATGAATTACCGCCGTAGTTATAAATGAATCACCGCCGTCGTTATAAATGAATCACCGCCGTAGTTATCTATGATTCACCGTCGTAGTTATAAATTAATCACCGCCGTAGTTATAACTGAATTGCCGCCGTAGTTATAAATGAATCACCGCCGTAGTTATGTATGATTCACCGTCGTAGTTATAAATTAATCACCGCCGTAGTTATAACTGAATTGCCGCCGTAGTTATAAATGAATCACCGCCGTAGTTATGTATGATTCACCGTCGTAGTTATAAATGAATCACCGCCGTAGTTATAAATGAATCACCGCCGTAGTTATGAATGATTCATCACCGTAGTTATAATGAATCAACACCGTAGTTATGAATGATTCATCACCGTAGTTATAAATGAATCACCACCGTAGTTATGAATGATTCATCACCGTAGTTATAAATGAATCACCGCCGTGGTTATGAATCACCTCAGTAGTTATAAATGAATCACCGCCGTAGCTATGAATGAATCACCACCGTAGTTATAATGAATCAACACCGTAGTTATGAATGATTCATCACCGTAGTTATAAATTAATCACCACCGTAGTTATGAATGATTCATCACCGTAGTTATAAATGAATCACCGCCGTAGTTATAAATAAATCACCACCGTAGTTACGAATGAATCACCGCCGTAGTTATAAATGAATCACCGCCGTAGTTATGAATGAATCACCACCGTAGTTACGAATGAATCACCACCGTAGTTATGAATGAATCAGCGGCTGGTGACGTTGTTAGGTTCCTGTCCGATGATGTAGGTCACCTGAATTAGTCTCGTCAACCACAGGTGTGTACATTATCGTTATTATTATTATTAGTTTTATTATTATTATCGTTCATGTTATTGTTTTTAGTGTTATTTTTATTATTAGTGTTATTATTATTGTTGTTGTTATTAATGAACGCTAGATATCATCCTCAGAACGCACACAGAGCCAACAAACGTGTAAGGGTTGACAGTAAGGAAACGTTTGCGGCCGGAACGTGTCCTCAAGCCCTGACAGTATTAACCCCTTGGTGTATGAAGCTGGCTGGAACGCACCCACTGGCGATCAACACATTGCTAGAACGCATCAGGGAGCCGATCATCGTTGTCTTAGGACTCTTGTAGCCGCTCGTGTTATGGTATGTGTCACTATAATATGACACCCTCTACCACACCCCCAGTATGACACCACCACACTCCCAATATGACACTCTCCCCCCTAATATGACACTTGCCCCTCCACCACACCTGTCATTAGCAGTAATATGTCACCGGGTTTATTTATTCACCTTCATAACTCAGAACACAGCGTCAGACAGCCATTAACAGTAGTCTTGGTGTAAGTGCGTGGTACTGTACTAACGTGGCCTCAGCGCTCCTATACCTACTGAGAGATATGTACAATGTTATGTGTGTTTAGTACATTAATGGGTACACCACATGAGTGAGGTGTACATGTATATAACTTTACATATGTCAATTGTTCTAACTGGAATGTGTACCAAAGTTAAATGCATTTATGGTTGAATGTTTATATTGTGAGTAAACTAGAGGTACTGCAGGTGTGGACAGGTAACAAGTGTGAACAGGTAACAGGTGTGAACAGGTAACAGGTGTGAACAGGTAACAGGTGTTGGCGGGTAATAGGTGTTTGAGAGGTGACAGGTGTTGGCTGGTAACAGGTGTTTGACAGGTTACAGGTGTGGGCAGGTGTATATTGATGTTTTAAAGGTAAATTATTATTACTAAGGGTTTGTATTGAGAGAGGGATGGTGACCACTCTCTGCATATTAAAACAATAACAATGGTAATTAAAGTTTATTGTGTTAGGTGAGTGTGGGTGAGATCTGCCCTAGAGTGGGGTGAGATCTGCCCTAGGGTGGGGTGACTTGTGACATACAGTGGGGGTGAGATCTGCCCTAGAGTGGGGTGAGATGTGACAGAGTGGGGTGTGAGATCTGCCCTAGAGTGGGGTGAGATGTGACAGAGTGGGGGTGAGATCTGCCCTAAAGTGGGGGTGATATGTGACAGTGGGGTGTGAGATGTGACACAGAGAGAGGAGTGAGATGTGACACAGAGAGAGGAGTGAGATGTGACATAGAGTGAGGGAGTGAGATGTGACATAGAGAGAGGAGTGAGATGTGACATAGAGTGAGGAGTGAGATGTGACATAGAGTGAGGGAGTGAGATATGACATAGAGAGGAGTGAGATGTGACATAGAGTGAGGGGGTGAGATGTGACATAGAGTGAGGAGTGAGATATGACATAGAGAGGAGTGAGATGTGACATAGAGTGAGGGAGTGAGATGTGACATAGAGTGAGGAGTGAGATGTGACATAGAGTGAGGGAGTGAGATGTGACATAGAGTGAGGGAGTGAGATGTGACATAGAGAGGAGTGAGATGTGACATAGAGAGGAGTGAGATGTGACATAGAGTGAGGGAGTGAGATGTGACATAGAGTGAGGGAGTGAGATGTGACATAGAGAGGAGTGAGATGTGACATAGAGAGGAGTGAGATGTGACATAGAGAGGAGTGAGATGTGACATAGAGTGAGGAGTGAGATGTGACATAGAGAGGAGTGAGATGTGACATAGAGAGGAGTGAGATGTGACATAGAGTGAGGGAGTGAGATGTGACATAGAGTGAGGAGTGAGATGTGACATAGAGAGGAGTGAGATGTGACATAGAGAGAGGAGTGAGATGTGACATAGAGTGAGGGAGTGAGATGTGACATAGAGAGGAGTGAGATGTGACATAGAGAGAGGAGTGAGATGTGACATAGAGTGAGGAGTGAGATGTGACATAGAGTGAGGAGTGAGATGTGACATAGAGTGAGGAGTGAGATGTGACATAGAGTGAGGAGTGAGATGTGACATAGAGTGAGGAGTGAGATGTGACATAGAGTGAGGGGGTGAGATGTGACATAGAGTGAGGAGTGAGATGTGACATAGAGTGAGGAGTGAGATGTGACATAGAGTGAGGAGTGAGATGTGACATAGAGTGAGGGGGTGAGATGTGACATAGAGTGAGGGGGTGAGATGTGACATAGAGTGAGGAGTGAGATGTGACATAGAGAGGAGTGAGATGTGACATAGAGTGAGGAGTGAGATGTGACATAGAGTGAGGAGTGAGATGTGCTATTAATAACCTGAACAAGGGTGTAGTATGAGTCACCTTGTTATCAGGTGGTGGCGGCTGTGGTCTAACTAGGCTACCTATCTCGGCTTGTTATCGCGGTAATCATTCGTGTTCCTCCTCCCTCCCCTTCTCTCTCTCTCTCTCTCTAACCTATCTTAATCTGACCTAACTAACCTGACCCATCCTAACCTAGTCGAGCCTATCCTATCCTATTCTATCGTAACCTATCCTAACCTAACCTAATCCCCCTTCAAATAGTGTTAGATTCGTTAATATTTAGGTGAAATAATGTTTATTTTTTATCGATATTATACTTACAGGTTCTGGGTATAGTCTTAAGTGAGTTTAGCCGCCATTTTTGTTTTTGTTTTTTTTACGTGATCCAAAATGGCGGGGTGGCGGCCATCTTTGTTTGGGATTTAATCTGATTCACTTGTTTTTAGGTTAATTGTTTTTTTTTTTGTTTCATTTTAGTCATTGGTTTGTTTATCCTGTGACGTACTGTAGTGTTGGTAGTACTGTAGAGGTGACAACATTATACAGGTGGTGACAACATTATACAGGTGGTGACAACATTATACAGGTGGTGACAACATTATACAGGTGGTGACAACATTATACAGGTGGTGACAACATTATACAGGTGGTGACAACATTATACAGGTGTTGGCAACATTATACAGGTGTTGACAACATTATACAAGTGGTGACAACATTATACAGGTGGTGACTACATTATACAGGTGGTGACAACATTATACAGGTGGTGACAACATTATACAGGTGGTGACAACATTATACAGGTGGTGACAACATTATACAGGTGGTGACAACATTATACAGGTGACAACATTATACAGGTGTTGGCAACATTATACAGGTGGTGACAACATTATACAGGTGACAACATTATACAGGTGTTGGCAGTGCTATAGTGAAGTGTTGGTAGTGTAGTATTGTGGTGTTGGCAGTGCTATAGTGTTACATACGATCGTGGTGTTGGCAACCCTCCAAAGCTATAGCGGTTTCTGATGTCTGTTGTCAGTACCGTTACATGGTCCAACTCTGGTGCTTGTTAATTACTGTTGTCAATACTAAGATGTTGGAAGGCAATTGTTGTTGGCAGTAATGCTAACACTTATTGTACTACATTGTGTTCAGTGTTGGTCGTCAGGATGTGTTTGTTGGGTAAGTTGTCGAAATATATGTTGGCAGTGATGTAACTGTTGGTAGTGGTCGTGTAATGTTTCATCTTGGGTTAAGTGGTGTCAGTATATCGGTGTTAGTGATGTCATGGTGTTAGTATTTCCGTGTTGAGCAGTAGAGTAGCGCTGCCTGGTGTAAGGTGGCAGTAGTGGCCTTGGTGTTGTCAGAGGCGATCATCACGAGAGACACTGCTACAACATCTCACAGGAGGGGGACAGTAAACAAATATGGCTGCCGGATGACGTCACCATTCACAGTTGGCGGGCGGCGGCGGTGCTGCAGCTCAGCTCACTCAAGTCTACCGCTCTTGTTGGACCTCACGAAGGTCACCAAGTTCCTCCCAGACGCTTGCTGGTGAAGGATGGTCACTCTGAGTGACATTATGTGCGGCCATAATTGCTATATTTAGACGTTGAGCAGCAGGCGAGCATAGGAAGAGAAACGAACAAACTTCCTCCTCAAGCTTCGTCGTTCTCTTCAATATTATCGTCCAAGAATAGTCGTGACTAAACCGTTGGTTCTTTGCGGGTTTATGCTCCCCGGTAACAAACTCATTTCTCTCCGGAGGTGCGGATAATGGGGGTAAAAAGAGGATTTATTACACAAGAGTCAGCAAGCAGCAGTACACAGGTAGCCTACAGCAGCATTTGGAGATAAAAGGAGTATCAGGTAACGGCGGAGTGTTGCCGTATGGAGGTGCTCGGGTGTGCATGAGTCACCGGCCAGGCAGGTAACGCTGACAAAATGTTCCACTAGACTTGGTTCTCTTCCTCTGCCGTTCGTTCATGTCTCTCCTGCTACCGAGAGATAGTTGATTTGGCGAGGCCTTTAACGTGTTCTAGAGGAGGGGAGAGAGGGAGACTGAGGTACGTAAATGGGTAGAAATTCGGACAGGAGAGAGACACTAAGAGGGAAATGTACGATAGAAAGTGATGGTGAGAGAGAACCAGGTAGGTGGGCGAACACACACACACACACACACACTTATACATACACGTAGACTAACACACACAAACAGTTACACACATAGACAAAAATACACACATACATTTACGTGTGCACCAGCAAACTCACTCATACATACATACACCATCATACTGAGACTCAAACTTTCATGCGTAAAGATATTTTAACCTACAAACAAATACGTACACGAAGACTAGCACACACACACACACACACTCATTTACATACACACACACACCGTCGTACAGAAACAGACACACATACATATTTACACGTCACCAGCAGAGAGAGAGAGAGAGAGAGAGCACTATACAATAAACTACACACTACACTGTTGGTTCAGGCTGAGAACAAGTGTAGTGTAGTGTAGTGCATTGAAGTGTAGTGATGATGGTGGTGGTTTAGTGTAGTGTAGTGTAGCGTAATGCTGTGTAGTTTTCTCAGGTGTATTCTCTCTCTCTCTCTCTCTCTCTCTCTCTCTCTCTCTCTCTCTCTCTCTCTCTCTCTCTCTCTCTCTCTCCCCCTCAAGGATCCCACGTGATAAGAAAACACCCAGGGAATGGCAGGCTAACTGTGATATGGTTGGATACAGTCAGGAGATGGGGATGGTGGTAGAGGTGGTGATAGTGATGGGGATGGTGGTAGGGGTGATGGGGATGGTGGTAGTGGTGATGGGGATGGTGGTAGGGGTGGTGGTAGAGGTGGTGTTAGTGGTGGTAGTGATGGGGGTGGTGGTAGTAGTGATGGGGATGGTGGTAGGGGTGGTAGTAGTGATGGGGATGGTGGTAGGGGTGGTGTTAGTGGTGGTAGGGGTGGTAGTAGTGATGGTGGTGGTAGGGGTGGTGTTAGGGGTGGTGTTAGTGGTGGTAGGGGTGGTGGTAGTGATGGGGGTGGTGGTGAAACAGTAACCTAGATATTTTAATAAACCTTAACAGGTACGCATTATTATTATTGTTATTATTATAAACTGGACAAACTTATAACGGCAAAGAAATACTATGTATGTGTGCGTGTGTGCGTGTATGTACAGTATGTGAGCGTGTCTGTCTCTAGATTTACTTGTCGGTCAAGTATGTCGCTTCTGTATGAGTCATTCACACATACATACACACATGATAAACTTCTATATACGCACATGCATGCATATACAGTATAACAGATGTTTACATACATACATTAATATACCGGTACTCACATACTTACATACACAAACATACGTTTACACATGATCGTGCACACATACGTTCACACTCCCGCACAGAAATACATACATATATACATACGAGAAGTTACAGCAACATCAGTAACAGTAACAATTAGAACAGCAGCAGCAACAACAACAACAACAATAAGAACAGCAGCAACAACAACAACAACAACAACAACACTTCCACAACTGCCTGACCACAACGATTGTGACTCATCGACTCTGTGTGTGTGTGTGTGACCTAACATTCCCCTACACCCACTACCTATATACACCCAACATCCAACATACGTACTACACTTACACCCAGACAGAACCTACACCCACACACCCTATCCACTACACAGGGTCCCTACAACCACACACCCTATCCTCTACACAGGGTCCCTACACCCACACACCCTATCTACTACACAGGGCCTCTACACCCACACATCCTATCCACTACACAGGGCCCCTACACCCACACACCCTATCCACTACACAGGGCCCCTACACCCACACACCCTATCCACTACACAGGGCCCCTACACCCACACACCCTATCCACTACACAGGACCCCTACACCCACACACCCTATCCACTACACAGGGCCCCTACACCCACACACCCTATCCACTACACAGGGCCCCTACACCCACACACCCTATCCACTACACAGGGCCCCTACACCCACACACCCTATCCTCTACACAGGGCCCCTACACCCACACACCCTATCCTCTACACAGGGCCCCTACACCCACACACCCTATCCACTACACAGGACCCCTACACCCACCACACAGCCTCCTACACTACAGCCATAAAACTGACTCATGCTGCTTACACCCTACGACTCTCTCTCTCTCTCTCTCTCTCTCTCTCTCTCTCTCTCTCTCTCTCTCTCTGTCTCTCTCCTATCAAAAAGTCTTAACTAAATACAAAAATTATATTCTTTAGTTTAGGTTTAGGTTAAATAAGTGTAGGTTTAGGTTAGGTTAAATAAGTGTAGGTTTAGGTTAGGTTAGATTAGTCTTGGTTTAGGTTAGGTTAGCAGAGTGTCATTCATCCCAACAGAACATAACGCCACATGCAGCATCACATAGGCCAGGGCGGCGTCATGTTATGTTATTGCTTCCTGCTCATTGGTGGAGGACCGGCAGGGGATGTGAACCGTGCCGGCCAATCACCAGCTGACTCATCATCGCCCGCTCAGGTTTTGGCTCAACAGCTGTTTTTGTAGGGTTGTCAAGTAGTGTGTATTTTATTCTCGGTTTATTTCTGGTTTATAATCCAACACCTTCTCGCTTTGTACTCTAATTAAGATCTCTCTACCTGGTGTTTACTTTACCTGGTGGTGTTATTTTTGGTTGCGTCAGTGAGCCAGATACTTGTTCTTTCTGTCTTAAAACTGCGTGTGTGTGTGTGTGTGTGTGTGTGTGTATGTGTACCTGTCATTTAGCTACAAGATTGTTTTAGATTGTCCCGGAGGGGGCTAGTTTATTGGGCACCCCCTTACATCCTGTGCAAGGTGAAGCGCAGAAGCGTTTACAGCGCCCATCAGGGGAGCATGCCAAGTTCATCCTTGCCTTTATGACAGGATTCACGATGGCGACGAATTCCATCAGGAGTAAGGTTATGCCTGTGTTGACCTCCTGACCTCACCTTGACCCCTGACCTTGACTCGGATTTTGTCACCTCCTCTCTGTTACCGTGTGGGAGTGTCGAGTACTGTTGAGAGAGAGAGGTGTTGGTTGTGATAGTCTCTCTCTCTCTCTCTCTCTCTCTCTCTCTCTCTCTCTCTCTCTCTCTCTCTCTCTCTCATAACAACACCAACATCTACAGGTCAGTTGTTGTGATAGAAAACGCGGGTAAACACATCTAGAATTTTATGAATGAGTGTGAATGAACCAGTAGTCGTGTTGAATGGTTAGGTTAGGTGAGAGTGAAATGATTCTGATGAATGATGAGTATAAGGGGGTCTCTCTCTCTCTCTCTCTCTCTCTCTCTCTCTCTCTCTCTCTCTCTTACGAAACCCATGAGTAAGTGAGGCATAAAGTGAATAATGAGAGTATCCAGTGTTAGCTATGAGAACTGGTCCCCTCCTTCCTTCCCTCCCTCTTCCTCCCTTCATTACCCTCTCGCTCTCCCCTTCCCTCCTCCTCCTCCTCTCTTTCTCCCACACATTGCTAACCACCATCCTCCCTCCCCCCCCACTCCCTCCAGCCTTCTCTCAGCACCCCACTCCTTTCCTCCCTCCCTTCCCCTCTCAGCACCCCACTCCTTTCCTCCCTCTCCCCTCATTGGGTTAATCAGGTGGTTGAAGTAATGAATCACTATTTAAGGTTTGTTTATGGTGCGGTGTGACGTAGTGCTGTTTACTGTTGTGACGTCATGGTGTTTACTGTTGTGACGTCATGGTGTTTACTGTTGTGACGTAGTGCTGTTTGTTGTTATGACGTCACTTCACCCAGACTACACAGCCTTGTGACATTATACAGTGTGGCTGGCTGGTGACGTGAGTAATGATGTGTACAGTGACCACACCATATGAGCTAATGTTGACAGTGTGTGTTGACTGTGTTGTGCCGTTTTATCTCTCTCTCTCTCTCTCTCTCTCTCTCTCTCTCTCGTAAGAATAGTTATAATGTAAAAAACAAGGAATAATAATAATAATAATAATAATGATAATAATTATAATTAACTTACAAAATAACTGGAAGAAATAATTCAAATAGTAATAATAATAATCTTTAACAACATTATGGTTGACAAGTGTCGCTAGGGAATGGAACAAGACTCAACTACTGGCCACGCTGTTCGTCTGTAATTTAAGTTTATGAATGAACCACAGCCATTCACCTCCACCCGCCCGCCCGCCCGCCCGCACGCACTCACTCCTGTTTTCTTGTTGGAGAGGATGATGGCTCTCTCTCTCTCTCTCTCTCTCTCTCTCTCTCTCTCTCTCTCTCTCTCTCTCTCTCTCTCGTTCGTTATTGTTTATTTACGAGCTGTTGTTGTTGTTGTTTCTATTTACTTATTATATAGTGGAGGTAATAGTTAATGAATGGTGGGTGTAGTGGTGTGGAGGGTGTAGTGGTGGGTGTAGTGGAGGGTGTAGTGGTGTGGAGGGTGTAGTGGTGGGTGAAGTGGAGGGTGTAGTGGTGTGGAGGGTGTAGTGGTGGGTGTAGTGGTGTGGAGGGTGTAGTGGTGGGTGTAGTGGAGGGTGTAGTGGTGGGTGTAGTGGAGGGTGTAGTGGTGTGGAGGGTGTAGTGGTGGGTGTAGTGGAGGGTGTAGTGGTGTGGTGGGTGTAGTGGAGGGTGTAGTGGTGGGTGTAGTGGAGGGTGTAGTGGAGGGTGTAGTGGTGGGTGTAGTGGAGGGTGTAGTGGTGGGTGTAGTGGAGGGTGTAGTGGAGGGTGTAGTGGTGGGTGTAGGTGGGGAGGGTGCGTTTGTGAGAGGCGGAAGTGGTGTGTGTGAGAGGCGGAAGTGTGTGTGTGTGTGTGTGTGTGTGACCGCCTGGAGGTTGTCTGTGTAGCGGCGTCACCTGTAGGCTACCTGTGTATATGTGTGTGTGTGTGTGTGTGTGTGTGTGTTTCTTCCGGGGCGACACACACACACACACACACTGTTATTCCCCTCTCTGACGTCAGTGAGTGAAGCCAACGGGAATAACTGGTAATATCTCGTGATAGGTGGAGGGAGAGCGGGAATAATGCATTGTGATTGGTCAAGAGGAAATGGTAATACTGTTTTGTGATTGGTGGAGAGATCATTGGTTAGGCTAGTCATAGGTGTTACTTTATCTCACATGTTGCCAGGTGTACAGGGTGTTGCCAGGTGTACAGGGTGTTGCCAGGTGTACAGGGTGTTGCCAGGTGTATAGGGTGTTGTCAGGTGTACAGGATGTTGCCAGGTGTATAGGATGTTGCCAGGTGTACAGGATGTTGCCAGGTGTACAGGGTGTTGCCAGGTGTATAGGGTGTTGCCAGGTGTCAGTCGTATAATATGTGGCAACAGTGGTGGTGGCGGAGCAACAGATGTGTCAGTGGTCAGGTCAGCAGTAGAGGCAGCAACAGCAGGAGGCAGGATCAGCAGTCGCGTGTGATAGCAGGAAGAGGAGGAGGAGGAGGAGGAATGAACTGTAAACAGCTGACGGACGGAAGCCTCATGAATCACAGTGACTTCTATAAACAACAACAACGACAACAACAGTAACAACAACAACAACAGTAACAACAACAACAACAACGACAATAACAACGACAATAACACTACTGATTTTATGAATGAATAACTCGGTCTTTCAACTATAAAACATTGACAACTGAATGATTAGTCAACACCATAACATGAATGAGTGTGTGAATGAACAACCGACACACACACACACACACACATGACTACCGTGTAACAGACACATTCAGACATATACATAAGTACACATAGTGATACCTAACATTAAACATACATACATACATACATACATACATACATACATAAGTAAGGATGTATGATACAACAGGATTTCTGGTAATTTTTATACACAGTCATCAACCACAATATGTATAGTGTTCCTTCCTGGCTTACTCACAGCTGTAGTGTGGTATGGTGTGGTGTAGTATGGTGTGGTGTAGTGTGGTGTGTAGTGTAGTATGGTGTGGTGTAGTGTGGTGTGTAGTGCGGTGTAGTGTAGTATGGTGTGGTGTAGTATGGTGTGTAGTGTGGTATGGTGCGGTGTAGTGTAGTATGGTGAGATGTGGTGTAGTATGGTGTGGTGTAGTATGGTGAGGTGTAGTATGGTGAGGTGTAGTATGGTGTAGTGTAGTATGGTGTGGTGTAGTGTAGTGTCTGTCTCACCATCATTACCATATTGACACCATCAGCGAGAATATTATGTCAAGAGGTGTAATCACTATCACCATCGTCACTATCATCATACTTTCACTATCGTCATTATCACTAAGTCATTATTACAAGGCATGGAAACATTACATAAAGATTCACTATCACCACCAAGTCACCATCACTCCATCGTCACTATCCAACAGACAATAGTCACAGATACAGACACGTGGCGAAAATTTGACAAAGTTACACACACACACACACACACACACACACACACACACACACACACACACACACACACAATATGGCCGAGTGAGTGATTTCAACTAGACGATCTTCCTAAGTAGTGATCCAGTCTGTCGCTATAGCGAGAGAGAGAGAGAGAGAGAGAGAGAGAGAGAGAGAGAGAGAGAGACATTCGGGTGTGGTTGACAGTGTTGGCCTGACAGCTAACATCACTCTGTATACAAAGCCTTCAGTCACCACCACTGTACTCGACCGCCTTCATCTCCTCATCTGTACAAGTAGATCCCCATGTAGACTACTGGCAGTGCCCCCCCTACCCCCTCCCCTACCTCGCCCCACAAGATCGAACCAAGAACCGTTATTGTAGGAGGGGAGAGCTGTAGCCACTCACCCACCACGCCCTTCGAGGCTGACAGAGAGAAGGGGAGGGACACACACACACACACACACACACACACACACACACAGGACTTGTTGTAATATCCTGTAGTATTTTCCGAGATGTGTCACTGTGTATTAAGTAAATGAACTGCCCCACTGCTCTTCCTTTAACGCTTATGTTCTTTTACTTTTTTTTATGTTACATCATTATAATAAATCGTTAACATATTTATTTTTTGTGTCTTATTTCATTGTTTGGAATTGAATACAAATATTTAAACGTTATATATAAAGTGGATCTTCCCGCGCTTGACGGTGTTTGTAAACATTGTCTTCGTTTTTATCCGCCAGAGAATTATTCCCGCGTCCACATCTTTATTATTATTCGTTCTTATCCGTTTATAATTTTCTGACGTTCACGCATCTCTGTAAACATTGTGCTAGTTAATACCCTCTTAAAAATGGTTATTCTTTACACCCTGATGTTTGTTCGTAAATATTTTTTGTTCCCATCTAGACTAAAGTTTATTCACTTGTACTGTATATATCTCTTTGTACCATGTTGTTCGTTCATATCTGCCTAAAATTTAATAAGTTGGTCTGTCTCTCTCGCCATTTCTCTATCTCTCAGCCTGGCGTGAGACCAACGCTTGTGGTTATGGCGAGAGACAGCCGTTGAACATTAAACTAAACAACTTACCGTTAATTCCACTCATCTGTTGGTGCTACTCCCAGGCTACTGTTAGCACCGTTTTGGTATTGATTTACCCGACGTTAATCCTGTCAACAGATATGATTTATTTATCGTTTGCTGAGTTCTGTTTAGATTGTGTAAGTTACCGTTGGCGTCTCTAGTTTTTTCGGTTTTCCTACGTTGAAACTGCTAACGGATCCGTTGGATTCTATTATGATTTCCGTTAACCACATCCTCTTAGAGTGAATGAGATAAGAGATAGAGACAGAACGAGGAAAAAGAGAGATAGAGCGATAGAAAAAGAAAGAGATGGTGAGATAAAAATGACGAGACAAAATATATAAAATAGAAAAATATAAATAAAGACATACTCATCTGATATACTTGTATGACAGTTTGTATGTACGTATAAATTCATGTGTGTATGTACGTTTCTATGCATGGACGTATCCAAATTAGGTAAAGTTTAGCTGTAAGGGAATAAATCTTTAATAAAATGTTACACTATTTTCCATGGGGTTATAACAATACTCCAAGACAGTTGACAGTATTTTATTGGTTAACTGCACGAGAGTCTGTCATACGCACTTTTGTTTAACGCGCGTATAGTCATGAGTTCTGTTCTGATCGGAATGGTTAATTTGGTCCTGCACCTTCTTGTACACTTATGCAATCTACACCTACACTTGTACATCAACACTCGTGCAGTAAGTGAGTACATCAGCAGTTGTACTCATTGAAGACCCGGGGGGGGGGGGGGGTGGGCACTACAGTACTCTCTGCTCCACCCACCCACCCCTGCCTGCCTCATATTGCAGCACAATTAAACATTTATATATAATTTATTCATATAAGGTTGACTGGCGTTCACTTAACAGATTGTAAAGTAAACTCCCCACCTATAACATGACCTTACCTGGTCTGACATGTTCTTTATTAACATTCTAACCACTATTGTTTTATTACTTTTATTACTATTATTATGGAGAGGTAAGGTAATTGTCTTGTTATTACCAGGTGTTGCAGCTATCATTCATTCATGTACTGGTAGACGGTACTGAATGAACAGGTTAGGCAACACACGGTGGATGTGAATCACCGTCACCCCGAGTCGCGCTTGGCTAATTCCTGCTCCCATAGTTGGCCATTTCGCGCCAAATACTAGCCCAGACATCTTGTGTATGACCGCAAATTGTACCTTCGTTCAATCAGATCTAAGATTATAGGAGGGAATTATGCTCCACTTGGTGTGTAGGTTAGGGTTGTGAAGGCTGTCGTATGTGAAGGGGAGGGGGAAATAGGAGGGAGGGGGGTGGGAGGTAGGGCGGGAGTCACTGCTACGCGACCTGGTTTTACGGTCGGCTGGGCGGGATCTCTCGCTCAAATGAAGGTCTTGGTGAATGCATTGTTACTGTTGAGTCGTCTCTCGCTCTCTCTCTCTCTCATTTCCTTGGTGGGGTTATCTCGACCAATAATCTTTAGTACAAAACATTTACCAGACAGGAAGGGCAGAGCAGATACAGTTTACAACCTTGAATAGATTCTGAGTGTTGGTGGTAGTGATGACGTTATATTTTATACATAAGTTACTTTGTGATGTTTGGAAATTGAGTGTTTGTATAATAATAATAATATTAACTAAGCATTATTTGTGTTAATTATTATTATTATTATTTATTTTCATATAGAGGGGAAGAGAGGGGTAGGTGTAGGGGGTAGGGGTTCATCCACTCACAGGCCTAGTTCAGGTAATTAGTGATGGTGTTCAGTTTTATTCGTTAATACTTGTCAAACATATCTTTATTTATTTCATATAGTAACTAATGTATTTTTGTCTTTGTTGAATTATATCTTTTTGTTTCATGATGTTATTTTTTAATTTATTTATTTTTCTGTATATACTGTATGTATTTGTGTAGTTTCTTGTATATATTTGTGTATTTATTTATTGTGTACATTTGCGTATTTATTCACATTTTCTCTGACCACCACCATCGTGTGATACCTCTTATGGTTAAAGCCAAGATACGCAGTTCCGTGTAATGCATAAACCTCTTTTATAACTCTTCTTATCTTACTACTGTTTACGTATATGACTATAGAGAAGGTAATGTATATATTGTTTATATTATATATCTGTTGGTTTAGATTTATTTCCCGAATTAATTATAGATTGATTGGTAAAGAGGCGGGAAATAAGCAAACTGTGTAGAGGTGTCCGGGCGTCGCTGTGGCCGCCAGCCTGCGACATATAAGGCCTGACCTTGGCTCTGTCCCGACCCCTCCACCCCTACACTGACTCTGGCTTAGGAGTGTGTGTGTGTGCGTGCGTGTGTAGACATTTATTTATTTAATTGTTTATTTATTTATTTGTATTTAGTTATGTATATATGGGTCATAGATTTGTTCCACATTCAGTATAGATATTTATCGTTTATTTTTTTTACTAATTTGTTTCAAAATATTGTTACAGGATTTTATTTCCTCTGTTGTAAGTTGGCAACACTACAGGACTGAGTGTATGTGTGTAATGTCTCTGTTTTAAGAAGGCTTTAGAGTTTCAGAATGCAATAAAAAGAAACGAATTAATGATAAATAACAAAAAAAATATATATATTAAGTTTGTAAATGGCAGAGCAGCGAGGGAGGCGAGTTCACCTTGTGTTCAGCCCGGGATGGTCTCTCTCTCTCTCTCTCTCTCTCATTAAGAAGTATAGGCTGCTGTGCTTCATACTTGTGGCAGCTTATTTATTTCCCTGCGTTTTCTTGTAGCTTATATTCTCGTGAGGGTAGGATGTGTGGGTGTGTGTGTGTGTGTGTTTGGGTGTGTGTGTGTGTGTGTGTGTTTGGGTGTGTGTGTGTGTGTTTGGGTGTGTGTGTGTGTGTGTGTTTGGGGGTGTGTGTGTGTGTGTGTTTGGGTGTGTGTGTGTGTGTGTTTGGGAGTGTGTGTGTGTGTGTGTGTGTTTGGGTGTGTGTGTGTGTGTGTTTGGGGTGTGTGTGTGTGTGTGTTTGGGTGTGTGTGTATTTGTGTGTTTGGGCGTGTGTGTGTGTGTTTGGGGTGTGTGTGTGTGTTTGGGAGTGTGTGTGTGTGTTTGGGTGTGTGTGTGTGTGTGTGTTTGGGTGTGTGTGTGTATTTGGGTGTGTGTGTGTGTTTGGGGGTGTGTGTGTGTATGTTTGGGCGTGTGTGTGTGTGTTTGGGTGTGTGTGTATTTGTGTGTTTGGGTGTGTGTGTGTGTGTGTTTGGGTGTGTGGGTGTGGGCGCGGGTAGAGGAAATCCGTATGGTTGATCATCATTCCACCAACTGGTCGCCCTCAACCCACGCCACCATGACAGACCATTCTTGTCTTACATTATAATACTCAATCACTCTCGTATCCTGTACAACTTATCTTTAACTAGACTCAGCTTTACTTGCGGTATCCGTTGATGAGGTGTTGGGTTAAATAAGGTTATCGTTGTGTTGAGGTTATTGTTTCGGGAATAATAACCTCACTGATGCCAGATTAAAGCAATTAATGGCTTTTTATATGGCAATACTGGGGACAACCTTCGCCCATTGAAATGATTAACTCGATTAATATTTATTTTATTATATTTATTATATTTTAACATCACAGTTGAATACCCACAAGAGAAACTATAAGTAGTACACAAGGAAGTTACTAAACAAGGAAATATTTACTTGTTTAGGAACCTATAATGGTGAGATCATCATGTGGCAACACTGGGGTGACGTCATACGTGCCTTTCCATGCGAAGCTTTCTGTTGGTCAGCCAGACATTCTAGTCTACCTTGAGTCACCCTGCCTCGCCACACACCCTCACTACCTCTTTAAATTCTCAGTTGTATGAGTAATGTACTTCTTATATATGGATGATAAGCCGTTGTTGAAGGTGTTTAAGCCGTGTGGTTAGTACCTGTCAGGCCTCACACACTCCTTTGTCACCTGTTGCATAGTCATCCTCAAGTTACGTAATGTTTCATTTATATCTAAATTACTAAACCCCAAACAAGTTGTTGTTGAAGGATTTAATATGGTTGGCACACATATTCCTTTAAAACCTTCCTTTAATTCGGATTTAAATGTTGAAACGAGGTAAAATGAATTGAGTCGGTTAATCACATTGTATCTAAATAACGGCCATTGTTACTTATTTTAAATTACAGTTTTTACGATATTATGAAATACAAGAAAAATATAATTGTTTCCCAGTTTATAAATATAGTAAGGTGAGTAAACATTGCCAAAACACACTTGCTATTAACCGTTACTGTGGACGGCAGGCGGAGGTGTGTGTGAGTCACAGTTTGTTGACATTGGCGGAATATTCGGACGATTTCTGCGCGCCAAAATATAAACAAACCTTAACAGACCATAAGCTAATGAAGTTTTTGTTGAATGACTGAGGCGTAAAAATTGATCCACTCATGTGATTATTATTTTTAAAGTGTGTCCTAATTATATCGATTACTCTCTATATCTGATATGACCTGATAATACACATTGTTCGCGGGTGATGCTCATTTATTATTACCTCTGACCTCTGTAACATCAACAATAATCACAAACTTTGAACACGTATGTATGTTAATGGAGTTTGACCCAAAAAAAAAATCTATATACAAAGTCATCTAGATTGAGGCAAAATATAAAATGATGGTAGGATGAAAAACTCCTTATTTACCACAGTCTGACCTTCGATGTCTGCCAAATTGAAAAAGAAAATTGGACAGGTTTCGATATAGCTTGACTTAGCTCACGATATCTCTTACCAAATATTACTTTTTTGTTGGATAAAACTATGACTGCCTGACGGGTGAAGATTTATTATAGTTTATTTTAAAAAGAATATAGCAGGATATGAGACTGTAAGTATGGAATGTTTTATAAATACGGAATGAAGTGATTGTGGTGTGTTGGAGTAGTGAGGTAAAGTCTGTGTCTACTGTACTGTTGCTTTAGTGTTCAGACTGAGATAGATGGAGTGTATGATGATGATGTACCTTAATGCTATCTTGGGTGGGGGGGATTACGTTAGGTTTAGTGTCAGAATGGTTAGGTTAGGTTAGTGTCAGAATGGTTAGGTTAGGTTAGTGTCAGAATGGTTAGGTTAGGTGGGGAAGGGGGAGTAAATTCGCAAAGTTTACAAAAGTTTCCAGTCATATATGATCAAAGTACCAAACACGAAGGGTAACGTGTGTGTGTATGTGTGTAATTAAATGGTATATGAGCTACATTATGACCTACACACACACACACACACACACAGTATTTCAAATCTCACTTAAAAATAATATCCCAACTATTGAAAATCTATATTTGTGTAACAGTTTAGATGAAACAAAATATTAGATCCTTTTAGAGTATTGGACCTAGACCCTGCCTGCTGCTGCTGCTATCTCGGTGCAGAGCTGATAGTGTGTACAGAGGAGGAATGTATCGTTGAGGGGGTGACTGGCCAACTTACTTAACCTTGATAGTAAGATGAGGCTGTTAGGGGGGAGGGGGGGGGGTTAATTACCAGAAATAATAAACCAAACTAATCGGCATTAACCATTGTATATTTCAACAACTCATTAACCATTATTTGATTATACTCTTTAATCAAATAACCCAAATTCAGTTGTATGTCGTTAATTATGCTATATATTATTAGTATAGCCTGGAAGATTCGTTAACCCACACGTATTCTCATTAACGAATTATGAATTGGTATTAAACGGTCACAAGTTAACGAAGTGTGTGGGCTTTTTTGTGGAGGGGGTGGGGGGTGGATAAGAGGACCCGAATACCTGAAATACCTTCTTGTTGAGTGGAGTTCATCGTCTGCCTCGTGTTGAGTATGTGAAGGGCGCGCTGGAGGCTGGGGATGAATGCTACATATATCCCTCTTATCCTGGGATCATTATCTCGGCTTATCATCAGTACTAGTTTTAATTGGTTGCATGTATTTTAGTTAAATTGAGTAGTTTTTATTAATTATTTAACATTAAATTTGTTCTTTTGTTGATATTATTAAGTTTGGTGAATATAATGT
>CAUDMG010002356.1:1107500-1192500 GCA_958450375.1 Homarus gammarus | reverse complement strand
AAAAAAATAAATAAAATCCAGTAAATAATTATTATAGATTATGGTAAGTTATGAAGCAGTCAATTGACTATAGTTTGGTAGGCCTTGTTGGAGTGTGGTCTGACCTGGGAGGCCGGCGGAGTGAACCATTATTGACATTCTTCCCCCTTTCTCTTGAGGCTTCCCACCCAGGCTTGACTAATAAGTGTTTAAGTAAATTTGGGGATTATTCTGATGTTTTATGACGTGTGAGAGAGTGAAAGAGGGAAAAGGAGGGAGGGGGGGGGGGTGTTGTCAAATAAGGCCGCCATGAAAGTCACCTACGTGTTGCATCAGGTGAAGAGTCTCGCCCTCAGTCGTGGATGACAACATGGCCAGACTATTTGTAAACACGAGACAGGGGAGGGAGGGAGGGAGAGGAAACACCAACCAACAGGTGAGGGAGTGTGTGACGTTATGACCCACGATGATGTGATAGGTGTGTTGACATGATAGGTTGAAAGGTCACTATATCGTGTGTGTGTGTGTAAGTCCATTCATCCATTATTCATATTATGCTGTCATGTACGTGAGTCACACACACACACACACACACACACACACACACACACTAAACATGACATCTACAATATAACCCGCCCACTCACCACTACGTCACCCGAATTTATATAACTTAGTATTATATTCTAGACTTGAGTTGGTATAGTGGTGGTGGTGGTGGTTGTGGTAGTGGTTGGTATAGTGGTGGTGGTGGTGGTAGGAATGGTTATGGTAGTGGTTGTGATAGTGGTGGTGGTGGTGGTAGGAATGGTTATGGTAGTGGTTGTGATAGTGGTGGTGGTAGGAATGGTTATGGTAGTGGTTGTGATAGTGGTGGTGGTGGTAGGAATGGTTATGGTAGTGGTTGTGATAGTGGTGGTGGTGGTAGGAATGGTTATGGTAGTGGTTGTGGTAGTGGTGGTGGTGGTAGGAATGGTTATGGTAGTGGTTGTGATAGTGGTAGTGGTGGTGGTAGGAATGGTTATGGTAGTGGTTGTGATAGTGGTGGTGGTAGTAGGAATGGTTATGGTAGTGGTTGTGATAGTGGTGGTGGTGGTAGGAATGGTTATGGTAGTGGTTGTGATAGTGGTGGTGGTAGTAGGAATGGTTATGGTAGTGGTTGTGATAGTGGTGGTGGTGGTAGGAATGGTTATGGTAGTGGTTGTGATAGTGGTGGTGGTAGTAGGAATGGTTATGGTAGTGGTTGTGATAGTGGTGGTATTCATTGTAGTAGTAGTAGGTGCAACCAGGTGTGAGAAATAAATCACTAGTCTACCTGTAAACTTAAGGTAACTGTTAACACAATCATACGCTAAAAGTCATAATATTTGACCGGATATATGCTTTTACCGTACATGTCAGCCGGATATGGTCACAGAGCCGGAAAAGTACATATATCCTGTTTACAGACACATATAATGGAGATTTAATCCGTCTACGCGACAGTGTAGTTTACCGGACAGTGTAGTGTACCGGACAGTGTAGTGTACCGGACAGTGTAGTGTACCGGACAGTGTAGTGTACCGGACAGTATAGTTTACCGGGCAGTGTAGTTTACCGGACAGTGAAGTGTACCGGACAGTGTAGTGTACCGGACAGTGTAGTGTACCGGACAGTGTAGTGTACCGGACAAGGTACACTGTGTACATACACTTGAGGGCGTGACTCTAGTTTTCCCGCATGACGGTGAGTGTATATATAGTGCCGCCCCCCCCCCCCCACTACACCTGCACCCTGCTACACCCACTCCTACACCCACTCCTACACCCTGCTACACCCACTCCTACACCCTGCTACACCCACTCCTACACCCTGCTACACCCACTCCTACACCCTGCTACACCCACTCCTACACCCTGCTACACCCACTCCTACACCCTGCTACACCCACTCCTACACCCTGCTACACCCACTCCTACACCCTGCTACACCCACTCCTACACCCTGCTACACCCACTCCTACACCCTGCTACACCCACTCCTACACCCTGCTACACCCACTCCTACACCCTGCTACACCCACTCCTACACCCTGCTACACCCTGCTACACCCACTCCTACACCCTGCTACACCCACTCCTACACCCTCTCCTACACCCTGCTACACCCACTCCTACACCCTGCTCCTCCAAGTTACCTTATTTCCGCTATACACCTGTAATTAGTGTTTCTCTGGCTCTTGTCTCCTGGGGTCGAGCCTGTGTGTGTCACCGACCGGTCCACCTGAGTGTCTTCAGTCAGCGAGTCGGTCGGCCATCTTGGGTAATGACGTCACACTCACGCCCGCCTGAGTAACCCAATGCCCGACAGGTCAGAGATATCTACCCATTAACCAATAGTCTTCTCACGAATATTAATCTATGATGGAGAATATTCGTCATTAATTAACACAGGGAAGAATAAAAGGTAGATCGGTCATTATGTAAGGTGGGGGAAGGGTCCCATGCCCGGATATGTGGCAACAGCGGGTGTGAGTCGAGGGAAAATAGTGACCTGTGTTACTATTTTGGAAGGTGATGTTAAAGGACCCGTAATGGACACCCTCTCTACCTCATCAGGGCGTTAACGTCTCGTCATTATCTTCCTTGTGTGGTAGTACTGAGTTGAACGTTGACGGGATACCAAACTAATTAAAACCCTCCTTATAATTAAGATGATAATAATAATAATAATAACGTCACGAAGATTAACCATCCCAGCTTATTTCACTTGATTAAGAACCCTAAATTAACCTAATCAAACTAAACCTAACTTAATTTAACCTAACCTCCCCCTAATTACTGTTAAGGTGAACTAAGTATATTATTATTAGTATTATACAGATAGGAGGAGGATATAATCTCCGCTTTGTGTCTGTCCTTCCTCCCGCCTACACAGTACAACGCGTCCGGTTCACATCTGTAGGAGCCTTGAGGGAGTTTCAACACAAAGTTTACACAATATGTAACTTGATGACTTGACTTAACAGAAACTTAGTTCAGTAGTGAGTCATCAACTAACTTAACTGAGGGACTTAGTGTTGTTATTGGTTGTATTATTATTATTATTATTTTATTATTTTTATTATTATTATTAGAACAAAAACAATAACTAGGAAAATAACAATCATATCTTTACTGGCTGGTTATTAATGGTTGAATTATTCTATATTAAATTATTGCGGGATTTGTTCTACTGATTAAAAGTTTCCTGGTGAAGCGTTTTGTACAGTAAGATATATTAAGCATTATACATTAATATTACCCTAATAAAGTTATCTGGTAAGGATTAATTGAACATTGATTAATTATTATTACTGGTACTATGAATTATATTATAAGAAAGTAATTATTATGACGCATTACTAAAAGGAAAAATATAACATAGTTCTTTAAAGAGCATATATATACAGTATATTATTAGTAATTACAATAGCGACTTACAGAAAAAATAACTTTAGGTCCTTAACCCCTCAAGTGTTGGCGGGAATTTTCACCGACGACTCGCCAGCAGGGTCCGCTGCTGCGTTTTAAAGGGGCGATTATTCTAGTAAATTAAAACACGTGTCATAGCCAGACCCTGAGTCATGAAGAGGGGGAGGGTAAAGGAATTATTTTTGGTGATGTAGTAGTGGAGAAATGGTGTAGAAAAAGCATAAATAAGGTAAAAACGAAACCGGTGATTCATATACTGTATACATACACTGTACGCTGCAGGGGGGTGTGGTGAGGGCGGCGGGAGGGAAAATGTTGACGGATTATTTTTCGGTTTATTAATTGAAATATAAATGTTCAGGCCTCAAGATGTACAGTAAATAACAAGACAATAATAACAATATTTTTAATAGTCAAGGAACCCATATACACTATGTAGTAGTGTCAATAACTCTTGTAGTGAATTATGCTGACAGATGGCACCTCTTTACATGGAGGGATACGAACACAAGTAGAGGAGGGGGAGGGATACGAACACAAGTAGAGGAGGGGGAGGGATACGAACACAAGTAGAGGAGGGGGAGGGATACGAACACAAGTAGAGGAGGGGGAGGGATACGAACACAAGTAGAGGAGGGGGAGGGATACGAACACAAGTAGAGGAGGGGGAGGGATACGAACACAAGTAGAGGAGGGGGAGGGATACGAACACAAGTAGAGGAGGGGAAGGGATACGAACACAAGTAGAGGAGGGGAAGGGATACGAACACAAGTAGAGGAGGGGTAGGGATACGAACACAAGTAGAGGAGGGGAGGGATACGAACACAAGTAGAGGAGGGGGAGGGATACGAACACAAGTAGAGGAGGGGAAGGGATACGAACACAAGTAGAGGAGGGGAAGGGATACGAACACAAGTAGAGGAGGGGGAGGGATACGAACACAAGTAGAGGAGGGGTAGGGATACGAACACAAGTAGAGGAGGGGGAGGGATACGAACACAAGTAGAGGAGGGGGAGGGATACGAACACAAGTAGAGGAGGGGGAGGGATACGAACACAAGTAGAGGAGGGGGAGGGATACGAACACAAGTAGAGGAGGGGGAGGGATACGAACACAAGTAGAGGAGGGGGAGGGATACGAACACAAGTAGAGGAGGGGGAGGGATACGAACACAAGTAGAGGAGGGGGAGGGATACGAACACAAGTAGAGGAGGGGGAGGGATACGAACAGAAAATAAGTAAAATCTGTAAGTGACAGGGAATTTCTCACTGTTTGGGGGAAATGATGCAACAAGAGGCTAGGAATTATCACTAGTGTGTGGGGGAAAGATGATGTAACTACCCCAGGGAATAACATACACGAGGCAGGGATATTCTCTCATATTTGGGGGATAATGATGAAAGAGACATAGGGTAAATAAAGATAATATAACGAATAGGGGAAATGTGATAGATGGCGATAGGAAACAGAAAACAATGATAAATATGAAAAATATACTTAAATAAATTAGAACACGTTGTAAATGGTTAAATACAAGAAAAATGGATAATTGAATAATGGATGAATACACAATACCCCCAAAAATGAGAATAAGTAGACAATGAAGAATAAATAGTGAATAAAAAAAGTAAACTGAATAATAAAGGGGAGTATTGTGGTTAGTGGGGGGAAATTACGACTAGGGTGGGGGAGGGTGTGGTATGGGGGGATACGACCACTCAGCGGGATATAAATACGGCGGCAAGCCAGAAGGGAGAGGCAATATCTCACCCATGAATCACGAGGGAAGGTTCAGGGATCTCCGGGGCTCTCTGGCTGACGTAGCTCTTAAGAAATAATAATAATTAGACGGTAAACGGATATGGAGAGAGAGTGAGTGTATGTCAGAAAATGTGAGTGAGTGTGTGTGAGAGAGTGAGTGTGTCGAGTGTGATGAGTGAGTGTAAGAGTGTGACTGAGAAAGTGTGTGTGAGTAGTTTGATATCGTTTTAAAGTTTGGTTTAATTACGTTGACGACACGTGTACACCACCCCACCACCTTCCTCTGGGTGCTAGGGAGGTTGTAACCGCTGGGTGGAGGGGATAAGTTACAAGCCGAAAACACATTAATTCCTGGAGGTAAAGTACTGCAGCGTTTGGTGTGACTAATAATGTACAGGGTTGATTTGTAGCAAGGCTCTCTCTCTCTCTCTCTCTCTCTCTCTCTCTCTCTCTCTCTCTCTCTCTCTGCCACATGTGTTTGTTTACATAACTGAGACTGAGAGATATAACACGTGATTCATCTGAGTTAAATCTCGTTTCTTCCTATGTTTTACTTGTTTGATGCTGCCTGACTGACAGTGTGTATCATGTTACGTCACAGGTTGAAATTTACTTAATAAGGAATAAAAGAAGTGATCTAGTTTCTCTGTTTTGAGTTCAGGATTTAGTAAGTGGTGCCATGGTGGGTGTTGTGACTCATATAAATTGTTGGAGTGTGTGGTGGCGGGTGGGTGGGAGAGTTAGTTCTCAGTGGGATGGAGACCCACCTTGTTATGATGGGTGATAGCTGGGGAGGTCTCAGTGGGATGGAGACCCACCTTGTTATGATGGGTGCTAGCTGGAGAGTTCTCAGTGGGATGGAGACCCACCTTGTTATGATGGGTGCTAGCTGGAGAGTTCTCAGTGGGATGGAGACCCACCTTGTTATGATGGGTGCTAGCTGGAGAGTTCTCAGTGGGATGGAGACCCACCTTGTTATGATGGGTGCTAGCTGGAGAGTTCTCAGTGGGATGGAGACCCACCTTGTTATGATGGGTGCTAGCTGGAGAGTTCTCAGTGGGATGGAGACCCACCTTGTTATGATGGGTGATAGCTGGGGAGTTCTCAGTGGGATGTAGACCCCCTGATGTTTGTGAAATTTTTTAAGACGGTCTTTCCCGAGGTGTTACTCAAGATAAATGTTGACATAATCTCGACAAGTTGACCGATGATTAAAGAACCGAAACAGAATTTGTGAGTGTGGTAAAGTACATGACCCATGGATGACTTCGACCCATGGATAATGACTCAAATTCTACCCATGATGAATCAATTGGACCAATGTATGACTCACCTTCCTGAGTACAGCAACTTTCCCCTCTGGAGTACGAAAGCTGAGACTGTTGAGGTCGGAGACTTTTATACCTTTTGACATCGATGTTTGTGTTGGTTGAGTACGATTGTTATGCTTCTTGAATAGCCTACAAAAAATCCCAACCCTTCTATTACAGAGGACGTGATCCTTGAGTACGAAGTCTTGGAGTACACTGAAGACCCTTTTAAACTGGTGCCCTATTATCACACACACACACATACACACACACACACACACACACACACACACACAGAGATACCTGGAGACTAGCGACGACATTTTGATGAGCTGATTAACAAACCAATAAAAAAAAATATAGCAGTTAAGAACAATGTGGACGAGAGAAAGAAAAAATCGAGTATTAACGAGTGTTTTATTGAAGTGCTTTGAAGTGTCTCCCGCCCCTCGTAAAGTGATCCCCAGATAATTGAATTTAAAGTACAAACACCAACGTATCCTTAATTTCTCGGGCAGTTTCTCTATTATCAACTATTTAACCATTAACACTTCTCTTCGTTTATTTGACTGCTGGTACTGGACGTTTATGTGTTTACAGCATTAAAAAGAAATACGTGGTTTGTTTTGGTGACATAATGTAGTGTGGTGTTGGAGTCTCACTGAGAGGTAAAGAAGGCGACCAGACGCGAGATTAAATTGAAGGATTACCCAAAAAAAAAATGTTTTATTTAACTTATACTAATTAATGTAGAGCCTATCAACCTTTTCCTCCGAGAACATGTAAAAAATTACTATATTAGATTTCATATTATTATTATTATTATTATTATTATTATTATTATTATTATTATTAACCAAACCTGAAAGTAATAACCAGTAGTGACATTTATCCTACGTTGTTATTTCGGCATTAGAAGAAGAATCACTTATTTTATCAGTAGCAAAGAAAATGAACAAGAAATTCACACCAGAAATCAGCTGGGATGTCTGAAATAGACGTGGACGGCTTCAGGTGCAGCACTACAGTGACGATTTATTTTAGTTTCTCCTTGACTTTCTCCGTTTTCTTCACCGGTGTGTGAGTAATGTGGAAAACCCCGTGTGTGTGTGTGTGTGTGTGTTCGGTATACACACTGCGAAAAAAAGTTATATAAAATCAATAACGATGACAGTAATAATAATAATAATAATAATAATAATAAAGTGAAATATTATATACTTAATCACTTAACCTCATTAACCAGAACAAATACAGTAATATGTAATATAAAGAATAGGTCAATGTTGGTTAGGTGACAAGTTCTGGTCGCTGATGTTGTGTAATGAACCTCGACCACTACGTGAGGGTAATGTTTGGCTGCAGGTATTATGATGACGCGTTGTACACCTTAACTAACACCTGAGGAAGCTGTTACACCGCTGGGAAATACCTGACGTTGTCGCCACACTGACATCATTACTGTCTCACCTGTACACACACTGACCACTGTTTCTTGTGATAATATTGTGTTATACATTTGTCTTCTCTCTCTCTCTCTCTCTCTCTCTCTCTCTCGTTATATACATATCTATTCTTCTATTTATATATCTGTATCTACCTGTCTCCTTCCTTCTATATATATTGCCTGTATGTATTTATAATGGACCAGTGATGATAAAGGTTGACCTGACAACATCGTTACACCACTCTGGTATATATAATCCTTTATCGCTAGCCACAGATACACTCTTCTCACACTATCACCTCTCCTCAGTCTTCATCATGGAGGCGCGCGTGTGTGTGTGTGTTTGTGTGTCTGATAAACTTGGTGCCATCGGACGATAAGTTTCCCCTCTCCTGGTGTACGATAAAGTGGCGCCATCGTGCGATAACTTTTCGTTACCGTAGTATAGTAAGTACGATAACCTAGGCGCCAAGATACGATAATTTTCCCTCTTTTGGTGTACGATAACCTAGGCGTCAAAGTACGATAATCAGTGGGTAGGGGTGGATGACACACACCAGAAATGCCAGATGTACTGTACCCAGGAACGGTGTAGCCTCTCCTGTACGGTACATCGGGGTCTCTGGACAGGCATTCTTAAGATATTCGTAAGTGACATTCTTTTCCTGTACAGTAAGTGGGTAAGAACGCATCTAACTGACTCACTTAAGCTACGATATACAAAGACCAATTCTCAGAAGATCATATATTATCTCCCCCCACCACTCCCCCTCCCCCACTCCCCCTCCCCCACTCCCCCACTCCCTCCTCTCCCACTCCCCCTCCCTCTCCCCCCACTCTCTACCTTCTAATTGGAGATGTGATAACGCTGTGATGACGGACTATACATGAGCCGCAACACACATACACATATATACTTTACCTCAGAACAATATACACACACTACCTTCAGAGATACCTTGTGTACATAGAGTCTAAATTAATCCCAACAGATCAGAGAAGGATATATTGTCTTAAGTACTAGTGCATAGCTTATTACAGCACAACTAGCCCCCAAATAGCGTGTGTTTCCTTTAGTGACTCCAGCCCGGGTAGCTATAATGAGCGGATGTCTGGACCACGGTTAGGTTAGGTTAGATAAGGACATTAACCACCCTGGGCCAAACGTCCTACATTAGAGATAGAACGACAATGTGTGTGTGTGTGTGTGAGAGAGAGAGAGAGAGAGAGAGAGAGAGAGTACTCGGCTTCTGTAATAAACTCACACTAGCACCAGGGTTAATGACTGCGGTGAGGCCGAGTTCTGTAGATTATTATTCAAAGTGCTTCTGGAATTTATATTTATAATAGTAGTACCATAATAGTACTACAGTAGTACCACAGTAGTACCATAATAGTACCATGGTAGCTCTGTTGTCTCGTGTTAACAGGTGATATACGTTTATGTCGTGTGATGGCCTCGGCGTCTGCCCTTACAATATATTATAGTATTTACAGGGATTGTGACCATGTATGTATACTGTACACAACACTCGCTAGGTCTTCCTGTGCTTTACATACATACATACATACATACATATACATACATATTCGCTCTACTAAGTGTTTTATCTCTCCAACAGATCCGGGTAGACTGTGAGACTGCACGCGGGAACTACTTCAACACCATGGTGAGTATCTCTCTCTATGCAGTATAATAATAGCGGCGGATATTATTATTTCCACTAGATGTTTATGTCGGTCTTTTTTTAATAACGTTCAACAGTATTGTTAAATATTCACACACAGGGTTTACGGCAAGAAACTTTTCCTCTTCCTCAAACAGAATAGTATCGGGTTCTTGTGGTTATAGTGTTGTCAGCCATTCGGTCTTGGTGAAGTAATAGGGTTTTGTTACGTGGATGCTGACGGGTCCCACAATTCGCCTTTAGTCACCATAATGAAGCTTAAAGTACGGCTTTAATGTTCCTATGAGGTTTTGAATAACAGGCTTTTGTTTGTAAGCTGACTCGGCCAATCACATGCAGCGTAACATACGGCTTCCACGATCCTCTGGTATTTTAACCCAGGGGTCGCCGCCATGTCAGTTTCGAGGTCGTTGATTGGTCACAGGCGGCCATCACGTTATTGACCATCTTTGTTTACACTTCCTTAATTTTAATTAGTAGTTATAAGTGTTTTAAAGGTTTTACTCACTTATTTAGTTTAGTTAAAGCTTTTGTGTGTATTTGTATATCAGTGTCTGTTTATTTTTTGTCTCAGTCTTTACCTATCTAAGTTTATACTATCTCCCTTTACAACTACCCAGAGCCTTGACTGTCCTGTCTACCGTCTACCCCAGGGTGTAGCACGAGGGGCCAACATGTAGACGGTGACTCATACAGTGACTCACAGGGGGAGGGGGTGTGGGGCCATCATCGATCCCGTCTACCACCCCGTCTACTTATCTACCACACGCTCTGGTAGACGCCGCCCTTCCTCCTTCCCTTTCTCTCTTGGCTGATTTTCTATGCCCTTTTCTGTCTGTCTGTTGGTTCACGGTGTCTGCGTCTGTCTGTCTGCTGGTCCTAGATGTTGTCTGTCTTCTGGTTCTCGGTGTGTCTGTCTGTCTGGCTGTCTGGTGTTTTTGCGGCGTCATGAAAATATTGTCGTTGTTGTTTTCCATAAATGTGCGTGTGTGTGTGTGTGTGTGTGAAGACTAAAAGGGAACTTTAAGCAATTAACTCGTATATAAAATTGGGTTAGGTTAGGTCATGTATAAAGCTACCGGTATTCAATTATATGTATTGTGCTTATCTAAATAATCGTCTACGGCCATTCAAATGTTTCACTAATTCCTTGACAGACAGACAGATGCCCTCAAAACATTCACTCTCTCACAGACTGTTGTTAGTTACTAGATGGTGTCCCAGAATGCACTGCGCTAGTTTGTTTATACTCGTGACGTCACTGCGCTAGTTTGTTTATATTCGTGATGTCACTGCGCTAGTTTGTTTACACTCGTGACGTCACTGCGCTAGTTTGTTTATACTCGTGACGTCACTGCGCTAGTTTGTTTATACTCGTGACGTCACTGCCCTAGTTTGTTTATACTCGTGACGTCACTGCGCTAGTTTGTTTATACTCGTGACGTCACTGCGCTAGTTTGTTTATACTCGTGACGTCACTGCGCTAGTTTGTTTACACTCGTGACGTCACTGCCCTAGTTTGTTTATACTCGTGACGTCACTGCGCTAGTTTGTTTATACTCGTGACGTCACTGCCCTAGTTTGTTTATACTCGTGACGTCACTGCGCTAGTTTGTTTATACTCGTGACGTCACAGCTATATCCCGCCCACCGCCTCTAAGCTTCAGTTAATATAAACCTGTACGTTAGTTTTTTCTTCTCTCTTAACTGGAGTGTAACGGACGTGTTTATAGTCACAGTGGAATATCGACGCCATATTGGATAAGTCAGAGGTAAACAATGACAAGTAGGTTTAAAGAATTTGTTTACGGTAAGAGATGTGACCGCCATTGTCTCGCCGTTGTCAAGAAGCGAGTGTTTAGTTCTCTGGGTCTCTTTAAAACATCTCCACGGGTTTTTATTTTGTTTTTTTTTACGTTGTAGTCAGCTTAGTCCTTGTTTGTGTTTTGTTTGTTTTTTGTCGTGTTGTTTTGTGTTTTCGTTGTGTTTTTTCAAGTGCTACAAAACACAACCAGCGATTAGTCCTTGTTTACCCGTATTTATTGTTGTTTTAATTAAGACCAAAAAAAAATACAACACCTCATCTGGTCACGGTAAAGTTTCAAGTGCGGTGTGACACTATCTTGGCCTCCCTCTATAATATATGATGGCGTCAAGGGAACACCCCAGGGAGAACTAACCTACGTGTATACTGGTCTCTGAAGGCATTACAAGTTTAGTCCATTGATATTTTTCTAGTTCATAATATATTTGTTGAGTCTAACGGATTGGCCTGTTCACATTTGCTACCACACGCACATCTTCCCGCCATCACACACACACACACACACAAACACACACACACACACACACACACACACACACACACACACACACACACACACACAGACAGTAATATTGCACCATAGAAAACGGATTATGGGGACAGTTGAGTCGGCACTGCACTTAACTGTCATATTTTTCTCAATTGTAAAGTCTTGTGCCATAACTGATATCTTAAAAACGCAGTCTCCAGGGTGGGGCATACATACATACATACATCCATACATCCACACATACATACATCCATACATCCACACATACATACATCCATACATCCATACATGCATCCATACATACATACATACATACATACATACATACATACATCCTACTGGCTGACCTCCCTGACCTAAGGGGGGGGGGGGGGGGTCGACCACGATGACTCACTCGGAGGCGGGGGTCGATAACTGTTTTAGCGGCCAAATTTAAATGTCAAGGTCGTGTGGTTGTGGTGTTAGCTGCTGCAACTACCGAGTATGTTGAGGATATACACCTACACAGCTTAAAGTATACACCTACACAGCTTAAAGTATACACCTACACAACTTAAAGTATACACCTACACAGCCTAAAGTATATACCTACACAGCTTGAAGTATATACCTACACAGCTTAAAGTATACACCTACACAGCTTAAAGTATACACCTACACAGCTTAAAGTATATACCTACACAGCTTAAAGTATATACCTACACAGCTTAAAGTATATACCTACACAGCTTAAAGTATATACCTACACAGCTTAAAGTATATACCTACACAGCTTAAAGTATATACCTACACAGCTTAAAGTATATACCTACACAGCTTAAAGTATATACCTACACCACATATACGGACGGAACCAAACAGTCGACTGTTTAATTAAGTTTTATATAAATGACGAAAAATTATATTCTCAAACGTCACAAAATTTCACTAAACGTCTAACATGTTGTGCAGTGTGTGATCCTTGCCGGCCTGAGTGTTGTGTTGTGTTGTGTTGTGTTGGAGTAGTGGTGATGGTAGGTGGTGTGTAGTGTTGGTGGTAGGTGTTGTGTTGGTGTAGTGGTGATGGTGAGTGTTGTGTTGGTGTAGTGGTGTTGGTGAGTGTTGCGGTGGTGTTGGTGAGTGTTGCGGTGGTGTAGTGGTGTTGGTGAGTGTTGCGGTGGTGTAGTGGTGTTGGTGAGTGTTGTGTTGGTGTAGTGTTGGTGAGTGTTGCGGTGGTGTAGTAGAGGTGGTGGTACTGGAAGGACCCCCCCCCCCCCGAGAGCTGTGGTAGTGAAACATGGTGTGTCAAGACCCTAGACTTAACCCACCCTCACCTGCCGCCACGCCGTCTCCGTAACTACACGAGCTGTTGTCCAGTGCTGTAGCCTAAATGATCTTAATTTTACAAGTAACGAGGAAGTTCTATGTATGGATGTATGTATGTATGTATGTACAGTATGTGTGTGTGTGTGTGTGTGTAGTAAAGTTTGACGTCTGAATTTCAGTTGTGACGTTATGCAGTGTTGTGTAAAACAGTGATTCCTCCTACAGGTGGTGCCGGACAGCAGGCAGTGTGCGGGTGGGGGCAGCTGACGACGCCGGGACACAGCAGCAGCAGGGGGCAGCAGAGGGACCGTCATGGAGGCCATTAAAGTTGTGACGCCACACAAACTCTCCCTGTTGGTCAGGAGCGACAAGGTCAGCTGTTACTCACTCTCTTAATGGTCCCTCATAAAACCGACGTACATCTGAAAGAAATTATTCGAAAAAAGTTTCTTTTCCCTCCTTTAAGAAGATCGGGGTATCTGGGTCAACATGAATACATTGTAACAGAGGCTAATGTTAAAATTACATTAGATTTAGTTCAGTAATGGTTAGAATAAGCTAGACTATATTATTTGAAGATTGGTTGGGACAATTTGTTAGAATAAGAAATTAACCAACAACTGGATATCTGATCATCAACTTTTGGTGTGTTTGGTCGGCCAGGCGCTCATCATCGACAGCCGGACGTTTTGTGAGTTCAATACCTCCCACATCCTCAACTCTATTAACGTCTGGTCCTCCAAGATCAGGAAGAAGAGACTCCAACAGGACTCGGTGAGTACTGTCATATGACGCCATAGTGTGTACTAGAATATGACGCCATAGTGTGCGGTAGATTATGTTTCCATATTGCTGTGGTATATAAAACACTTGAAATATTAGTCACGTTTCCCCTCCTGCGCTCCACCATGTTCCAAATATAAAAACTTTCTTTCCTTATTCCCTTCAAACATTTTCTCAGAAGTGTCTTAAGTTATCAACCACGTCTAGAAATAACCCCAAGAACCTTTTATCATGGAAGGGTAAATAAAGTTCCTAATATATAAAACATTTTTCAAATTCCTTTTAGAAGATTTTATCGTCGGTGCCGGGCGTGGAGACTCGTGTTTACACTGGCGGCGCTGTAAACCCGGGAGTTGTGTACGGCGAGTCACACACACCCGAGGCAGGCTGACGACATGATGCTAGATTTATCAGAAAGGGGTTCGGTTCTCAACGAAATAACCACTAACACTGAGATACCGAATACGATGTCAGATTTATCACAGGAAGAGGAGAGGAGTGTGACCCTGTAGTGTGCCACCAACACACTCAGCAGTTACACCACCGCCCGTTGTGTTGAGAGATTCATGGCGGTGTGTCAGGCTCCTGTTTATTATTTTTATCGACATTGGTTACAGTAATGCTCGGAGGAGAGTATTTACCGCGTTGATACACACACACACACAGACGGGATGTTTATAAAGTCCGTTGATGTTTATAATTACAGTCCCTTGAAGTCATACACCAAAACATGGGGGGGTACTTCATCATTATCTACACAAGTGTTATCCTCACCGCGTCCTCTGTCTCAGATATGCAAATGGTATTATCAACAAGGTGTAATGGACCTCTCTCTCTCTCTCTCTCTCTCTCTCTCTCTCTCTGGCAGTTCTATATACCCATAACAGATCCATGTACACAACTCTCACGGCCACGACTCTACCCTCCCCTCCTCCCCATAGATCTCGGTGCACGACTACCTGCAGCAGGCGTGCCAGGTGGGGGAACTACACGAGGGGCTGGACATCATCGTATACGACCAAAATGCCATCAGCCTCACCTCCATCCCTCAAGACTCCTTCCTTCACGTCCTCCTCAACAAGCTGGGGCGAGCCTTCCCCTGCGTCTACCTCCTGGCCGGTGAGTCACCTTTGATATTTTGCATGACTTGTTACCTGTTGAGGGACCTAAGGTGACCTGTTGAGTATCCTGTGACCTGGAGTGGTGTGTTCAGTAACCTGGGGTACCTTGGATCAGTTAAGGTGATGTCACTGGCTTACTGAAATATGTCGTGCATTTATGTTCCAATTTATACATATACACATATATATTAAACTCCTGACCTTGCACCATGCTGACCTCTGACCCCGTGACCTCCTGGGGTGACACAGGGGGTTTCTTGGAGTTTCAGGCACGGTTCCCGGAGCTGTGCGAGGACTCCAGCAACAAGTGTACCCCGCTCACCACACAGTCGCAGCCTTGCCTCTCCGTGTCCAATGTGGGCCCCACCCGTATACTGCCCTTCCTCTACCTCGGCTCACAGCACGACGCCAACAACAAGCAGCTTCTGTCTGTGAGTACTGTTCCTCTCATCCCTTTTGTGGAACGATGGTTTGACCCTTTTGAGGAGGATGAGGATGATGATGGTTTAGCTCTTGATGATGATTTAACCCTTTTAAAATATTGATTTAACCCTTTTAGGACGATGGTTTAACCCTTCGAGAATTATTATTTAACCCTTTTCAGGAGAATGCGGATTATTTACCCCCTTGATGATGATTTAATCCTTTTAGAACATTTATTTAAGGACGATGGTTTAACCCTTTGAGGAGTGGGGGTGGCAGCACAGGTGTAGGAGTGGGGGGCGGGGTGGCGGCTCATGTATAGTAGTAGTAGTAGTAGTAGTAGTAGTAGTATTAGTAGTAGGGGTTGACGGCGTAGGTGTACAGGTGTGCTCATGATCGGGGCCACAGGTGCAGGTGGGTGGAGAGGTGAGTCACCCCGACCACACCTGTCCCGCCATCATGACTCATGTCTCTGGACAAAACCCCTCCCCTCCCCCCTCCTTCAGACAACTTCACATTGGACAAAACTTTGGAAAAAACAGTAGATAATTTCTCATTGCACAGAAAAAATCCAACATAGTTATCATTGGACAAAACATTCAACGAGACTCTTCATTGGACGAAAACATCCGCAGACAACTTTTCATTGGACCAAAGTTACAGCAAAAGAACTTGTCCATTGCCCCCCCCCCCCCTGATTATAATGTTCCGTTGAGTTGAACTGCATCAGGTGTATGTTGTGAAGTTGTAAAGTTAAGTCATAGCAGAATAACACAGGTAATGATAACGACAGGTTAGGTTAAAAAGATAGGTTAAGGTTAAGGTTAAGGTTAAAATAGGATAAGTCAGATTTGGATTAATGCAGTCCCAGCGAAAACCATCCAGCTTTATCCAAGGTCATTAGCTGGGGTTTGTTTACTTGGTGTTGTCTGCTGTGTGGGGCATCATCAACCTGACCTAACTTAACCTACACTGTACACGTAAGTAAGTCTGGTTTGAAATTATGTATGTGTAATATTATAGTGCATGGGTTCATATAACTGGGATGTTACAATAGCTGGTAGGATAAAGCTGATTGCTGGAGCTAATATTGGAGCAGGCAGAAGCGTGGGGGCTATACAGTGCAGCGTGACGGTAGCTCCTCGTATAAACGCTTCACCTTGGCGCCCTCACTACCGTCGTCATGTAACATTTAATGTGTTTTTCTCTGCCCCCGTCCGAGCCCCCTGACAGCTCCTCTCAACTCAACCATTACTAATATTTTCGGAGCTTGCGGTTGGCCTCTGTGTGTGTGTGCGTGTGTCCCGTTTAGTTCTCGCGCTGACGTGTTTAATACCGGTGGAACTGTGTTGATTTGGCGCGCTAATTTTGGCGCACTGGGGGAGGGGGGCTTCCAACCACATATTTCCCGCGCAAACACATGAACTACTCCAGCAAGGTGGAAGACTGGGAGTTCGTGTGTAGGAGGAAGGAATTGTAAGGGGCACGGAAGCTCCTACCATAAGCTTCATTCTCACGCACCAAGAAGTTTGTTTTTGTCAGTCATCTCCCGCATTTCTATTCCTCATTTCCTTATTCACCTTCCACAATCTATTTCAATTCCTAATTTCATTGATTATACATCGTCTAACCATTCCCTATTCCCTCTATATTCTCATATTTTTCTTGTAATTATGAAAATGATAAAATGAGGAAAAATAGAAATCAGTATTAAACTTTATACAGTCGCTAGAAGGTAATATTTGTGGGTACCAATATACTGTAGACAAGTATAGATGCTGTTGGTGCCGGGGATCATGTGTGCGGTACGACAGTGTGGGAAGCTCATAAACAAGTGGTGGTGGTGCTGGCGGACGTCACTACCTCCCACGTTTCAACACAGATTAAAACCATTGCATTATTCCTGTGGGAGAAAAAATCTTTCAGCAGAAAAATAGCACCATCAAAATAGTAAGATTGACAACACATCAAAGACACATTCCCCTTGTTCGAATCCTGGACAAAATCTTACCAGACATTGCATTACTGGACAAAATCCCACCATCAGAATAATAAACTGGACAAATTTTCAACAGAATTAGTTTAAAAACCCTTATACCATGTTAGACTAGGTTACCTTAGGCTAAGTTTGGTAAGGCTGGATGCAATGCAACTAGGTATGCTAAGCTCAGCCTTCGTAACTTTTGAGTAGGTCGGTTGGGTCGGGTTAAGTTAAGCTAAATAAAATTGGATTATAATGGAGGATAAGGTTAGGTGTGTGTGTGTGTGTGTCGTATAACCCACCATTACCCACCTTGGCTTACATCAGCACACGGGGGCGCCTTCACCGTTACGGCTCACCTACACACCATCCAACAGAACCCGCTCACTACAGCATATCACACGGGCGTCACCGGGAGCTCCACTTTTCAGACGTTTAGTGTACATAACCAGAAAATTATACATATTGTTTTATATTACATATGGCAAAAACGCTTTTAGTTTTGGAGTTGAATTTCTTTTTTTTTTCTTCATCTTTCATCACAATCTAATGTTTCTTGTGAACGTTTGGTACTGACCGGTGGTTCAGTCAGGTTTGAGTATCCATCGGAGAATGTGTGTAGACCATTACTGGAGTGTATACTGTAGTTACCATAGTGGGGCGCCCTCTTGAAGGTGTAAGGGAGGTTAAAGAAGGTGGGGCAGTATGTTTGAAGGTAAGGGTAATCAGTCTCAAAGGATGTACACCAAAATTCAATCTGACCTCACTATGACCCACTAAAACCAACTTTACCTAATAACTGTTATGTTGTGCTAGACTTGACTTATCCTCAACAACTTCACCAAGGATTCTTTTTATATCTTAGGTTTTTATCATTGCCCACCTACTAGTAACAGTCAAGTTTTTTTCTTTTTCTTTGCGTCTGCATGGTAACGGAGCCATAAATTGATCCCCATTGACGTCAAGTAGACTACACCGTGACCTATAGCCTTTAGCGGAACGACGGCGACTGATCATTTAATTTATCTTAATTCTCCATGCAATGTAAGAATAGGTGTACAATGAGAACAACATTATGAACGAGAACGAAAAAAAAATATTTGTATGAGAAAGGAAACGTTTTAGACTGCAACTCGTCTCACATTGGTTAGGAATCAGACCCTGTTGTTCCGTCAGTGACACCGGTCGTCTGTGTATTTGACACTTTAATGTAGCCATAGCTTACAGTACAAGCAATATAGAAGAGAAGATAAATGAAACTGCTTGAAAATGAGGCGGATAACTGAAAAGCAACAGAAAATATTGGACACTGAGAATATGCGAGCTGGAGTATTTTTTTCCCCCCTTTGATGTGCGCAGAGTTTATAACCAACTTGAGTATCAAAGGAATAACTTAGCAACATAGAGATATAACAAGACGTTGTGGGGGGGATGAGATACACACAGGAAATGATCCTTGACATTGGCATCATGGTCGTCGTTGTTTTTATGGTTGTTTTGGCTTGATGTCTGGTGATGATAACTGACCTTGAAAGACAGCAGCCATTTAAACACTCCTTACACTGTCACTCTATTTTGGTAGTGGGATTTTATCGTGTTGGAAATTTGGAGGTGGGATTTGTGTTTTGTTAGAGCGCTTCAAGGACCGTGTCTCAAAACTGGTTCCTTGTTGTCCATGTACAATAAGTCTACAACAGGTACGGACTGACGAATGATAGCACTTGTTGGCTGATTAACTTAAAAATAGACGCATTTATCATTACACATGTAAACATAATCTCAAGCATATACAACGTTAGAAAATATGATAAAATTGCAGATTACAGCAACCAAAGAATCTGAAAAAATTTTTGTCCTTAACCGAGCTTAATGTAATATAAGCAAATGATCATAGAAAAATAGTCCTAGATTCAGTGTCGTGAATTTCCGGAATTTTGTAGTTGCTGTTTACTGCAATACAGTATTACCAAATTGTGAATTGCAGCAACCAGTATTATATAGGTTCCATAAACTCCAGAAAGATTATACAGTATACAGAATACTGTTTATTACTGCACAGACGATTAATGGGTCTTATTAAAAATTTTGACTGTTCCAAATTTTTGAAACATTAAATATACAGTTTTTCGTGCTGATTTTATATGTGAAACTCATGTTTTGCGGAAATGTTTTATTTGTGACTTACAGGTCTATTTATCACAAGTGTTGGCCAATCATACTTAACTTAAGTTCATACAAATTTTGGCCTTTGTGACACCGGTGCCACGTAACCTCGCACACTGATTTGTATAGGTTAAGGTTAGGTCAAGTTAGGTAGGTAACAATAACAAATTACTTCTCGCATGTAGCTGCAGAAGTCGATAGCGGTTGGGTGTCTCATGCCCAATTCATCCTCTCAAAATTTTAGCCATGTGTATTCTTTTGTCCAGCAGTTATCCATAATTCTTGCCAGATCAAGATTTATTCTATTCAGCCATGTGCTTTTTCTTTTTGAGACCCTTTCATTACACCCTCCTTTCTGACAGCACCAATTGAATCTTCCGTCAATATAATTTATTTGCCTATCATGGCATTTTCGGCATTGCTTCTCTTTGGGCGCAATCCCCCACACTTTGTATTGTGTACAAAGCATCAGTTTCACTTAACGAAAACAGTGATTGTAGGCTATCACTCATTTTCATTCAACAGCAAAAACAGACACTGTTCCTGCAAACAAACACCAATAAAATGTTAAATATTTATTTCTGCAAAAAATTAGTTGCATACTTAGAATCAACATAAAAAACTACTAGTGACAAATTTTTCAAAAAAATTTAACACAGTCCAAATTTGTAATAAGCCCCCAGAAATATTACATAACACCAACATAACATCAGACACAGATATTTGGTAATCATAACATGGTGTGGTTGGAGTACATTACATAGGGATTCAGTTTACCTTGTGTTAGTAACCTTTGTGGGGAATATATATACCTTTAGTACAGTACATTGACCCTTTCACTGCAGCTGGCAGGGTGCAAACTGCAAGGGACTTATGTAACCTGATTCATTTTTAGAAGACGTGGCAACAGACACCCCTGTAGGTGTGGGCGGCTTTCCTCGCTACTAGTTTTACGTGCTTCAAGTCAGCTGATGAGGATATTATTTACAGCTTAATTTGTGTAAAGCTCGACATAAACTCAGGATGTGTCTAGTAATGTCACAAAATGTCGAGAATATGAGGACAATTATTCCATCCTTTAAAACTGTTGCAATAATTATTTCCCAAGGACAAGCAAATGGACAAAGGTAAATGGTAAATAAAAAAACACACTGTGCGAAGTTAAGCTGGGAAAAAGGGCCATTTATGAAGTTATACATGAATCACTGGTATGGTGTCTTGGCAGAGTGTTGTAGATGAATTAAGGCTGAGCGTGGGACGGGGACAGGGGGGGGGGGGTTGGGGTGGGGTGTATAATTAGCACCTTTGATGTCTTTCTTCGGAGTGAACCCCACATGAACCACTGTGGGCCGGTCAGGAGAGGCGGGGCACACTATGTAGCACTGGGTGTAGAACTTGTTAAATAACTGCAAACTTCCTGGTGTATTAAAGCTTAACAGATCATAGTTCACCGTTGATTAGGTTTGGGAGGAAAAAATTCATTTTAGGTGAATATTTATCCTTACTTCACAAAATGCGTAATGCTAATTTCAGGACCATGTTAAAATTCAAGGTCACAGCTGAAGGCTTTGCAAATTATGTACCTGTATAGGAATATTACCTTTATTGATGATAATTCTTAAAGTTTATGATGCAAGTTGTGTAAATGTAAATTAAAAAGAAAATACTGTAATGAAGTGAAATTGTAAATGAAAAATAAAATAATGAAAAAAATCCTTACCCAAGCATTAAAATAGATTGTGATGTAAGTCATTATTTTCCAGGATTACAACATATTATACGAACTGAACGTCAGTGTGTCGTGTCCCAAGCCAGACTTTGTTCAAGACTCCTACTTCATGAGAATCCCCGTAAACGATAACTTCAGTGAGAAACTCCTCCCATATTTTAATGATGCCTTCAATTTTATTGGTGAGTAAACATTCATAAAATTTGTTTGAAATCTCTCTCTCTCTCCTGTCATAGGTGCCATTATTTGTATTCATTGTCAACATGTAGAATCGTTCCTAGACACCAGTGATAATGTTCAAAATACAGAACTTTTATTTATTGATAGATTTCATGTACTGTCAAATAAGATCAATTTCCCTTACTTGTTATGAAGGAACTCAGTTTGTTTATAGTTACTTCTCCCATCAGTTGTCTTTCTGGTCACACTTGATCATATACAAGTACTGTATTATATTTAATTTGATGATGTTGATTGGATGGTCTCTGACACAGATAAGGTTCGTGAGTCCAGTGGATGTGTGTTGGTGCACTGTCTGGCAGGCATCTCCCGATCTGCTACTGTTGCAATTGCTTATGTTATGAAGCATCTCTCACTTCCCTTTGATGAGGCGTACATGTATGTATTAAACATTAATAGATTATATATACGTACTCTGAATGTGATAAAGATTTGCTATAGTTTTTTCACGGCTAATATGACTCTATGGTAAATTGTATAGTTGATGTAATATCTTCTTTTCTTTTTTCTTTTTTTGCAGGTATGTAAAAACAAGAAGACCAACCATCTCCCCAAATATTAACTTTGTAGGTCAGTTAGCAGAGTTAGATCGACAACTAAGGCGAGACACGGGCCCAAGAGATCCTTCCTCCGCCCCGATCTTGTACCGCAGTCATGAGTCTCATCACTCCTCCACATCAGTTTCTTCATCATCGACGGCTTATGCGTCCAGTTTCCTCGAGAGACACGCCTGTGCCGGGGGACAGACTAATATGCCTAAATCTCTCAGTCTTAACCTGCGATCAACACTGGAGGCCGTACCAGCGTCTCCATCCTCTACGCCCCACACACCAGACATGTCCCCCTCCACTGCACTTGCTCGTCTCAGCTTTGCTTCTGCCTTGGATGAGCTTCGTGATGATGGTCTACCTATTACACCCAAATGTTCATCTCCGGTAACACCAATCTCAAGTCTACCTCCATCATCTCCAAAAACAACCGTCATAAGGGATACAACAGGTTCCCCAATTTTCAGCTTTAGAAGAGCTTCTGAGTCCTCTTGCCCTTCCTCTCCTGCTTTCAACTCCTTCTACAAAAGTAAAGAGGTGTCTAGTCGGACTAGCAGTGACTACAAAAGTGAGGCTAAGGTTACGTCCTTAAAAGAAAGCTTTACATCTAGTGATAGCATTAAGAGTACAAGCGGGTCAACCAGCAACTATTACAGTAGTGCCACATTTAATGTTGGTGCTGCCGAAGCAGGGAGAGAAAAGATAGGGGAAAGAGGGACTAGTGTTGTCAAAACCAACAGATTAAAAGTAGAGGAGCGAGGAAATGCTTCTCTGGAAACGGGAAGAGTGAGAATAGAAGAAAAGGATAGTAGTTCTGTTGAAACAGGAAGAGCAAGAGTAGAAGAAAGAGGAGGCAGAACTTGTGGGGCTGGAGTGGCAAGATTAGAGGAAAAAGGAAGAGATGAGAAAACAGTCAGACCTTCATCTTCATCTACATCATCATTCTCACGTCGTTGCAGCGACAGAGAGAGTCGTCAAGTATCTGTTTGTGTAATTGATGTGAAGAGGGAAGCATCACCTGTTAGCTATGTCCGCAGTGAACCCCTGGTTGTACGGGAAACTCAGGTAATTGCCACGCCATGTAATGCAATACCTGAAGTTAGATCAGTGTTTGAAGTGCAGATAGAAGATGGCAAACAAAAGGAAGAACATATTATGATTCCAGAAAAGACAATACAAGTACTGAAGAAAGGCTCTAGAGATAATCAATGGAGTTCTCTTGATGAGAAACACAGAGAACTTGAGGAATCCATCCTAAATATTGAAAGGTGCCACCCGCAACGTGATAAAGTACCCCAACGGCCCCGAGAGGTGATAGTGCCCATCCAGTTAACTGGGGCTCGGGAAGAACGTCCCAGAGTGCTAGAGCTGAGTGTTTCTTGTAGCCACCAAAAGCAGCTGCAACACCCTGCCACCGCTACTGCAGCATGTACTGCTCCTGAACCTACGAGTGGTGTCTGGTTACCAGTGAGCCCTCAGGAGGCTGCTGTGGCTGGGCCCCCTGCAGCCACCCCCAACTCACCCAGTTCCCCAGGAGTACAACAGAGTGATTCAGGTATAATAGTAGAGGAGGAGAGAACACAACTCCCTCCCAATCCTCAGCGTCTACCCAGATGTTATTCTTCCAGCGAAACTCATCTCAACACTCGTCGTCTACTGGAGCATCGTAATCCAGACTTTACCACTAGAAAATGTTCCAGTTATGACGAGGTTGGAAGGGCCTGGCCACACAGCCTGAGTCCCCATCACCAACAGCATCAGCAGGGAGTGGGTCGTGAAGGTACTACTTGGTTGGGTCCCTGGGAATTAGCACGGAGCGACAGCGTCTCGACCAGCGGGTTCGGCTCGGAGATCTCCGACACCGATTTCCTTCATGATGACACCCACTCTACTACAACCCAAGATGATGCACTTGGACCCTATGATGCAGTGTTTGCAGATGTATTTCCTGGTGGTGAACAACCACAGAGACAACCACAGCCAACCACACCCAAAACACCACGACCAGCAAGCCTCCCAGGGGTCACTGGGGCTTATTTCTCACAGTTTGAGGTGAGTTTAACTCTTAATACAAGACGTGTTACCAGTATAGTACAGTATCATAATATTCCTGGAACTAAAGGAACCTACTGTTAGAAATGGTTGGTTAGTTAAGTTTGTTCTCCTTCTTAATATATACAGTAGATGAGGAAGAGGAGGAAACATATGAATAGGGTCTGTGTTGTATTATTTAGGTTGGTGAAGAAAAAGTAAAAAGTAAGGCTCATATTGTGCATAGAAGATGTTATGATAATTTAATGTGTGTGAAGAATCAGACAGACATACTGTACTGTAGTGTTTAGAGCAACATGAGGTGTTTTATGTGCACCTGCTAGTTACCTTACTCTATCTTGGCAAGGCATATGTTTGTCATATCTGTCAAATGTTCTTCTTTGTTCAGTCTGGCCAATTAAATTATCTTCTTACAGGCCAACACTGACCCTGGGCTGGACATGGGTGTGGATATGGGCAGTGGTGGAGTAGAGTTGCGCCGTAGTGGAAGAGGTCGCATGGGCGTGGAGAAGAAGGACTCGGGCTACTACTCCTTTCTCACCGAACACCCGCCAGTCAGCCCGCGCACAATGGGGGAAGGTGTCCGCCATACTACCAGTAAGTAGCCTCGTAGCACTAATTACATCTTTAACTGTACTAACTGGAGTCTCTGGTTTGTGTTACAGAATGTGAACACAGTTTGGTCTCTCGACACTTTATTTAGGGATGTATAGGAACTTGGCTGTTTAGGTGACATTATACACTTGGCCAATTGTTTGTAAATATTGGAATGACATAATAGAAACATAAGAATGGCCGTGATTATTGTAGTGGAGGAGAAGTCAAGGTTGGGTACATACAAGTTCTCAGCAGTCATTATTTGTATCGTGATAACTACTGCGCTGTATAATCAGGGAAACTGTCAGTAACGTGTTTATAAAGTTTTCAAAGATCCAGAAAGGATGAAAATGACTTACACTTGTTCGATGTGTAAGCCAAAAGTTAGGCTTGTGATGCTAGATAATACTCTTCACTTGTCACAGATCAGTAGTGTATACATCTCTTACTGATTACCTTGTTCAAGTTCCTGGTTATTATATCTAATGTGTTGAGGCACTTCCCTTCACTGGGGCCTAAACATGTACTTGTAGACAGGCTCAACACTGCCCTCTGCAGGATTTACCATCAGCATTAGGGTTGGGTGTTTGCCATAGGCTAATTTGCAGGTATTACATAAAATATATTACAGTACGTATATATAAATAACATAGCAGGCCATACAGACCCCCTCATAGTACCCCTCTAGTGAGAGACAACAGTTTTTAGCTGGTGAAACATATCTGTTGCTGTATACTGTACTGTGTGTCGTTGTGTTGGTTCCTGAAGAAAATAACAGAATTGTAGCTAAGAAACTTCATTTTGATTTTTTATTATTAGTCTTTCAAACATAAGATCTTTTCTCTCCATCTGACACTATGCTGCAGGAAAATTATCAGTCATCATTGTAAAATATGGCCTCTATTTTTTCTTAATTTTCTCTTTTAATTTTTCTCTCTGGTGTTCATAAGGACAGTATTGTAAACTTCATTTTAGATAAGTATCGTAAATTTGTCATTTGATCTAACAGCCGCCAAATAAATATGCTGTAGTCAGATATCATAGTCAATACTGTACATAGTTTTTATTTATTTTTTGTTATATTGCATAAATTTTTATCTTTGTCAAGTAGTTTTGAAGAAAATTAGAAAGTATAATAGTCATTCAGTACAGTACAGTACTATTAATTCTTGCTGTTATAAAACAAAATATTTTGCATTAGGGTTTCATAAAACTATTTACAGTACTCCTAATACCACTTAACAAATGAGAATGCCTAATATCTTAAAATCTTATAAAGATTTTCCTTTCTCCCTTTGACTAAAGTGACTCCATTTCAGTACTGTATACCTGTACTGTAATTATTATAATATTTTATTTCCTCTTGTGTTTGCACTTTCTCTCCCTTTAAAAGAAATCCATTTCCCCAAATTGTTTTTATCACTATCTCCTCCCCTCCCCTCTTCCTCCCAGTGAAAACTCAGCTCCACTATTCATTGATGGTCATTGTTGTTTGCAGGCATGATAAGTCTTTTATGACATTCATCTGACCCTGATGGTAAAGGTAAATTAATTTTTCTGAAAGTTATCCAAAAAAGTAGAAGATAGGAAGGCTTTAGGCAATGGGTAGTGTTCTTATTTAGAGGGCTAGTGTATTGCATTGGTTAGGCCAAGCATATAAAGTATACAGTGCATTTTTTTTCTTCTGGGTTTGAGTGCATGATTATTTTGGCTCAGACAGACAGCTAGCCTTTATTAATGTTCTGTAAATTTTACAGGAAAGAGAATGAGCATGTTGGAATGGGTTACACAAGACATTTGATGGTCTAGAAGTTTAGGACAGTATATACAACACCAGGTCTATGTTCAGAATGCATTTTGCTTTTCTTATCATATTCAGAACTTTGAAAAGGTCATCATAAATCCCCTGCAGTCATATCTTTCTTAAATAGATTTATCTTGGGGAAAGAAATGTTGGTGGAGATGTAAAGATTTGTACTGTTTGGGTTTTGGTCACAATTTAATGAGCATGAGTCAGTTACGACTGTCATTAAAGAAGGAATACAGTTACATCAAACTTAAGAAAACTGATTATCCACTGCACTGAAATATGATCCTCTGGGTTCATAGTCAATGTTAAGTATCAGCCAAATGGATTTTTTATATACAGACTGAGGCTTGGACTCTTAAGGGTTAATGTTGGCTAAATTCCAAATATGTGTCTCAGATTTCTAAAAAACGAATTCAAGTAGTACAGTTCAGAACTGGTAAATTTGTGTCATGACATGTGTGTTAAGTTACTCTTTAGTTCAGTATAATCATGAGAAACTGTTGGAAATTATCTTATGATAATTATACCACATGTTAGACACATACTGCATGTGGGGTTGCTTAGGACAGTTAAAACAGCATGAATTAAGTAGACAGTATTTCTGGTTATGGATATTGAGAACAACTATAGAAACAGTTCATATTTTCTCATTTTGTGTTTATAGGTTGATTGTGTAAAAAAAAATCAAATTATGTTGTGATAATTTTTGGAAAAATAATATTGAATTACGTGTTCTGTTTATACCTCCGTCGTGTACCGATGTGTCCTAATGGTGATTTATTTTTGTTGCTCTGTGTTTTGAGGTCGGTGTGTCCGGGCCATGATTTACATCCAGACAGAAGAGTTGAGACAAGTACTCCAATCATTTCATATACTGTAGTACTGTACTGTATTTACCCTTAACTTTTTACCTGTTGGTCAAGGCCTTTCATACAACAGTTTACTCTCAACATGTTTTCCATCACAGGTATTGCCTTTTGAATCTGTGTATAGTATTTCATTATGTGGGAGAAAGTGTTGGTCTTATATGGTTGAACGTGAGAAGTCATGTCGTGTGACACTTCCTGCCTTTCAGTTCAGTTATACCTCACCAGGTGCAAGTCCGACCAACATTAACCTGCCTATATTTGTGAAATTATTTATAACGCTAATCTTCTCATCATGAACGCAAGCCCACCTACACATGAGTTGGTGTGTGTTGTCACATGGCTGCCATTTTAAATTTAGCACACACCAAGCCCCCCACAACCTGCCACTCACACATCCTCCTCCTCCCAAGGAGCAATAACCTACCCAAATATGCCATAGATTTATATTTAGATATACTGTACAGTACAGTATAAATATCTGGTGGGTTTGTATTAAAAATCATTACAGTATTTAAAAAATTATTTTTAGGTTTTTATTGATAAAATGCACTGGGAGGAAATATTAATGTGTGTGTGTGTTTGTGTGTACCTTACTTAAGCCATTGTGGCTGTATATCATGTGTCAAAGACTAAGGAGTGCTTGTCTCTCACTATTGCATTGTGGGTTCAATCACAGGTCATTGATGAAAAGGGTGTTATACAGTGTGACTCACCAAACATTAAAGTTTTTTCTATGAACTTTTGTTTCATCGTGTACTGACCCGGAACAATGAAGGTTGTAACAGAACAGATGGACTGTCTGACTCACAACTAAAATATTTGATGATGTTGATCATCATCATTATTTTATGGCTCTTTATATTAGTTATTTATAACTTCTTCATTAAGGTCTATACAGCACAGTACTGTACTGTGCAAATCATAGGGCAAACAGATGAAAAGTTAGCAGCCAGTGTAATAAAGAAAGAGAAGAAAAAGGCTCAAACAGTCTTGTAAAACTTGTAAACTTAATTACATTTAAAGAGATGCTTGATAAATACTGTATAGTTAGCTCTCATGGTGTAGAGTGGATGGTAGCCCACTTGTGAGTACTGTACTGTAGTCAAGGTGAGCCATATAATGTATACTACTGTATGTGATTTTCTTTATTGAAGCAGTTGAAGAAATTCCCATGTTAGGATGTATATACCGGGTATTAACTTTTATATGCCAAAATAAAGTAAACTGTGTAATGGTGATGTTCTGTATGTCGACTTTTTAGCAAGTAATGTTTTTATTTTGAAATGAATTATTTTATTCAGTATGTGTAAAGCATATTATTGTATACTATATTTCTATTGAACAGACTCTTAACAAATTACTGATTAAGATACAGTACAGTATATGCAAAAGCTGTGTAAAGAGACTAGTTTAGAAACCAGTTTTAGGCCATGCTGGTGATGTCAGTGGTGCTTTCAGGACGATTAAGTGGGTCTGGATTGAGGTTAGGGGTCCGTAGACCTTCAATTGGACCCCATCACCGCTTCAACTTCTTGTGACCCTGAATGAATGACTATATCTGGTATTGAATTCTTTGATCAGCCGGCTAGCAGGGATGTCTGTCTCTCAGGCTCTAAAAAGCTCCAGATCTCACTACGTAAAAATGTAAAAAAAAAAATTATTTGATAAAGAAACAATTAAGTAAATATGGCTTTGTCTTTAACTACCTTTTATTGTCAATATTAATTTGCATTACACAAAAGTACAGTATTTGTTTTCTGAAAAGCTTTTAATATTACAGGTATTCTTTGTCATTCCTACAAATGAAGACAATTATCAAAATTTTGACCACAGATCCTTAATTAACATGTCAATAAAAATAAGAGACAGCATTACATATGTTTTCTGTATTTGCAAATATTTCTATTGAGATTAATCAATAACCGATTCTCAAAATTATGGTTGAATAGCTGGAATCTTTTAGGCCTAAATATAAGCCTAGCATAACTAAACAGGTGCTCATAAACAGCTGACATAAAGAAACGGTTGTCATTGGTTCGCTTCCAAGTTTGTCCTGTGCCCTGTGATTGGATATTTAAAGCTCTATTGTTTGGGACATGTAACGAGTAACGAATTTTATTTATTTATTTATTTATTTTTTTCAATTTTACTGGAGTAAAAGTATTAGAATACCATACTTAGGTAAAGGTACTGAAAACTTTTAATACCTTTTAAAAAGTAAATAACCAAAAATGTTACTTGAGCACAGTACAGCACTCAAGTAAATTTACCTCATTACTTTACACCTCTGGCTATAATAAAAAGTTGGATGTGTAACTTGAAGCATCGCTGAGTGGTCTTGCATTAAATACTCCGGCTGCTTTTTGAAATAAACATTGTGGCCAGCTTAATGACCACGAATTGTCTTCATAACATCTAATGAGATCCATTTTAATTTATGACAAGAAAAGGAATCATACTTTAACAGTACAATATTAAGGCTTCTGGTTATGATTCTCTTATACTGTTCTATGTTGGTGGTGCTGGAGAACTCATTGTTGTTATATTTAAGAGGTTATTTATTGTGGGAGAAAAAACTGAACTATTAAAGCCATATTTACACTAATGCTTCATAACAACCCACCAACATGTCCCCCGCCTCTCGTTCTTTGTAGTGTTTAATTGTATTTTGATTCATATGAATTTTTTATTTATTTTTTTATAATTTCTTTGATAAACAAATTATTTTCCCCATGTAGAGGAATGAGAAAGGGGACACTGGAGTTAGTGAGATCATGGAAGGATTCAGAGAGCACAGTGTTTCCCTACTACGGTTTACATTAGATGTTGGGTGGTTGTTGCTCACTGACCTGCAAAAGTTGCATGGGCAAGGATGCTGCTGGCTGGTTGCGTGTTGCTTAGCTGAGAGGCCGAGCCCTGCCCATGCTCACTGTGGTTCTTTCCTTACCACCGGCCTTTTTGTGTCGGAGTCAGCACGGGCACTACTGGAGTGGGCCGTAGTAATTATCGTCATGATTTGAAATTCTTGATAAAGCTAACAAGTATATTAATCTGTTTTTATGTGAGTAAAGTTAGATAACGCTGCTTTACCAAAGATGTATGGAGGAGTGACGGTGGTAACGTTCATTGGTGGTACAGTGCTTCCTCGATGTGCTCGCTCGATACTCATCAGTCCACATGTTCTGTTCTCAAGACACGTTACGTAGTTATATTCTTTCCTAATGTAGTACACCGTACTTATAACCATAAGCATTTACAGAATAAATTTACTCCTAGTTCTTAAAATAGAATACAGTACAGCACAGTGTATATAGCATGATGATAGGACAGTAGTGCTCTAGGAACATGTTTTACCCACTAAATCTCTAACTTTGACATCAGTGATGTCAGTCAATAATACTGTACATTCTGTTCTTTACTAACATCACCATGAATTTCTTGTGAAGCAACATTGTTAACATTCAATAGTGTCCTGAGTGATACTGCAGTGATCAGTGTACACGAGTCATTAAGATAATACACACACCGGGAACAGTAATGAGGCTCATATATCTACATTCTTTTGAAACTTGAATTAATACAGAATGAATCAAAATTCTCATGTAAATCTTTTCAATGGATCTTGCTGAATTAATAAAGCAGTTAACTAACATGGCTACTAAAGTTCATAACCATCAGCTAATTCAACTACTGATTCACAATGCACAAATCAAATTTTTTCCAAAGATGACTTTTCTTTTAATTGGTTGTTTAAATTGGCAGTCAGAAGCTAAGTCCATGGCTCCCTCCTCCCATTGATGAACGCTTATATCACCAACTGTTCCGTCCACCTTTATTTGTGATATTAATCAGAGCTTTATGACTGCCTGCAGCTTTGATATTCTCGTTTAAAAAGAATTGTTTAGTGTGTGTTGCAGCATTGCTCTAGGAGAGTAAATAACCATTACTGTACAGTCTTTATGTAATACTGTACATCATTAACCGTTAAGGTCTGTATGTAACTCTGTGTATCTTTAACCATTACTGTACATCATTGCTTGTAAAGTTGTATACCTTTACTGCATAGAATTTTGATATATTTCTCTACCATAATGTCTAAAGAATTGCATGATTTATTAAATATTTCCTCATGTATGTTACACATAAGATGACTTCAATCAATGTACATTACTTTGAGATACTGATTTATATTAAATGTATTTATTAATATTTATATTTTACAAATAGGTCTTAGAAATATGATATTCCTCTATTTACAGCTCATGGAACACAGTACAGTAGTGTTTTTTATGACATAAAACACCAGTCAAATATTTATTTAGTAAAGAGGCATGATGGTACCAATCTATTCTGGGGAATCCAATCATCCATAAGTCAATCTGCACTTTTAGAAGTTCTTCATCCACCAGTGTTCAAATAAAGTTCATATTATTAGTTGTGATGGTACAGTCTCACCCAAAAGTTTGTTAACTCTCCCAGCCAGCTATTGCTGCACTGCCTGCTTCAGATGTTTGAAACTGTCTCAGTACCAACCAGAACATGAAACCAATACGAATGTTTCTAAAGGTTCGAGGTAACAGACTCAAGTTCATACATCTGAAGCAGACAGTGCAGCAATAGTTGGCTGGGAGAGTTAACAAACTTTGGGTGAGACTGTACAGTAATTAAGGATAGGTGATGTGTAGATAGTGAGACAGTTTAATAATTGGTGGTTGTGGTCATCTGTCTGTTGGTCTGTCTGTATGTACTGTAATCATGTTTCTGTCAATGTAGTGATTGTAAGTCTGTAAAATTAACTCATGCACCAGTTTTCAGTAGATTTTCTTGCCACCTGATACAAATGGTGTGTATGGATGGCTCCTGTCCATATACAGTACAGTATCAAGATGAAACTGTTGCAGTCAGTACATCTACACATGCAGTACAGTACAGTACCTGTCATGTTCTTCAGTAGAGTCCTGGGGTTATGTAACAGTTACCTTCAGACTATTTCTCTCTTTTTTTTCACAGCACTTTGTTTAGCTAGCAGTAGGGGACATGGATTCTTTTGTTAAGTAGAACAGATCTGGCACAAGTGTTGGTACTATGAATTTGTATTGTATTTATGTGCCTTATGGTTGTACTGTACATAGTGCAGATGGAAGTTTACCTAGAGTGGCTGTATTGGTATTAACATAATAGTTGAGATTTGATATAGTACTTTAGGTAGAAGTTAGTAAAGTTTCATCTCTGCATAGAATTAGTTCAGCAATAATGCTAAACACATCTATCACATCAGTCTCTGAAAATATAGATTATTTACTGTCACTGGGTGTTGATCCTTCTATTCAGGAGCAATTTTTTTTGGTAAGATATATATACAGTATATATATATATATATACTGTATATATACTGTAGACAAATTCATACATTGTTGCAACATTTTTATGTTTCTGGAATGTTAAGTGATAGAACTTTTGGAAATACAGTACTGTACTGTGCATATATTACTGTACATGCAGAATCATTGTTCATCTTTAGCAATTCTTATGTGTTACTATTTCACCAAGAAAAAAATAAGTTAAAAAAGTTCATTATCTGTGGTCCCTCAACAGCTGTGCCCTGCCCCAAAGAACGTCCAAGAGATCTTCGACTCCAAATTGGCAACATAGTTGGTCCACCCACTCACGATACCCCAAAAACCACAATCACAGTTACCCATATTCCAACTCATACCCCAACTGGGGAGACCAGAACATCCCCAGAAAAACGTATGACTCCGGAGAAGAGAAAAAGTCGCGGTAGCAGTACAGAAGAAAATGAGGAGAAGAGGAGGAGTTGTGAGGCAGATACCCACCAGTGGACACCACCAAGACAGTCCATCAGCATTGGCTCAGGTGAGTCATTGAGAATGGAAGAAGTTTGACCTGATGGTTCATGCTTCAAAACAAAGTTTATGACTAACATGTTGAAGTATTTTAATATAGTGGTTCATGTTTGTCACAATATGGTTTTGTTTGTCATTACTATTTCAGTTATTCATTACAAGCTGTTAAGACATGGGTTCATAGTCTTTAGAGATGACTTGAGTCATTTTACATCTGTAGTAAGAATTTTAAAAGTACAGTATAAGAAATTATTTCTAGACTTTTTAAGAACCCTAGTGACTTTTAAACTTTTAAAGTTATATTTACTGTATTTAATTTGGAGTCACACATAGGGATTTTTTTCTTATTTTTTAAAAAAAAAAGATGTAATACCAACTGTCTCCACAATATATAATGTTTGGTAAGTTTGTCAGTAATAATAATATTTTCTGCATTTCTCACACATGAAACTAATCATTAGAAAAAGCTGCCTAATTCTTCCATGTCTAATTTTGTCATTGTATAATTTACTCATACATCAAAATAACGACTTAATATATAGATACAGTAGACAATAATTAACAGATCCAGAACCAGGTATTGTGGGGCATTTTAAAGTTATTCATGTGAAGATGAATACTGTACAGTATACTGTACTTACTTAATCACTTGGTCCCATGCAAGTGTGGAACTGACCTTTTATTCAAAGGTACAAATTAATTTGTTAACCAGTTGTGACTTGAAAACTATCAAATCACATCTTTGCATCACTGCATTACTATGAAGATGTTTCAAATAGCAAAAGTCATTTTTGGCTCCACTAACACAGTAGTAAAATCCCTAAACTGCATTACAGTATAGTACTGTACCTTAATGCATCAGAAATACAGCCACACTAGTTGCACAAATTATAAAGGCATCATTGGATGGCCTCCAGTCCTGGTACTGGATCTGTGTACAGTATAGTATAGATATGTGTTGAGTCATCATAACCCCCAAGTCTTCTTCCTGTTGGTGCTGGGACTAGGCCTTATGTCCCTGGAGCGTGGGAAAAGGGACCAGCCCCGAACACTCAGGTAGGCCAGTTGGTCTTGCTAATGGCTCAAGCTTTTGTAAGGTAGATTCACTTGAAGTTACTGAAGTTTACCGTGATATATATTCCTGGTCCTCCTCTTTAACTTGTACTGTCCGCTGTAGTTATCTCAGTGTCTGTGAATCAATGTAGATATTAATAACCTTTTGCTTTAAAATTTTGCCAATATGATCACACACACTTCTGTAAAAAGCATCAGGCTTTATATCAAAGTAATCTTTAAAGGACCCTTCATCTTGTAGCACTTCCATCTACTCTTACTTAAATCCCATTTTCTATTAAAGTTTTATAATGCTTTGTATATATTGACGTAGACTTTTGAGTGAATTACTGGGGATGTGAGTCTACCTTGCACGGGCAAAGACACGTAGAATTTGGCACAGGTACTGGGCAACACTGCAGCTGGGACTTGCCTCCACCACTCTTGGTTTGGTCTGTGCATCACAACTTATACAGCTCAGCACTTGGTTAACCAGATGCCAATTGGTTATGCAGGACAGTTAACATGAGAGTTGGTTATCTGATATAGTTACCCAACATGATAGTAACTGAGGACCCAGTTAATGAAAGTTGTCAACCAAGACAATATAGTTAACCACATTTTCTTTTTCTTCCTTCTGTACTTTATCTAGTTAACCACAATCTGGGGACCTAATTACAGTATCAAGTAACTTTGTTTGTCCATGACCCATTGATATAATTTTTATGATTTTTCACCCATTCAAACAAAATTCTCTCTGTTGAAAATCAATTTGCCTAAATTCTTATTATCAATGACTATGAATTTGATTTCTGATTACAAAAGACATGAAACCTGAACTTTTCTGTAGGCCTGAGATGGTTTATTAAATCAGTACGTCATGCATCTAAATTATAATTATGTTTACTACATAATTGTCCAAAGGGCAACATAATTATTTTCCTCCTGTAGTTGGTTCCAGTGTAACGTTTGTTATTCTGATGTGTGTAAAGTATAATGTCAGTCACCCATATAAGAGAGTAACACAGTACTGTATAACCATTACTTTAGGCTGCTGTGCTGACCCTCGCTATCTTATTGACCATGAAATTTATTGATATTTCATTATATTTCTCACCACAAATAATGAGGTACCCGGTAACTCCTTCACCCCAAACCAAATTGGCAAGTAGTTTTTTTTTCTTCTTTAAACTGAACTTTGGCTTTTGTAGTTTTTTATGAATATAATTAATCCACTAATACCTGTACTTCTTCAGCACTATTTAGTTGAGTAACCCATAGAAGATCTATTCCTCCACTTTTTATTTCCATTTTTTCATCTTTAAGACTAATCCCTGCCTTTGCCCTGTAACTGTTATGCAGCTGTAGGTAGAACTAATGTACAGTAGTGGTGGATCAAGGGTTTCTGAAGGGGGTCATTTTATAACCTGTCATTGAGAAGGGAGATATTTCACCTTATCTTTTAAATTAGTTTAAGAAACTACATAGATTTTAATGCTGTTTCCTTAGAATACTTGTCAAAGGCATATTATGGGGATAAAATACCTAGGAGATATTAAAATATTACAAATGTAAAATGTTGAATACAAGATGACACGTTAACAGGAAGAGTCATTGTGTACAGTACAGGATAATTTACTACCAATCAGTTTTACAGTAAAGACTTGAGGTATGTTGACAGGATTAGACGTGTTTATGGATTTGAAGAATAGTTAATGTAACACAGCAGCGATAATATTTGTGTCACTTTAAAAGTTACGTAAATGATTATTTCCTTTTGCCTGAATTATTGTAATATTCCCTCTAAACTATAAACTTAGTAAGTAGTTACTGTATATGAAAAAATATTTTATATTCGTACTGTATTTAATTTTACATACTGTAGGCCTAAGTAAATCGTCTACAGTACTACAAATGAGTATGACTTTTTTAATTACCATAATTTAATTCCTTAAATTCCCATGTATATTTTGGATACGGTAACATTAAGTGAGTGACAAAGCTCATGGCTGATGACTGGCCACAAGATACTGTAACTGGGTCCTCATTACTAAATCAATGTACAGTACATAGGTCTTGAAATGTCTCCGATGTCAGTTGAAATCTTGTTGAGTTCTTTGAATAATTGTATTCCAAAATTATAACTCTGGAATATTAATGTAGACAACTGATACATTAGTAATTTATATTTGTAGAATTATTCTTTATGATGATGTTCCAAAAAGTGGCCTTAATAAAGTGACTGGGGAAGAACAGATGAATTAACATTAGATAAAGTTAAGTACCTTTAGTAAAGAATTTCAGACATTAAAATTGAGACGACTTACCGTATTTATGTCATCTGCCTCCTGTGGGCTGCCTTAGTTTGAGGAGACTTACCATGTGAAAATACTGGAAGATGATCACTAGCACAATTTACAATAGATAATTCTGAAGGTCTGCATCTTGGTTTTAAGTAACCTCACATTTCACAGAGCACAGCAGATAGATTAGTTATTTGTTTATTATCTGCATTTTGGTTTCAAGTGACTTCACAAGAGTGCAGCATTTAAGGTAGCACAGCACACTGCATCCTGCACAGCACACTGCAAGGGAATAAATGGTGTGGTGTTTGTATTAAATGTTTTGTTTCTGTTGGTGCAGCAATTTTTTTTTATCTATTTGAAGTATTATTGTAATGAATATATTATAGAGAGGAAGATATATGATTTGTTAGATAATTGTGGTGCGTATCTTCACTGTAGGATGATGAAAACTCATAATATTTTATAGTTTTTCTATATCAGTCATTCAGCAGAGAAACTACTTTTGAATGAAAATCAAGCTTACTATTTTGCATCTCTGTTATAATCCTGAGCTGATAGAAACTGTGTTAAAATTAGATGAGATTTTTTCTTTTTTACATCCAGAGACCATAAGCAGAGACTTTGTTCATTGATACATATTCAGAAAATCAGATTATGGATTACATGAAAGTCATTGTCACATGTTCACAGACTAGAGAGAACAGCAATGTAGAAAATACTGAAAATGCTCGGGGTAAAGCTGAAGTTGTCAAGTTCTGGCCCCGTGTATTTATAAGTAGAGAACAGCTTATGTTAAGAGTTTACTGGGAGAAGGAAAACTGGTTAGCAGAGAAAGCAGGAATATGTCAGAGATGTGTGTTCTTACTGTGGATATTTAATATTTTCACAGATAGAATAGAGTGGTAAGAGTAATGTGTCATTGGCTGTATGCATAAAATATTCTACTAGTGGTGACTCAGAGGAAGATTTACAAATGTTATGGAATTATTTTGGGAGAATGTGTATATCAGGAGAAAGCTGACGCTGAATTTGAACAGAAGAAAAATGAGGGAAGACAAGTAGTGAAGGGAAACAGGGAGAACTTAATGTTAGATTTGAATGGAAATTAATGGAGAAAATCTATCAGAGGAGACAATAATGTTGATATACTGTACCAGGGAATGGTCCGAGCTCAGTTACAAATGTAATTTCTGGATAAATCCTCAATTTCTATTGTATATACTGTACTGGGTAATATTTATTTCCATAATATACAACTCTCTCTCTCCAATGGTTTACAGTATTTGGATCTCTCTATCAATCATTGTAAATTTTTATATTATTTTTTAATTTGTCACCTTCAAAAGTTATAGAGCTGTAAGAATCATATGTTCATCTTCTTTGTATCACAGGTGTTCGGATGGCTCAGGAACTCCTGCGCGGTGTGGAGCAGCTGCTGGACTCGGAGATGGGAGAATTGCGCAAGCGAACAGCTGCAATGTCGTCCCGTATACGTCTCCTGGGCAGGAGTGATAGTGCATCTGATAATGCAAGCAGCATCAGTAGTCCAAGCAGCAGTGGGAATAGTAGTACTAGTGGTAGAAGCAGTAGCAGTGGAAAAGGCCCCAATGTCCATACTACTCACATCATTGTTACCACATTAGAAAATGATGAGCCTTCAAATGTCAAGACCATGAGAAACATGAAACCAAGTCCTTCACAAGCTCACAAGTATCCTGAGCCAGCACCGGGAACTCTTATTGCAAGTCGTGCTCGCAGTGAGCCTCCGTTTTCAGGAGAAGAGGGTCTCTATCGTGCACGGTCCTGTCCTGGTCTACCCAGACCAAATGGAAGTTGTGAAGGTAATGAAACAGTTTCAGCCTTAGTGCCAGATTTACAGCTGGTACGTCTTCGTGGGTCACGTCCGCAAGCATCGCGGGAAAAGTTTTTTAATCGCTATTCCTGTGGAGCTCTAGATGCCCGCCAGCCACCGTCTGCCTCAGCATTTGAATCCTGTCCGGACTTTGGAAACTTGCGACAGTGCGTCCGTGAAGGGGATTCAATTCACTCCTCTTCCTCCTCCCTCTCTTCAACTCACTCCTCGTTTACACGACTTCTTCAGGTATCATGAGATATTCTAGCCAAGGAATTTCAGCTGTATATTATTTTGAGGAGTGAAAATCTAGTGAAAAGTGTTTGGGCAGATGTAACATTCTTTTCAATAACTGAAATATTGAGATTATTTATGAAAGGGTGGACAAGAATTAAAACCTCAGAAAATATATCAAACTGTGCTACAAAAGTTAGAGAAGTGAATGGCAGCTCAGCCCACCGCACCAGGAAGTGAATTGCAGTGGCCAGTTCACGTGTTGGTGATAATGCTTTTGTACAAAATACACCACCCAAATGACTTCAATGTGATGGAATTTTTGTTCCTAAATATGACTTATAAAGTGCTGCACTCAATGTCTTAATATATTAGTTTCAAAAGAACAGAGAATCCAGTTTTAGTGGCTCTTTGGTTCTGATGTCGGCACACAAATGTAGATTTTTCTCTGTACAGTAGCAAGGGTCCCCACACGCTAGTCGCCTGCGGAACTGTGGAGTCGAGGAGTTCTCTTGTAGCATTGTATGGTAATTGGAACCGAACTTTTTTAATTTTGAGCCGTGTAAGTCGGTGATTTGGAGGAATGTCTCCCGATGAAATTTGTAACATTAAAGATTATACACCTACGATAACTACACCAAGTTACTCCTTGATTAGTGTGGTATTATTTTATGTTTGATTGGTGGCATTAGCAAGATATACATTGGGTTGTTGTTAAATAAAAACAAACAATACAGTTAACTTCTTGAACTCCGAGGTCGTGGTCTGCAAATATCCTCACTCGTTACTTAACTTACTACCAGTTAATTGAGGGGGCCCATGTTAGTACCTGTAAATACCTAGAATATATTTGATTCACTTTAAATTATTAAACTTGATTGGATTTACCTTAGTGACTCAGGCAGCAAGCAGTATGATGCTGATGTTGTATATAGATACTACCTAGGTTACTAATTTTAACAGTATGGTAATCATTAAGTTAAACTATCAGGTTTACATTAGAGACTGACCTGTGAAGCCTGATGATTGACAGGGAAAAAGTATTGACCTGATGATTGGCAGGGAAAAAAGTATTGACCTGATGATTGGCAGGGAAAAAGTATTGACCTGATGATTGACAAGGAAAAAAGTATTGACCTGATCATTGGCAGGGAAAAAGTATTGACCTGATGATTGGCAAGGAAAAAAAAGTATTGACCTGATGATTGGCAGGGAAAATTGTTGACCTTGGTGATTGGAAATGAATATTATTGTGTTGGTAATTAGGAAGGAATGTAGTATTGGCCCAAATATTTGTAAGGATATACCGGTAAGCATTGACACAACAACATTGATAAAGGGAAAAAAGTATTGTTGTGATTATTGGAAATATTTTACTACTTGTATTATTAGATACAATATTCAGAGTTGAATTTGATAAATAACGTAAGCAAGATTTAAGATTATACCGTGAATTTAATTTTGGTAGACCCTGTTGCCAAAGGCCGTTTCATTTTCAGTGTGAATGTCACCCATGCAACACATGTTCTGAAGCAGTACTGTAGTAAAGTATATAAAAATCAAATCAAATGACAGTACAAGATATGTTAGATGGTGTAGATGATGAAGTAATTTATGTATCATGTGAATCACCTCCCCCCCCCCCCTCCCCCTCCCTCACCCACCCTAACAGTACAGTAATAATTCAGTCTCGAAGGTGAATTTGAGTCATGTGTTTTTATTTTAATTTGCTATATATATTTCCCTCAAGAACTTACACTTTAGAAATATATTTAGAGCTGTAATATGACTAGAGTACCTCACACACAGTCTGGACACTCACTGTAGTAATAAAGTTGTACACCATATCCATTTTTGGACATATTTTCACACTGGAGATTACCACTGGTTGTTTTAGTTCCAGCTGTGAAATAGTAACTGCCTGAAAGTATCAATTGATGAGAGTGAATGAATTTTTCACTGTTTTCAAAATAGGGAAAACAATTATATTCCTGACATTATTCTTAAAACAAAAAGGTGACATATCATGAATGAAGTAACTGGTATCACAACACATTTTGTGACAAAGATTCCCCAAGTTTGAGACAGCTTTAAAATTAGAGAGTATTGTATTGTTATAATTTGTTCATTGTTGCAGAGCAGACTTTGTTATTCAGTTTATAACATTTCACCAGCCTTTTGCCTGATAAGATACAGTACTGTACATAAGTGTCAACATTTTCCCTGAGGCATCACCCCTCATGGCCTTTCGTCTAATAATCACACACCATTCTGTTGGCCTCTCACAGTTAACGTTTAGAATGTGTGTATGTTCGTATTAACGGAAAAAAGTTAAGGAGAATTTGTTGTCAAAAGTGAAAAAAGTGATCATCAGACAAATGTTTGTCTCAAGTATTTTCCATAAAACAATCATCAGTGCTAATATTTTAATGAAGTATTAATTTACAACATTAGCAAGTACTTAAACAACATTAAGGAATAATGAAAAATATAACTACAGAGTTGCAGTACACACAAGTCACTCTTGCTGTGTACAGTACAGTACAGTACTACATGTAAGTTACTTGTCAACATGCTCTGTATTCTGGTGCTCTCTTTCCTAGATGTCCAGACAAACTTATCAGTACAGTATATTGCAGATCCAGTCTTATTGCCAGGATCACAAAATTATAACATATTTGTTCAACCAATTGATTGATAATAACTGATCATAGTTCAGTACAGTATGATAATTTTGACTTTATTCCAGAATACAAACATAGACAATGGCAAGAACAGTCATGATTATTTTCATCTGCTTTGCTAAACATTTACTGTAGTTAATTTCTGATGTGTAAAAGGTCTTATCATTTGTGTATAAAGCATAGGTTATTGGTCACCATGGTTACCATATTGTAATATTAAGTTTATTTTATTATTTTATTTTTGCGTGGGATGGGTTCTAAGAGACGAGAGCAAAATTCAAAGAAAATGTTTGAATGTTTGTATATATTTGTTAATTATGCAAGAATAACAATTTGCTTTTGTTAATAGATGAAATAATTTGGCTGTGAGCTTTGAAATATTGTTTCATGGAGTAGTATTTCAAACTGTGGAATTGGTAAGCTGCACTTTTTATCATTTCATGAAAAAATTTTGATTATAATTTTATTGATTGAGCCTTTATGATTGTGTAAAGTATAAGTTTATAGTGTTAACTTGTGGAGGCATCGATGCTTCATGATGCCGGCGACTGTCATGCTGGACACAACGTAATATTTGAGGTCCTCCCTCGCACTATAAAGTGATCATTACAATCAGATTTAAAAGTACAATTTACTTTTACAAATGAAAGTCGTTTTATAACTTCAAATATTCACCGGTAAATACAGTATACCATCATCATCATCATGATATGGTTATGTACAAAAGTTAATATTTGTTTTGTACTTGAAAGAGATAATTTGATGTGACAGCAGAATTAAGATTGCTTTATATGTTGATAATTAGGATCATCTTCTTCTCTCTGTCATTTATTACTATTTTTCATCTCTTCTCTTTTGCATTTTGCAGACTATAGAGGCTATGCTTTCAAAGATCTATTGACATTTGGCATTAAAGATAACATGTGAGGCTTTACACTAGGTTTAAGTACTTACGGTGCCGAGTATTAACACACTCCAGCTGCGTCACCTTTTGGCATATCATCCAAGATAGTAAGTTTTATGCCAATGTTGTAACTGTGCAGATTTCTTTGTCTTCCATCACTTTATTATTGCAAAGAAATTCAGTTAATGGCTATTATCAGCAAAGACATTACCAAGAACAGCATTAAGATCACAAGTTATCAATAAACAACAATGTTGGCAAAATATTATTGAGCTCTGCCACATGTTGTATATAATTGGGATACATCTCTAAACTGAAATACTGTATAATTAATGTACAGTATTTATATCAAGGAAGGTTATTTATAACTCATGTTTCAAAAACAGTATATCATGAGACACTCAAATTCTAATGCTGGTCATAAAAATGCAAACCGCTGAGCTTGTATGTACTTGGTAATGTAAGGGCAGGAATGGCTATGTGGTGGTAGTTGAAAAAAAACCTGGTTAGTGAACCGTCGTATAAGTTGATACGCTTGTTTTGTGTGCGAGGAAGAGCCAGCCAGCCGTCCAGCCTGAGACCTCCGCGTTGGTTATCTTTAAGACCTTAAAAGGGTATTATGTTGGGAGTACAGTAGTGAAGCTTTTAAATACCCAAGTAGGAATTGTGAATACTGAGATTATTTTCCTTACAAACTGTAGTATCACCATTGTTATTCTCCGATGTTTTAATTCTGTGGTAATTTCATATATTCCCAGCCAATAGATTTTCTAAACTGTTTTTGCTGTATTTGTGATAATTTTGGTGATGCTGTTTTGATTATGGTATTTTATAACATTACAAAATCACGCTTAATTTTTACGGTATCGCAGATTACTACTTAACAGTTGAGAATGTTCCTCAAATGATCACAAGTCGGTCATTGTGCCAAAAAACAAGTATGAAGACTCCAGAGTCAACTCCCAAGATACATATTCTTTAAAGTACTGTAGTGCTAATACTCCAATTTGATGGTTGTTACATCAGCTGAACAAAGGAGATGGGAGATTGGATGCATAGCAGGTCATCACAAGTGAAATACAGTAAGCATAAATTGTACTGTTGATATGCACAGTTGTAGTGTAAGACCTGCCTGCAGTTGCAAAGCACAATCAAATAATATATCATTACCATGTTGATATACAGAACTTATTATGGTGGGTTACTCATTCCCATCTGCACACTGTTGCATTTCATTATTTATGTGGATGATGTCCCCAGTAACTTGGATACTTGCTCCCTTACTGGCCTTGACAGCTCCCTCTCCTGTCGTGACATCTTTGTGGACTTGTCCTCAGCCAATTAGCCTTCTGTTTACCTAATCTTAAACCATCAGTTATGAAGCTTTGATATTCCTGAACCTCTTTGAAAATTGTCATCATATATTTTTACTCATTCCTAACCACCTTAGAAATTCTCTCTTAAAATAACCTTAGTCACTGCCCCCAATAGCATAATTTGTCACCGTAATTATTTCAGCCATTAAGTTTCATTAACACAATATCCCCCTTTCAGTGACCACTAGTACTGTACTACCTAGTAATTATGTTGAGGCTCAGTTTGTCCTGCACTGTTATGGTTAACACATACAGTAATAAACTTTTGACTGGTTAAAGATACTGGTAAATAAAACGTTACATGACAAACTGTATTTCATTATAAACCATCATGTATTACAGCTGTTTTGTAAGCAAGCAGAGGACAGTACTGGGAGTATCTTTTATCCTAAATCCAGATATTTTCAGTTTTTGGATGCTTAGGCAAAGTGTACTGTACTACAGTAGTTGCATTACAATAGCCAAACCCTAGCATAGCCTATACAGGCATAGAGCTAGATCTCAAATCTGACTGATACTGTACAAATTTTTTACTTATACAGTACCAACAATTCTTGCTTCTGTACATTGAGGTATTTACCATAAACGTGATTTTGCTTAGGTGTTCTTCAATAATGTACAGTACTGTAATTTAGGATTTTGGTAGTGTTTGCTTTGACCTGTTGCAGTGCTGCAGGTGTTGATGTTTTTAGGATTTTGGATAAAAGATACTTGATCTGTGTCACTGTGTGGATGACATAATGTATCTACACAGGAGTGAGATGCATATACTGTATTGTTTTTTTTTTATTTGTTTATTTCATCACTTATCGGCTTACTAGCTGTTTGGGCAGCTGGTCTACCCAGTATTAATACAGGAGGAAACTAAAGTATTGTACTGTGCCTGGAGGAAACCTGTGATGTTTGGTATTGAGGGTCACACTTAGACATTCTTCTCACATGTGTCCAGGCTAAGCAGGATTCAAACCCTTGACATATCAGTGCGGTGCTGTAAATGGTAGACTGCAAAATGTTGCTGACTTAAGTGCATTGTACAGTATATGCAGGTAATTAGATCACTTTAGCAAGGCTGGAGCTCAACGTTAGGGCTGATTCCCTGGACTATTTCAATGAGTTCTGGTACCTGGGTGACATAAGAAGTTCTGAAGTAAGCTCAGTAACAAGTCAGAATTGACAAGGAAGATCAGGGGCTGCTGCCTGTATTGATGACAAGAGGACCTCCCTCCCAATGTGAAAGGTAAGATGTATGCAACGAGTGTGAGAAATTTTGTATGGCAGCTCAACATGGACTGTTAAAGAGAATAACATGTAGGCTTGAGTGAACCGAAAAAAAGAATGGTAAACTAGGTACTGTAGTACTCTACTGAGTACTGAAAGTATTGGTGAGGATTTGTGTAGTGGTCAGCTGAGATGGTTTGGGCATGTGGAGAGAATGGAGGAGACCCACTGGGCCAAGAGGTGCATGAGTTTCAGTGACTGTGGAGGGGAGGAAAGTTAGGGGCAGGTCAAGCATGACTTAGGGAAAGGTGAGAAATAACCTCATGTAAGAACTTGATGAGAGAAGCTGCAAGAGAAAACACGGAGGGCTGCCATTAGGCAATGAAGGTTAACCCACAGAAGTGAGAAAAGTGGCCGCTAAAATGGTGGTGGTGATGAATGAGAGGTGTTTTATGGCAAGATACAATGTATTATTCTGTACTCTTTTTTTTTTTCATAATAAAATTGTACAATAAGGCAATAATCCAAATAACACGGGCGGGTGTGCTCCACGAAAAAGTGTACCATTATTTTATCATTGCACCAGTTGCCAGCTGGCCTGCAGAGTTGTGAAGCCATGATCACACACACACAGACACAGACAGAGATGTAATTAGTAATTATCAAGTTAGATTGTTCCCTCAGTTCTGTTCTTACTAATGCACTGTTTTGTCAACTTTTGCTGATTTGTTATTCTAAATATGTTACACATTAGAGATAACATTACAGTACATGTATTTCATGGAGAATGTGCATATTTTATCAAAAAGAATTAACACTTAAAATGTTTTTACTGTGTTGGGATTTTATAAGTTCTGCATTTTCTGCAGTGTAGTGATAAAATAATAATAACAATATTACTACTACTAATAATAATAATATCGCCATTAGTTTAAAAAATAACTCCTCTTAACTGAATTCGTATTATTATCATAAATATTGTACTAAAGTTATTAAAAATATAGTATTAATACTACAAAAAATATTATTACTATTGTTATTATTAATTATTACTTTATTACCATTAGATTCGGTGCACAGTTCCCGCCATTATTGAAGTCATTAAGTGTCAGTCGTCAGGAGCCTCAGGTGGAGTGTGTCTGGGCTTCTTAGAGTATTATTAAACTGTGCTTTAGCCAACACTTATATGGAACATTAGTGAAGTATAATGGATAAATAAAGGTAAGAAATGTATATATATAGTGTTGAAATTCTATTATAACTGTCAGGTATATGAGTAACAGCCTATATACTGTAGGTGGTTGCTTAACTAGGCTTTTCGGGTTATTGCATAGTTGATGTCTCTGAGCTTCAACAACTTACATAAGAAAGATGAAATATTTATAAACTACGATATTTCCAATGATTTAAATTATGTATACAGTATACTTAAAGTGTATATAGGTTTTTCGATGGGCATTAATTTACACATTACAGGAGAGATCTACTGTTGGGTTACCTTTTGGGGGCAGTATTTTCCTTATTAATAGAGACCAGAACTGCAATAGTCATAATATAAAAGAATAATAATAGATGGATATTATAGGCGGGAATAATTGAATTAATCATCCACTTGCTTTAAATGAATCCATAAATCAGTGGAGTGTTGGACCATTAACGACAGCGGTGATAGATTGTGTTGCTGTTGAGCCTTTTGTTTTGTCCTGGATATTTTTTGTTTTTTATTTTGGATGGAATTTTGTGACACTGCTGTCCTCTCAGTACTGTGACTTTGCAGTGTTAACGTCAGGCAGTTACTGAGGCAAACCAAGGCTCGTATAGAATGTAGTTTATTAAGGTTGTATTAACACTTGATGATGCAGTGTTTGAAATAACTGTTAATTTGGTTACACTTTATCACCGATTTGTCATCTCAAGGTAAGGTATGTGTGTATTTTAATATGTGCAATATTTTTTCTTCATCAACTCATAATGTAAATGTACTCGTATGGTAAGTGTTTTTGGCGGGGAGTCACTGTGTGAGGTAAGAGTTAAACACTGCTTAGTGTGGATATCATTAAGTTTATTTTTGTGTATATTGGGTTAATATCGAGTCAGCCTTGTGCCTATCTTGTCCAGTCATCAAGCACTGGCTCTAAGTTAGCAGGGTGCAGACTGGTGTGTTTTACGTTTATAATTCCTAAAGTTTTACTACTTAACACAAATGAAAACAAAATTGACGTGACTGTTATTAAGTAGTCGTGATTCACTAAGGATCATGCGGTATATATTCCTCCACTGTAAAGATGTAAGATTAGTAAGATTAATAATTTCCGTCGATGTGTTTTGTGTTGAATTAAATAATGCATCACACAGTAGAATAAAAGGATCAGAATGACTAATACAACCCGTTCCTAAGTCCTCAGATAATAAGAGTAATACTAGCAGCGGCAGCATTTGTGGTACCATTAGTAACAGGAGCAACAGTAACACTCGTAAAACACAGCAACACTTTCTCCTAGTATGTGGAGTGTATAACCTGGCGTCACATTTTAAAGCTCTTGCCTGAAAGAGCACCGACCAACAAAATGGGAAAAAATGTTGGAAACTGCAAAACATCATCGCTAATGGATCTGCCGCGTACAAAAGAGGAGAAAATTTATTAATTCAGACTCTGGAGACTGAGTGGGGCTGTCGCTCGTGCTAATTCTTGTCTGACATTCACAAACAACGCTCAGGGGGTCGTCCATTCTCTGTTTAGCGTTCACAAAGACTGCTTAAGGGGTCGCTCGCTCGTTCTAAACTTTGTTGAAGAAATAGACTAAGTAGACTATTACATCTACTACTACACTCCTCTACTACTACTACTACTACTACTACTACTACTACTACCTTTTTTTTTTTTTAACGTGGCCTCCAGCCTCCCCCAATAGCCACACCTTCGCCACCATTTATTTACCTACTACTACTACTACCATCACTATTACTATTTAGGTCTTCAAGCGTGTATTCCTGGGAAGTATGTACACAAATCATCAACAATTAAGTTTTAAGAGAGATACTTTACTCTGTTTAATAATTACTGATGCAAAGTTTCAAAAGAATAATCTAATGCATTACTGAAGTGGTTAATGGATTGACTCACATACGTATTTGTATATTCCCGTTAGGGCAAAGGTCACTTATGAGTGTGTGTGTGTGTGTATGTGAGGTGATGTGTGTGAAGAAATGTTAGAGATAGAGAGGGGGGATGGTGCGTGTTAGAGATAGAGGAAGAGATGAGTTTATGTATGGGAAGAGAGAGATAGGAAGAGAGCACCATCGACATAAAAGGGCTCTCGCGACCTTCATACCTGTGACTGGGGATGAAGCGAGGGTCATCATTCACCTGGCCCCCGTAAGTGAGGACTTACCTTAAGGCTGCTGGGGAGAGGAAGGAAGGAAGGAAGGAAGGAGGGAGGGATAAAAAGAGGAGAGAGAGGCGGGGAAGAATATGTAAAAATAAGAGGGTGAGGAAAAGGAGAGAGGTGGAAGAAGGGAGAAAGAGACAGGGAGTAAGATGAAGTGAACGGGGAGGGAGAGGGAACAGATAGGAGGAAGAGAAGAGAAGGAAGAGGCATGAAGTAAGAGTTAGACCATATAATCTTGAAGAAGGAGTGATTAAAAATAAAGCAGGAGGATGGCTGGTAGGGGAGAAGGTGTATGAGCAAGGGAAGGTGTTTTATAGCGTACATTAATTAAACGATTATTTTCTCTCCCCTTTAACACTATATACATCTGAGGGCAATGAGATATTAAGGTGTGATAGTGTGGTTGTGCTTACATGCTTGAAGATATGCTTACATACATACACACACACAATCCTCTTCACTCTCAACATAGTGAATTACACGAATGCATTAAAAAGGAGAACACTCAACAATACAAAGGGTTGAATCCTCCTAACAGTTTACCGATTAACACACAAAGGCAGAGAGAGAAAGAGAGAGGGGGGGGGGTACACCCTCTCTCTTCCCCCCTCCTCTCCCTCCCTCTCCCCCTTCGTGCCGTACAGAGACAGTGATAATATTACTACCCCCCCCCCTCCCCTCCCACACACACACCTTAATTTCTGCATGGTTGGTGTTAGGGCCGTATTTGTGTGTGTGTGTGTGTGTGTGTGTGCGCCAAAGTCGGTCAGAATTTTTTTTGGGGGGGAACCGTCACGTCCCATCAGGCAAATATAGATCGTATTTAGATTCCACCCTCGAAATCGCTCTTAATCCAGACTGCTAACGTTTATAGAGAGATGAGACACTTGGACAGGGAGATAGGTAAATACATACAGGTAGACAGAGAGACGGGTAAATAGATGCATGGAGACAGACAGACAGACAGGACACTCACACACAGATAGAGACAGAAACAGATACATTGACAGATAAAATAGACGGAAAGAGAAATGGACAGACAGGAAGACAAACAGACACACAGACGGAAAGACAATCAGACACAGTGACAGACAAACACGAAAGTTTAAGCAAAGTCAACAAAATCCTCCAGGACCTCATACACAAACAGGCAGCTGATGCGACGCGACATTCATCAAGGAGAGACTACAAAATATTACAGCCCTCGGCACCGGCTCAGTACTGTATATACTGTACCTTACGTTGATGGTCGGTCCCCTTCCTCCTGTTGTCCCACCCCTGTTGTTCCTCCCCTGTTGTCCCACCCCTGTTGTTCCTCCCCTGTTGTCCCACCCCTGTTGTTCCTCCCCCGTTGTCCCCACCTGCTGTCTCCCCCTGTTGTCTCCTCCCTATTGTCCTCTCTCGTCATAATATACGGCACGGTACATAATACGACACCTATCCCCAGTGACTGAAAGACGGCTTCTAATTGGTTGATGATGATGATGATGTGTTAGCCAATAAGAACCAAGCAAGTTACAGTCCAAAACAAACATGTCCTACACACCAACTCAAACTTGTAATTCACGACTGAAGCCAAATTCATTTTAGAAATTCGCTCTAGTTTCGTTAATAATTTTCTCTTATCATCAATGAATTATCGTCAATGACTCCTTAAGAAAAGATAACCTTAGTCTTTTTTCTTTTAGTTTCGTATTTTTCATTACCTTTCGCCACTTATTTTTATATGAGGGAAAACGGAAACATAATACAACCCTTTATTGAGGGGGAAACTCAATTCCGCTGTGCCGCGCCTCGGTTAAACTGCTAAATTTAACACATTTCCACGATGATCACACCACCTGCTCCGCCGCCCGTGTATTGTGTGTTTTACTGCCCTGTATTCTGTGTGTGTGTGTGGGTGGGTAGGTAGGTGTAAGTAACATATGTGTGTGTATTCTTTTTGGGATTATCTCTGTGAATTCTGTGTGTGTGTGTGTGTGTGTGTGTGGGTGGGTAGGTAGGTGTAAGTAACATTTATGTGTGTTTTCTTTTTGGGATTATCTCTGTGAATTTTGTGTGTGTGTGTGTTATATATATTTGCATGTGTGTTTTTATCATCAGACACACACACAACTCTTGACACCATCATCCATCAGGAGCCTTGCGTGAGTTACTACCCCCCTCGAGTGCAGTCTTGTCGGCTCCTCACCACAATGATATTTCGACTAAGAGAAGCAAAATAAACCAACTATTCTCAACACACTGAAGCTGAAGAAAATGGGGACTTGGAAACTGAGGAGAGACAGAGAGACAGAGAGACAGAGAGTTACCTGGCGTATGAGAGAGAGGGGGGGGGGGAGAAAGAGAGTGTGAGATATACCAGGTGTGTTTATATGAAAGAGAGAGAAGGTGTGTGTGTGTGTGAGAGAGAGAGAGAGAGAGAATGAAGAAAGCATAAGACGTAGAAGAGAGGTGCGAAGAGGAGATAGGGGGAAAACATAACGAAGCAGGTGAGAATGACGGAAATGAAGAGAAGGGGGTAAGAGATAATCTGGAGAGAAAATGGAACAAAAGGAGGAATAAAAACAATAGAGAAGAGGGAGAAGGGAAAAGGGAAATTGAAATAGAAAGTTAATTAGACGCGGCGACAAGGAGCGTATGAGGGAAGAGGGGGAAAGTCTAATAAATGCAAATGCGAAGCGACATGCGGAGATAGGAAGAGGGAGGAGAGAGAGAGGTACAGATGGTTAAAGGAGGACTGGAGGAAGATGGGAAGCAGAATAAGAATGAGGATAAGGAATTAGTGGATAGGAAAGTAAGGAAGGGAGAGAAAGGCAGATGGTGAGAGGAGGGCGATGGTTTAACCCCCTTGAGGATGATGGTTTAACCCCTTCGAGGATGTGTGGTTTAACCCTTTGATTATGATGGTTTAACCCTTTGATGATGATGGTTTAACCCTTTGATGATGATTGTTTAACCCCTTTGAGAATGATGGTTAAACCCCTTTGAGAATGATGGTTTAACCCCTTTGAGAATTGTGCTTTAAATTTTTCAGGATGATGGCTTAACCCCTTTGAGGATGATGGTTTAACCCCTTTGAGGATGATGGTTTAACCCCTTTGAGGATGATGGTTTAACTCCCTCTTAATGACACAGGTAAACATTATATTTTTATTTAAATCTTATCCAGGTGTGTTGAAGCGAGTATGATGTGATCTTTGACTTCAGACAGACAGACAGATAAAGAGACAGACAGATAAAGAGACAGACAGATAAAGAGACAGAGAGATAAAGAGACAGACAGATAGACACACCTTTAAACGCAGCTAGCGACACACAAAGGGTAGTTCAGTGAGCGCCCGTATATGTACAGTATACTTAAGCAGACCTTCCCCTGTGTATTGTGGAAGGGAATATTACATTACCGACGGTCTCTCTCTCTCTTTTATTATTTATCTATTTCTTTCTCCCCTTCTCTCTGTTTATCTTACTCTGTCTTTACTTTCAACTCTCACACACACACACACACACACACACACACACACACACACAATTGTTTCTTTAATATCTTCATTGATTACATAATTATTTTTCCATCAGTCGTGTGTGTGTGTGTGTGTGTGTGCATTTTATTGTTCTGTAATTAAATCACTCGTCTGTAATTATATCACTGTACAGCTGGTGTTTTATGGGGTTGGTAGCCACAAAGGTTAGTAGGAATACACGTAAATGGTTGGCTTCAGGTAACTTACGAACATGGCATTAAACTGCAGTACAAAATTACACTTGAGATTCTACCTTAACTAAATACGTTCACCTACCATCATCTCCCTCTCTCTCTCCCCTCTCCGTATCTCTCCTGCCTACCTTTACAACTCCCTCTTTGTCCCTACCTCTCACTCCCTTCCTTCTTTCTTCTTTCTCCCTCCCTCACCCTCCTCGCTTCTCAGTCTTGGTGTTATCGCGCACTAGTTGGGAGATCCGCTTAAGTTCTGACTCAAGTTGTGACTTAAGTGTGACTTAGTGGTCGACAGGCGGCACACCACTAACTTTATAAGTAATGGATGAAGGAGATCCTTTGTCTGGGGCCTCGTCTCTTGAATTTTTCCTTAGTCTTACATAGGAATTGATGGAGGCTCCCTGGCCGTGTTGTAACTGGTCCTTCGTCGTGTGTGAGGGATTTCTCCTTGGTGCTCCTACATATAAGGATTGGTGGAGGCTCTGTAGATCTTGCACGACGATAATAGGGATCAAGATAGAAATATCCCTTGTGTTCTGATTAGGTTAGGTAGGGTTAAGTTAGGTTAAATTAAGTTAAGTGTTAGGTTCCTCTTTATTGTTAACTTTCTCTCGTAACTTTCTCTTCCTGTTCTCATTATTTCCAGCATTCTTTTCCCTTCCCTTCCTCTCCTCTCTCTATGGCTAATCTTAACAATGCCTCTCGCTACACACTTTATTCCATGCTGTTTCTTCCTCTTTTCTTCCCCTGTTTTAATTATCGTTCTCCTCTCCCCACCCCCTTCCTCCTTCTCCTCCTCCTTCCCTAACCTCTTCACTATTGTATTAGAAGTTTTTGTTCATCTTCAGGAAAATGGTGCGTGTGTGTGTGTGTGTGTGTGGTGAGCCGTGAACACAGAGATTGCATGTTTACGTTCAATTACACCTTAGAGCACCCATACCTTATGAGCACCAGGTAGACAGCCGCACAATTATCCAGGTACATTTCGTCCTCAGGTGTATCAGACGGTGAGAGAAGGATTGTTTTTTTTGTTTTTTTTAGTACAAGCACAAAATACCTCTCGTGCACTGTACACACTTACAACACACTGTACGTCATAGCAGACTACACACCACAATGAAACACTACACGCAACACACCACATATACATACTACAACACACTACTCCACACAACACAACACACACTACTACGCACTATAACACACTACAACACCACAACATGTTATTGATAGAGTTTATACCCAAGAAGTACACCAGAGAAACACAATATAGCCCCAGCACCAGAGACCTGTGGGACCCGGCACCCTCACTCGTTAATGAGGACAGTTATCGACGTAGTTAAGCCTAAGAAGGACCAGGTAAATCTCATTAGTGGGTGTCCATGACTCAGTGACGTTGGCGGTTTTTCAAGGTGGTTGTGAAGGGACACGACTCGGTAAAATTTGGTGGTTAGGTTAGGTTGGTGTTGATGTAGGTTAGGTCAGGTTGGATTGGTGGTGATATAGGTTAGGTTAGGTTAGCTTGGTGGTTAATTTAGGTTAGGTTAAGTTGGTGTTAATATATGTTAGGTTAGGTTAATCTAAACAAGTTTAGGCATGAGTCGGGTTAAGCCATTAAGGGTCTGTCTTGGACTGTCATACTGCTGAATAGTTGATGGATGTTGTTCAAACTTCTATACAGACCTCTGACAGGGTACAGCTGACAAGGTACAACGGACGGTACAACTGAGAAGGTACAACTTACAGCTGTTTTCCATCTACTTCACGATATGTCTATAAATAACCTAACCTGACCTAACCATGTGAAGGAAAATTATTTACGTAAAGTGGATATATATCTTGATAAAATCACACGGGAGAATGGATTTTATCAAGATTTATCTTATCCACGTTTTCATTGTGGATTTACATAGTATATATATATATATATATTATTTATTTATTTATTACTACCTTGATTTACATAGTTATTGAATCCAAAAAGAAACGTCTCCCTTGAGTGTATTGTAAGTCTCTCTCTCTCTCTCTCTCTCTCAGTCAATCTTTTTCTGTCTGAGTGTCTGTCTGTCTGCGTTTCTGTCTCTCTCTCTGTCTCTTTGTATCTGTCTATGTGTGTGTGTGTGTCTCACGCTCTGTCTCTCCAAGTTCTGTCCAATTACCTCACACTTACAACCTGTTACGCCACATCAACACATCAGATACCTGTTATCTGTCTTAATTACCTGTCTGTGTATCACTAATTAGCATAGAGATGAGGCCAGCTCATTAGAGGAGGGAGAATATTAATGACTAACTACCTCTAACAGCCTAATTAGTGGTAATTAGTGGAAGTTTTTTTTTGTTTTTGTTGTTTACGAGAAGTTGACGTCTGATGGTGGGAAGAAAGTAGCGTTAGTTTTGATGCACAGGTTGAGGACGGAGATTGTGTGCTTAATGTATGGAAAATCACCTGGAATAAGGATCTTGTGGGGAGTAGGGCCGGCGTTTTTACTTTAAAGGAATATGGGAAGTATTTGGTTTATTTTCTTTTGCATGCAGAGAGAACGGGTAATAATAACAATAATAATAACAACATCAATACTACAACTAATAATAATAACACGGAACATAACCTCTCGCCTACAATTTACGACCACGCCTTAAGAGCAAACCTATTCCTAAATAAAAACAAAACAAAATCCTTACATGCAATTCCCAGTATTTGGAGTTGGGATTATTTTTTTTTGGTATGCCACATTACCACCGCGGACACGTCTGCTAAGTGGTCCCTGGAATTAGTGGGTTAATTCTTGGCCCCGCTTTCTCTATCCCTACTTTATTTTGTTACCTGTTGTTATCACTGTCGTCTTTTATCTTTGTTATTGTTTGTGGTGTGTGGGTGGGGGTTTGTGGTGTGTGGGTGGGGGTTTGTGGTGGTGGGGATTTGTGTAGGTGTATATGTGTGTATAGGGGGGGGGGGATAGGTGAGGGTGAGTGTGTGGGGGGGGGTGTATGTGTGTTTTGGATGGTTGTGGGGTTGTGGGGTTGTGGGGGATGTGTGTATTATGTCATCTTTGGTATGAAATAGAAGCCCCTCGACAAGTGATGCGACATTTATCAGTAGCATCGCAAAATACTTCAGCCACTTCATCAAGCAAAACGTATCACGCCTTCAGCTGTTTGACGCGACATGACTATAACTGAATTGAGGAGGAAGAGAAGAGGAGAAGGGGGAGGGGGGAGAAGGGAAAGGAAGAGGAAGAACAAGGAAGAGGAGGAGGACAGGGTTAATCAATTGATCTGTTGGGGAATGTTTGATTACGTGAAGGCAGGTGTTTGATTAGTGCCGATGATTACGTGAAGGCAGGTGTTTGATTTCTAAATTGACGGATATTAAGTGAGTCGGGTGAGGTGGTGATGGCTGACAGTGATTGAGTGATATATTAGGATGAACATTGTTGGAGTGTTGGTGATTGGTGGAGAGTAGTGTATTAATCTCCTACCAGTAATGAGTGTTGGTGATTGATGGTGATTGGTGACTGTTAATCTCTTACCAGTCATAAGTGTTGGTGATTGGTGGAGAGTAGTGTCTTAATCTCCTCCCAGTCATAAGTGTTGGTGATTGATGGAGAGTAGTGTCTTAATCTCCTACCAGTCATAAGTGTTGGTGATTGATGGAGAGTAGTGTCTTAATCTCCTACCAGTCATAAGTGTTGGTGATTGGTGGAGAGTAGTGTCTTAATCTCCTACCAGTCATAAGTGTTGGTGATTGATGTGGAGAGTAGTGTCTTAATCTCCTACCAGTAATGAGTGTTGGTGATTGATGGTGATTGGTGACTGTTAATGTATGTAGTTCATTCCTAAGCAATAACTTTCTCACGCAGTAAAAACCTCTCTATAACGGACTTCTCTCTCCATATAATCCGTTAGATGGAGGCTTTCACATTTAACGGACCACCCTCGATATAACGGAATTTCCTCCTATAGAGAGAATTTTACCCTCACTGACGCTCCTCACAATAAAATAAAACATCCTCCCAACTCTTCATTATACCTCACACTCGAAGCCTTTGATCACCTGTAAATAAATTTCAACCCTTTTAGCGCGTATTTACATCTCTTATGATACACCTTTTGTGACACCTTAGTTGACGTACGGCATTATGAGGAGAGAAAGGTGTAGAGGGTTGTTCTTTGGAAGGTTAGGTTAGGTTAGGTTTCTGGAGAGGTATGTAGACTATTTATATGCCAGTATTAGTTGTTGTAGGGCAGGTAAATAAATGATGATCAGCTGTAGGGCAGGTAAATAAATAATGATCAGCTGTAGGGCAGGTAAATAAATGATGATCAGCTGTAGGGCAGGTAAATAAATAATGATCAGCTGTAGGGCAGGTAAATAAATAATGATCAGCTGTAGGGCAGGTAAATAAAGAATGATCAGCTGTAGGGCAGGTAAATAAACAATGATCAGCTGTAGGGCAGGTAAATAAACAATGATCAGCTGTAGGGCAGGTAAATAAACAAAAATACAGGTCAGATGTGTGTGTGTGTGTGTTGCTGTTATTATTTATCAAGCCAGCTGTCTCCTGTCTTCTGTCTGTCCGTCTCTTTCTCTCTGTTCCTCTCTTCCCCTCCGAGTTTAATTCTTTTTACTTTGTTTTGTTTTTCCTCTCCTTTGTGTTTGATCTTTATGTCCGCGTGCTCGACTTTGTCACTGTCTTCTTTTCTCTCTCTCTTTATCTCTCAGCCTCTCTCTTTTAATACCAGTCTCTTTATTCTTCTGTTTTCCCCATTTCTCTCTCTCTCTCCCTCTCCCTCCCTTCACAACACAGTAAACGTAACATCAAGGACATGTGTTTCTCTCCCTCCTGCCGCTTCCCCAAGGCTAGGCGTCACATCACAGCTGTTGGAGGCGACTCGCTTTTATTTTCACTTTATTTTTATTTTATTTATTTTTTTTAACGTGGCTAAGGCCTATTATTATTAAGGATCTATTTGTTGACTTATTGATTGATTGATTTTTTTATGTCATTTTTATATATATTTTCCCTGTGATATATTTTTTTTTAGGGTTATAGGTAAGAGAATTTTAAATGGAGGCGATGTTTTGTTTCTGGTGTCAGGTGTCGTGTTTGTTTAGATTCTGACGTCATCGGTGAAGACGTCAATCTTTTTTTTTTCATGATTTTTTTTTCTACTTTTAAATCTGACTTAGTGTTTATTTTTGTGTTTTTCCTTCGTCTTTATTTATCAGTGTTATATAAATATGTGTAATGTCTTATGTATTCGGGCTCTCTCTATACCTGCACTGTTTATGTATGTATGTATGGGTGAGGGAGGCCATCATCATAATATTACCTGGTGGGTGAGAGTTAATGAGGCACAGGTAAGAGGGTCCCTCAGGTATAGTGATCACCAGGTAATGAGGTGATATCTTTCTCTCTTACCCTCTCATTTTTTATCTCTTTCTCTCACTTTCTCCCTTTCTATTTCTGTCGCTCTATCTCTCTTTCTTTTTCTTATAAATCGTGGTAATATTCCTCACAATTTCTCTCTGGTCGACTCTCCTCTTGAGCAGTTAAGTGTACAAGTTGTGTAACAAAACTCTCTATGCATGTAAATGAGGCGCGCACACACACGCCCACGCACCACACACACACACACACACACACACACACACACACACACACACACACACACACACCACCACACACACACACACACACACACACACACACCACGCACTACACACACACACACACACACACACACACACACACACACACACACACACACACACACACACACAGATAGACTGGCATAAAAACACAGACACAGACACAGAGACACAAGCAGACAGAACAGTGACCTCCCTATATACTACTTAAGGGGTGGGGGGAGGGGGAGGGGGTAGTGGTGGGGGTGGGTGGGGTGTGGTGGGGGAGGGGGGTAGTGGTGGGGGTGGGTGGGGTGTGGTGGGGGAGGGGGGTAGTGGTGGGGGTGGGTGGGGTGTGGTGGGGGAGGGGGGTAGTGGTGGGGGTGGGTGGGGTGTGGTGGGGAGGGGGGTAGTGGTGGGGGAGGGGGGTTGGGGTGGGGGTGGGTGGGGTGTGGTGGGGGTGGGGGGGGTGTGGTGGGGGTGGGTGGGGTGTGGTGGGCGAGGGTGGGTTGTGGTGGGGGTGGGTGAGGGGGGAGGGGGGGGTGGGTTGTGGTGGGGGGTGGGTGGGGTGTGGTGGGGGGGGGGGGGGTGTTGGGGGGGTGGGTGGTGGGTGGTGTGTGGTGGGGGAGGGGGGTAGTGGTGGGGGTGGGTGGGGTGTGGTGGGGGAGGGGGGTAGTGGTGGGGGTGGGTGGGGTGTGGTGGGGAGGGGGGTAGTGGTGGGGGTGGGTGGGGTGTGGTGGGGAGGGGGGTAGTGGTGGGGTGTGGTGGGGGTGGGGGGTAGTGGTGGGGTGGGGGGGGGTAGTGTTGGGGGGGGAGTAATCAGAGACAATGGGTCAGTTTTGTGTGGGTCTTAAAACATAACGAAATGGTCCCTTTATTTCGTGTACAGACATGACATAACGTACAAACTTACACAAGAATGTCTCCCTCTCTTCTCCCTTTTCTCTTCCTCCTCCTCCTCCTCCCGAAAGCCTTCCTTTCAACAATATTTATTACTCCTCTTCCTCCTCCCGCCCATTCTCTTCTCTTTTTCCTCTTCCTACTCTTCCTCCTTCGTCTCCTCTTTCCCCATGCTTTTCTTTATCCTTCATCATTCTCCTTCTCCTGCCCCTCCTTCTCTACCCTTCTCCCCCTCTACCTCTCCGTCCTCTCACTGGTCTTACCATCAAGAATTTTTATCACTTGTCTTTTCTTTCTTCTTCTTCTTCCTCCTCCTCCCTGCCGCTGACCGTCATCACAGCTATATATCCCTGTAAACATCAACATCTTCCTTACAGCTATACTAACGCCCCCCCCCCCCCTTAAGATGATACGTCACTTGATATGAAAACGCTGTTGAGAATCCTAACCTAATCCTGGCGGGGGCAGTCACATCCTCCCACATCGCTTAATTCCCCCCCCCTTCCCCCTCCCCTCCCCTCCCCTCAGCTTATACACCACGCCCCCCTCCCTCTCCCCCTCCTTAGAGAGCCTATACCGGGAGGGGGGGGGGTGGGTTGGCCGGAGGAGGGTCATTATCACCCCTTAATTCTATTCATTATGCCATTGTAAAGCGACCCCCTGTCCCCTCCCCCTCTCTCACCCCTCCCCCCTTAATGGTAGTTCTCAAAAAGTTAAGTTTTCTGCAGGTCTCCGCCGCTCTCACATCCTGAGCTAAAACACGCTCGTTATACGCTCAGTTTAACTTAGAATGGGCATGGAGGGAGAGAAGGAGTGGTGAAGGCAGAAAGACGTTCGTGGATGCTCATGTCGGATTTTCGAGGTGGTCGTTTAAACCCCGTGTGTGTGTGTGTGTGTGTGTGTGTGTGTGTGTGTGTGTGTGTGTGTGTGTTTGGTCAAGCTGGTTGAGTTGTATATAGCTTTAAAGTCTGTTGTCGTTCCTCTTCTGCCTGTTATTCTCCTCCTCCTCCCGACAACATTATCAACATCTCCACAACACCACCTACATCTTACCTTGCTTGGGATAAATGACATAAATCCACTAGACTACAATCTAGGCCTCCTCAGCCCGTCTTACTGCCCCACAAACGTTTTTGACCTGGCCGCTGCTTCAGGATTCTTCTCAACAAAAACGTTTCTCGCCGTCACCTGCCCAAAACGTATGGTATTAAAAGTTTATTATTGTTTTCATTTTCTATTGCTATATTAATGTTGTCTACAATATCTTTACACACACACACACACACACACACACACACACACACACATTTCTCTGGCCACAAACGACTCTCCGTCATGTCATAAGTACCACGGAAAGACTCCCAGTAAAATACATTTCCTCCATACGTGAAACAATGTTTTTGTTTTGGTTGTGTTGGGGAAGACTTCGGGGCTGGTAACACTGCTGCCTCCTGATGTAAGGCTGTACGGGGAACTGTTCTCCAGGATTAACAGCTCACTAGAGGGCGCACACGGAGAGACAAATCCAATGATATTTACAAGGAGAAATGCAGTTGATTTACAAGAAGAGCTGAGGTGTTTTACAGGGAGAGTTGGGATGTTTTACAAGGAGAATTGGTGGTGTTTTACAGAGAACTATATGATATTTACAAGAAAAATTTAGCTGATTTACAGGGAGAGTTAAGGTAATTTACTGGAAAATCAAGAGTGATTTACCTATAACTATCCTGTGTGTGTGTGTGTGTGTGTGTGTGTGTGTGTGTGTGTGTGTGTGTGTGTGTGTTCTACCTACCTTGTATTATAAAAGGTAGACAATTAAAAGATGAAAACACAAAAAAATAAAAATATATTACTATCATTATTGTTATTATTTACACCACCACCACCACTACACTACACTACGCTACACCTGGACCTACACTACCTCCACACTACACCTGGACCTACACTACCTCCACACTATACCTGGACCTACACTACCTCCTCACTACACTATACCTGGACCTACACTACCTCCACACTATACCTGGACCTACACTACCTCCACACTATACCTGGACCTACACTACCTGCTCCTGGGTAATTAAACACAGTTATGAACATTGATCTCCCTTTAAGATGTGATGTGGCCCCTCGTTCTGCTGTTAATGGCGCCTCTCAGCCAACACAGTTATGGCCTCCTTACTGTCTAAATCTACTGTACTGCGCCATTACTTCCCGACTTGGGTGTCTACTTTTAACACCTAAATGTAATATATAGTGAAACCTCTATATAACGGACCCTCGATATAACGGACTTTCATCTCTACTTAGTTCGTTAAATAGAGGTTTTACTGTAGGTACAATGTGGAGTATGATGAGTGGTGATTGGTTGTTGCATGTCGTGGTATAAGGTTATTGGTCCTTGCATACCGGCCTTATGCGCTGATTGGTTCTTGTTTACTTGGCTTGCTGTGATTGGTCACTGGCAAGCATGACGTACACTGATTGGTTCTTAATTCACTCCGACGTGTTGTAGTTTACACACACACAAGCACACACACACACACACACACACCACACGCACACACACACACGCACAAGCACACACACACGCACAAGCACACACATACACATGCAGTGGTTTTCCCTTTTTTATCATTAATTGATTTGACCAATTAAATTACGTAGTAAATGGCTGAATCATAAAAAATATTATACAAATCTTACAAAAATAAAATTAAATAAAAAAAAAAAAAATCTGCGAGTGTATAGAAATGTAAAACTGGTTCAGGTTGGCACAGTATTTTGATTGAATAAACAAATGAGTTCCACACACTGTACATGAACACCGAATGACCTGTGAAACTTGTCCCTTGTGGTGTGTGGTGGGGTAGTGATGGTATGGCGTGTATGTGGGGGGTGGTGTGGTAAGGTAGTGGTGATGTGTGGTGGTGTGGTAAGGTAGTGGTGGTATGGCGTGTATGTGGGGGGTGGTGTGGTAGTATAGCGGTGATGTGTGGTGGTGTGGTGGGGTAGTGATGGTATGGCGTGTATGTGGGGGGTGGTGTGGTAGTATAGTGGTGATGTGTGGTGGTGTGGTGGGGTAGTGGTGATGTGTGGTGGTGTGGTAAGGTAGTGGTGGTATGGCGTGTATGTGGGGGGTGGTGTGGTAGTATAGCGGTGATGTGTGGTGGTGTGGTGGGGTAGTGATGGTATGGCGTGTATGTGGGGGGGTGGTGTGGTAGTATAGTGGTGATGTGTGGTGGTGTGGTGGGGTAGTGATGGTATGGCGTGTATGTGGGGGGGTGGTGTGGTAGTATAGTGGTGATGTGTGGTGGTGTGGTGGGGTAGTGGTGATGTGTGGTGGTGTGGTAAGGTTGTGGTGGTGTGTGTGTGGGGGGGGTGGTGTGGTAGTATAGTGGTGATGTGTGTGTGGTGTGGTAGTATAGTGGTGATGTGTGGTGGTGTGGTAAGGTTGTGGTGATGTGTGTGTGGGGGGTGGTTTTATATGCGTGCTGGGACCATGTTGTCTCCCTCATGCTGAAGACTAAATGTAATGTGAGAAATCCTTGGTTTGGGTGGTGGTGTTGGGCAGAGAGAGAGAGAGAGAGAGAGAGAGAGAGAGAGAGAGAGAGAGAGAGATTATTTCCTCATCCTTCATCAACATAACTAAGAGTAAAATAGAAGGAACCGAACCACAGGGAATAATGTAATCTATTGGAACACAAAACATATTCCCCTGTACACGATAGTCACAGCTGCCGTCCCACTTAATTTGGCATCTGACAGTTACCACCTAGGTCACTATACTGGGTGAGGGAGGGTGTGAGGCGACACAGTGGGTGAGGGAGTGTGTGAGGCGACACAGTGGGTGAGGGAGGGTGTGAGGCGACACAGTGGGTGAGGGAGGGTGTGAGGCAACACAGTGGGTGAGGGAGGGTGTGAGGTGGCAACACAGTGGGTGAGGGAGTGTGTGAGGCAACACCACAGTGGGTGAGGGAGGGTGTGAGGCAACACCACAGTGGGTGAGGGAGGGTGTGAGGCAACACAGTGGGTGAGGGAGTGTGTGAGGCAACACCACAGTGGGTGAGGGAGGGTGTGAGGCGACACAGTGGGTGAGGGAGTGTGTGAGGCAACACCACAGTGGGTGAGGGAGTGTGTGAGGCAACACCACAGTGGGTGAGGGAGTGTGTGAGGCAACACCACAGTGGGTGAGGGAGGGTGTGAGGCGACACAGTGGGTGAGGGAGTGTGTGAGGCAACACCACAGTGGGTGAGGGAGGGTGTGAGGCGACAACACAGTGGGTGAGGGAGGGTGTGAGGCGACACAGTGGGTGAGGGAGGGTGTGAGGCGACACCACAGTGGGTGAGGGAGTGTGTGAGGCAACACCACAGTGGGTGAGGGAGGGTGTGAGGCGACACAGTGGGTGAGGGAGTGTGTGAGGCGACAACACAGTGTGTGTGTGTGTGTGTGTGTGTGTGTGTGTGTGTGTGTGTGTGGCAGCAGCACAAACATAACCAAACCAAACAAGAATAACTTCCATCAACTCATAACCTCACAATTTTTACCTAAACTCATCATAAAGGTGACCAACAGGTAAATAATCTCACCCTTATTATACCCGTGGATAAAGAACAATACCCCTTCCCCCTCATGTCTGTTGTGTCGTATAATATTATCTTGCCTCCGTTCCTTTGATCTTGCCGACCCGGGTGACTCATTTTTAAACACATAATATAAATCTCGGTGTTTTACGAGACTTGGATTTCTTTTAATATCTTTCAAAACATTTATTACTTCTGGTCTTGGGGGGAAGATAATGTTGTTTGTTTTGGGTTGTTGTTTATTCTCTGTTGTTGTTGTGTTTTCTTGGTTATTCATCATTTGTGTACAGTGCTTCAGGGGTCACAGCTGTAGCCTCGTGTGTGTGTGTGTGTGTGTGTGTGTGTGTTAGGATGATTACTCTCAGTTAGTTACCGTTTGTGTTATTGAGGTCATCACAGTATGTTTTGTTTGTTTGTTTTTACTCTATACCTCAAGAAATAATTATCTCTCTCTCTCTCTCTCTCTCTCTCTCTCTCTCTCTCTCTCTCTCTCTCTCTCTCTCTCTCTCTCTCTCTCTCTCTCTTAATCTTCCTTCCATGCCCTTGTATCAGAGAGGAAATATGAGACATTCAGTGTGTGAGACATTAGAGAGAGATTTAGTGAGAGATATTTAATGTGAGAAATTTCCTGAGACATATAGAGACACTTAGTACATGAGGTGAGATATATACTGAGGCATTTAATGTGGGGAGATAATAATGTGTCAGGCATTCAGTGTGAGTCATTAATGAGGTATTTAGTGTGAGACATTAATTAACTATTTCTTGAGTGATGCATTTAACAGGTGATAATCCACTGCCCTGAGCCATTAAATTAACTCTTTAAGATGCACTTTAACATCATCTTAGTGAGACATAAACACCTTTATGTCTCAGGCCAAGATTTCCTCATCTGGTGATTAGATCTAACTGGGGTCGTTACAGGCGGTGTTCAGGTCGTTAGCGATGCTTGGTGATTAGGAGAGATTGGACTAAGGAAATGATGCCTTGTGGTAATCAGCTGAGGATGTTGTGGTGGCGAGGGTGATTGGTGTTGTTGTTGTTATCATTATCGTAATTTTTTTGTTATTATTATTATGAATGGTGTTTGGCGGCAGTGTCCACCACCACCACCACCAACAACAACAACAACAACAACAACAAAATCCTGAAAATTATACGTCCTCTTGACATAAGTCCTTCTTACACCGAGGTTCATATTTCATAAATTTTTACGACAGTTCGTCAATTCTTTCCACCTCCTTTATTTTCCTCTTTTCCGTGTTATCAACTGTTTCTTAAAATTATCACCCTCCTTCCCTTCTTACAAATTATCACCTTTACTCCATTTATAAAATTATCATCCAGCCAACTTTTAAAGGATTATCACCCTTCCTCTCAACCTATATATATACCCTCCCGTGTTATATTTTTCCCCCGCACGCCTCACTTCCCCTGAAAAGAAATTTATGCAGTTGTAAAATATTATTGGAACTCTCTTTTCCATATTTCCGAGCGTGTTGGAATTGGGATCGTTCAGTCAGTTACTGTATTTCGCGTTCAGGAGTCTGATTTATATGTTGGTGGTGAACGGCTCTACACAATACTGCCATATCTACCTTCATACACCTTCCACACACCCCACCCACACACCCACCCACTACACCCCCCCCACACACACCCACATACCTGCTAAGTTGAGGTACAGTAAGTGGAGACAATCGCCTTATGGTGCTCAACAACCTCTATTAATTAACAACTTCCCTCGCCGAAGAAGACATTTTTTGACCCACCTTATGTTGTAAAGTTAAGAGAGAGAGAGAGAGAGACACACACACACACACACGCACACACACGAGACTTGTAATTTGATAGTTGAAAAGTTAGATTGGTTTGAGTGAAGGAACGCCACGCAGCTGCTACCGATTATTACTAAACTAATGGAACGATACGAACTCTGGGTAAAAACCACTCCGCAGTTGTCCTAGCCGTTGGTTGAGGCGCCCCCTGGAGGCTCTACCGCTCGTTAATGAGGTTTTTAAAGGGATTTTTTTGTATATATTTTTATTATTTATTTTTGTTTAGTTTAAGTTGTTGGGGGAGGATAGGGGTATAGGTGGATAAGTTGATGGTTTGATGGGTAGTTTGAGTGATAGGTGGATAGATAGGTAGATAGATGGATAGATAGGTAGATAGATGGATAGATAGGTCGATTGATGGATAGATAGATAGATAGATGGATAGATAGATAGATAGATGGATAGATAGATAGATAGATAGGTCGATTGATGGATAGATAGGTAGATAGATAGGTTGATTTCTTTGGAGGTGTGAGGAGGGATGGATGGAAGGAAGGAAGGAAGGAGGGAGGGAGGGAAGGAGAAAGGGCGTATCTCTACCTAACAGTGACAGAAAGTATCTTCCTTATGTAAGTGATCAGAGATGCTGGTGGTGGAGTGACCAGCAGTGAGAGAGAGAGAGGTAGTGAGAGAGAGAGAGAGAGTGAGATAGCGAGAGAGAGAGGTAGTGAGAGAGAGAGAGAGAGGTAGTGAGAGGGACGTAGTGAGAGGGAGGCAGTGAGAGAGAGAGGTAGTGAGAGAGGTAGTGAGAGAGAGAGGTAGTGAGAGAGAGAGAGAGTGAGATAGTGAGAGAGGTAGTGAGAGAGAGGTAGTGAGAGAGAGAGAGAGATAGTGAGAGAGAGAGAGTGAGAGAGAGAGGTAGTGAGAGGGAGGTAGTGAGAGAGAGAGGTAGTGAGAGAGAGAGAGAGTGAGATAGTGAGAGAGGTAGTGAGAGAGAGGTAGTGAGAGAGAGAGAGAGATAGTGAGAGAGGTAGTGAGAGAGGTAGAGAGAGAGAGAGGTAGTGAGAGAGAGAGAGAGAGATAGTGAGAGAGGTAGTGAGAGGGACGTAGTGAGAAAGAAAATAAAACAAAGGAAAATAAGAGAACAAGAGAAAAAAATAAGAAAGTGATAGAGAGAAAATGAGATAGAAGAAATAAACTTTAGAGAGAACGAGAGAGATAAGGTAGAACAAGAGAGAGAGAGAAGTAAAGTGAACGAGAGAGAGAGAGAATATAAGAGAGAGACACTGCACCACGCATCACCACATCCTCACACACTTCACAGCTCCTAAACTGTGATTGAATTCAACTCTTCGTGCGAGTAAATCCTTCACAGGACTCCGTTGTACCCGGAGGATGGGGTCACCACTTGTTCTCTCTCTCTCTCTCTCTCTCTCTCTCTCTCTCTCTCTCTCTCTCTCTCCAAAACTGTGAGAGTCCTGAATTATTGGCTACCTAACCTAAACTAACCTAAACTAACCTGTCCTAAGCTAACCTGACCTATCCTAACCTGACCTAACCTAACCTGACCTAACCTAACCTGACCTAACCAGTGAGGCTCATTATTGTAACGTAACCAGCGAGGCTCTGGGAGTAAAACGGTCAGAGACGGATGGTTCTCTTAAGACTTTCTGAAGCTGACACACAAACAGATAGAGAGAGAGAGAGAGAGAGAGAGAGAGAGAGAGAGAGAGAGTGTAGTATCGAGGAACAGTTCAGGTAGAGAGGATAATGTTACCTGCACCTTAATCACGGGTCCTTTGTGCCACCCAACACACACAATGATCAACAGACAGACAATAGTGATGTAAAGATTGGCCCAGCGGTGATGTAATGGGGACTTATATCAAGATTATTAGTGGAGTTTTATCCTATTGTCTCTCACACACACACACACACACACACACACACACACACACACACACACATACTTACACAAACAGGTATACAGTACATATATAAACAGTATATATAAAAAGAAAGCATATACAGTACACACACTCGTATACTGTGTGTGTGTGTTTGTTTGTGTGTGTGTGCGTGCAAAATTAAGAATCACCATAAAACAAAACAAAAAAGGCCTGGAAAATCCCATAGGTGTGTGAAAAAGGCCAACCAGTGATATTCCCAGACTACTGTAACCATTTATTAAAAAAGGTCAAATTCGTGTTATTTGACCATAAAAAAAGGCCAACCTGGCAATCACTTGTTATGATCACGACCTAAGAATTTAATTGGCGCGCTATGACCTTGATAATGACCTTGAAAACCAAATGGTCTTTATCTTGAATGAGGGTAGTGGGGGTGCCTAGACGTCACCGATCCCCCCTCACTCTCTTTATACCCCCCCCCCCACACCCTATTAATTCCCTCCCACACTATTAATTCCCTCCCACACCCTATTAATTCCCTCTCACACCCTATTAATTCCCTCCCACACTATTAATTCCCTCCCACACCCTATTAACTCCCACCCACACCCAATTAATTCCCTCCCACACCCTATTAGTTCCCTCCCACACCCTATCAGTTCCCTCCCACACCCTATTAATTCCCTTTGCAGTGATACATTTGTACTACACTTACAACAGACAAATGAGACACATAACCTCTGAGACACACCACACCTTCCTTCCTGAACCAAGAAACTGAGGCATAAATTCCACTATGCTGAGAGAGAGAGAGAGAGAGAGAGAGAGAGAGAGAGAGAGAGAGAGAGAGAGAACAGTGCATCGAGGACAGGCTCATCCATCTTGTACACTGTCACTCTGAGTATACAAGTAGTACCTCCTCCACCCTTCTTCTTCTTCTTCTTCTTTCTTTCTTCTTCTATCTTTCTTTCTTTCTTCGTCTATCTGTTTGTTTGTCTCGGTCTATCTCTGTCTGCCTTAGTGCTGGTAATTCCCTCTTATTCACGATCATCATAAAATACTCCCACTGAGCCCCAGATATATATCACTTAACTAGTAGACTGGAAGGGATAAACTGCCTTAGCAAGCAGCGTCTCTTGTTTATGTCTGTTTGTGTCTGGCTGTATGTCATGTAGTTCATTAAATGTCTGTTATTACGATTATCTGACGGTGTTATTCCCTCTCCTTAGCTCTAAATTATCGAGATATTAAACACTAACCCACAGAGGTATATAATATCTAAACAAATTAGTGTCTTTGAACTCTTAAGGAATTTGTTGGTAAGGTTATATACAGTACAGTTCTTTTTTCTTCCATTATTAACTATTTATTATTATCAGTTACCCCAAAATCTCTCCAATAAGTCCAGAATTTATTAATCACCGGAGTTTAAATTTAAGTCATACAGCATCACGCGAGAATGTAAACAAACAAGACCTGACGTAGGGTACTATATCTTGCCTCATCGTCGCTGTGTTGGGTTATTATCGTTTTTGGTCTTGGTGGTGTGAGTGATGGCGTTATATTTTGTCTAAACTGAATATAATACTTGATGATTTTTTGTTGTTGTCTTTTTGTCTTATATATTTGATCTTTTTTATCGATCTCGCGTGTTGAATTAGAGAGAGAGAGAGAGAGAGGGGAGAGAGACAAGAAGGTAAAAGTTTAGGGGTCAGAGTCCTCAATACGATGGAGGTGATCAGCTGATGTGTGTGTGTGTGGGGGGGAGGGAGAATCTATGTACTTTATATTTACAAGAGTTGATTGACAAGGTTCAGTAAATAACACTGGTTTATATGTCATTACTGGTCGAGACACAGGGTGAGTAAACACTGTGTGGTATAAAAGATGGAGGTAATTATCCTAGGGTGCAGCTTTGACACATCCAGTTATACTTCCAGGGATTGTTACATTTATTAATACAATCATTAATGTTACCATGATAAGAAAAAAGAGAGATTGGCAACAGAAGCAATATGTACTCTTAATAAATACTCAATACACAAGACGCCAATAATATTCCCCGCATCTCCGAGTCATCAATATTTACATCACTATTGTCTGTCTGTTAATTAACTGTTTGTTGGATGACACAAAGGACCCGTGATTAAGGTGCAGGTAATATCCTTTCTACCTGAACTGTTCCTCGATACTACTCTCTCTCTCTCTCTCTCTCTCTCTCTCTCTCTCTCTCTCTCTCTCTCTCTCTCTCTCTCTCTCTCTCTCTCTCGCATTACACAACATTTCTTCCAGTGTTTCCCCCCTATTAAAGCCTGTCAAGTCCCCTCTGTCAAGTCCCCTCTGTTAAGTCCCCCTGTCAAGTCCCCTCTGTCAAGTCCCCTCTGTTAAGTCCCCCTGTTAAGTCCCTCTGTCAAGTCCCCCTGTCAAGTCCCCCTGTCAAGTCCCCTCTGTCAAGTCCCCCCTGTTAAGTCCCTCTATCAAGTCCCCCCCTGTTAAGTCCCCCTGTCAAGTCCCCTCTGTCAAGTCCCCCCTGTTAAGTCCCTCTATCAAGTCCCCCCTGTTAAGTCCCCCTGTCAAGTCCCCTCTGTCAAGTCCCCCCTGTTAAGTCCCTCTATCAAGTCCCCCCTGTTAATTCCCCCCTGTCAAGTCCCCCCTGTTAAGTCCCTCTGTTAAGTCCCCCCCTGTTAAGGACCCCCTCTTACTTTTAATTAGTTAGGTTGCGTTAAATTCGTTAGGTTAGGTTAAATTAGGTTAAGCTAGGTTAAAAAGTTGATGTAATGAGAACTAGCTTCAATAAGAGTAATTATGTGCCATGTGCTGTCAGTAATTAATATGATAATGAGGAAGTATTTTGATATGTAAATTACTTCTGTTTGCTCTTTGGCTTCTGTGTGTGTGTGTGTTTAATTACAGCCGCAGTTACATACATACATACATACATACATACATACATACATCTCGGATAAGTCATGAATAAACAACATCAACAAACAACAACAACAACAACAATTCGGGGCAGAAGTCATTTAAATACCAAAATATTTCCTCGTTATCACTTTAATTACGTAAAACAAAATTCCTGCCAAATTTATGTAATTAAAATCAGCCGCGCGATGTTGTTCCCGATTTAATTCTGCCGTGAAATTACCTCAAAGCTTAAGGACATTTATCTTTGAGTTTAATTTGTTAAAACTAAATAGGGAGAAAATAACGTTATGTTAAATTGATGTTGTAATGTAATCTAGCCTAATTTGTGTGTGTGTGTGTGTGTGTGTGTGTGTGTGTGTGTGTGTGTGTGTGTGTGTGTGTGTGTGTGTGTTTAACCCTTTTGTAAGCTGAGAGATATATTGTGAAAGTGTGAAATTTTGTAATAATACCACGATATACAGAAGCACATGAAGGGTTAGGTCAGGTCAGGTTAGGGTAGGTTAGGTTAGGTTTGTTTAGGTTAAGTTATGTCGGGTTGGGTTAGGTTAGGTCAGGTCTTGGGGGGTTAAGTGTGTAGCTGTCATTAGGTTAGGTTAGGTCAGGTTAGGTTAAGTTATGTCGGGTTGGGTTAGGTTAGGTCAGGTCTTGGGGGGTTAAGTGTGTAGCTGTCATTAGGTTAGGTTAGGTTATACAATATAATAGGGTCATTATTACAGTGTACACGCGTGAGGTCAGTGAGCGTAGTGTATTTATGTTATATTAAATCATCTCTACCTTGTGTTCGGCCGTCAGTGTAATCAATTTTTAATCCTTTGGCAACTGTGTACTTGTAATTACTCACGCACAGCACACACACACACACACACACACACATACACACAACACACACACACACACACACACACACACACACACACACACACACACACACACACACACGGTCTCTATTTCTACTCAACCTTTCTCTCTCTCTCATTTTCTCCTCTATTTCTACTCTATCTCTCTCTATTTTTCCTGTATCTCTATTTCTCTCTACTTCCCCTCTCTCTCTACTTTCCCCTCTGTCTGTCTGTCTGCCTGTCTGTCTCTGTCTCTCTGTCTCTCTGTCTCTTCACCTTAGATCCAAACCTAAATAAAAAAAAAATAAAAAAAAATTATAAACAAACGCTCTGATTGGCTCTCATTTGGGCCAATGACCGGATAGAGTTGGCCTTTTTGGAGCACCATAAAGCTACATATAACTGTGTTTGGCCTCACTCACTCATATCACCGGCTATTTTCTGCGCTAGATTGGCTTAATTTGGCTATATTTTTTATTTTTATTTTTTTGAAAGGAACCAGATTTCTTATTTTTTATTTTTTATTTTTTTATCGGCTTGCCATTTTTTTTGGGGGGGGGGGAGAAAGATGGATAAAGAGACAGAGAACGAGACAGACAGAGAACGAGACAGAACCAGCCATGTATTATTCTAGGACTGTAATTATATGCGAGAGAAAGAAAGAGAGAGAGAGAGAGAGAGAGAGAGAGAGAGAGAGAGAGAGAGAGAGAGAGAGAGATAACACGCCATATATCACTCTAAGACAGTGTAATTATACCTGCTCGTAAAAAAAGAGTACTGGAGGTAATTAACTCCGGGTGGGTGTAGTGGTTCTCGGTCTACCTAGTTTAATTCTAATCATAAACTTCGCCAACTACAAAAAGAAAACTGACAGGCTGTTCTTATTAGTGTCGCGAATTATAAATCTCCGTCAATTATTTTTTCTCACTTAATTTAAATCTCCTTATTTTTTTGGGGGGGGGTTGGAGGAATGAATATATTTGTGTGTGTGTGTGTGTGTGTGTGTGTGTGTGTGTGTGTGTTAAAGGAAGAGGCAAGGAGATCCACACAGACAGACAGACAGACATAAATATCTCCCAACTTTAATTACAATCACCTGTAAATCTTATACCTCTAAAAAATAACATATGAAACAAAAGCACTTCACTCCTGCACTGTATTAATAAACTCACAAACGATAACTTTTAATGACTCTTCGACGCCGTTTGTTTTATCACACTAACGCCCCGACACATACCATCCGTCACCCGTCACATTAATATTGGTTTGTGAAGTTATATAATTTTTTTTTTAACACCTGACGATTAACACGGGAAAACACTGTCCATTTAGATGATATAATGAGGCAGGATATGATTTTGATATATCCGGGTGATAGGTGATTTGTGAGGGTGGAAAAGGAAGGTGTGGAATGAGGGAGAGGTGGAGAAAAGGTGTGGAATGAGGGAGAGGTGGAGAAAAGGTGTGGAATGAGGGAGAGGGAGGTGGAGAAGAAAGGTGTGGAATGAGAGAGAGGGAGGTGGAGAAAGAACATGTGGAATGAGGGAGAGGAGGAGAATAAGAAGTCAATTATCTGTATGTCCCGTCTGTCAGGTGAGGTATGCTCAGGTGAGATGCATTAATGTACTCAGTTATCCTCACCTGTTGTGTTAATGAGGGTGTGATGCAGGTATATTATGAGTTGAGTTTATCAGTGTGAGAGTATGACGGTCTGAAATAATAATGATGATAATAACAATGATAATGATAATAGAGAGAGAGAGAGAGAGAGAGAGAGAGAGAGAGAGAGAGAGAGAGGTAGAGAGAGAGAGAGAGACAAAGAAAGAGAGAGAGAGAGAGAGAAACTGTGATAAAGGAGACAGGAAGAGGGCGAACACAGATGATATGTGAGACAGGTAGCGTGATGACAAGTGGGAGAGACAAAGAGAGTGACAAAGAGAGGGAGAGAGAGAGAGAGAGACAAAGAAAGAGAGAGAGAGAGAGAGAGAGAGATCATGATGACGAAGGAGAAGAGAATAAATGAAAACAGTAATAAAGATGATAATTATAAGGGAAGAAGACATAGACGAAGAAGAGGAAAGCAAAACAGACAAGAAAAGAAGAACACGGAATAAGACATAAATGAATAAAGATAAGAAAATAACAAGCTCTCCAACTAATAAAAATATAATAGTGATAATGACAATAAATTAGATAATAACAAAGACGAAGATATAGATAAAGAGATGTGAATAAAGGCAGGGAGAGAGAGAGAAGGAGAATAACTGATATAATTACAGACGCAGAGATGATAATAACGTAAGGTGATAAAAATAATAACAATAAAGATGAGAGATAAGATAAGAGAGAAAGGAGAAAGAGAGATAAAGGTGGGAATAGGGGAAGATTAGAATAACTAACTAGATAGAGAAGAAAGAGATTGATAGATGACATAAGTGGCAATAACGAGAGAAGAAGAAAAAACGAATAAAAAATAAGAGAAGATAATAATAATAAGAATAAAAGCTGCAACTGAAGATGAAAAGAGAGAAAGGAAGTAAAAGATAAAGCAGGGGATAGGAATATTTAAATAATAATGATGTACAGTGGAAGGGGAGATATGCAGATTAAACGTGAACTGAAGCGAACGGTGGAGGTGGAGGAGAGGTGGTGAAGGAGGGAGAGGTGGTGATGGGGGAGAGGTGGTGATGGAGGGAGAGGTGGTGAAGGAGGGAGAGGTGGTGATGGAGGAGAGGTGGTGAAGGAGGGAGAGGTGGTGAAGGTGGGAGAGGTGGTGAAGGAGGGAGAGGTGGTGAAGGAGGGAGAGGTGGTGATGGAGGGAGAGGTGGTGAAGGAGGGAGAGGTGGTGAAAGAGGGAGAGGTGGTGAAGGAGGAGAGGTGGTGATGGGGGAGAGGTGGAGATGGGGGAGAGGTGGTGAAGGAGGGAGAGGTGGTGAAGGAGGAGAGGTGGTGATAGGGGAGAGGTGGTGAAGGAGGGAGAGGTGGTGAAGGAGGGAGAGGTGGTGATGGAGGGAGAGGTGGTGAAGGAGGGAGAGGTGGTGAAGGAGGGAGAGGTGGTGAAGGAGGGAGAGGTGGTGAAGGAGGGAGAGGTGGTGAAGGAGGAGAGGTGGTGATGGGGGAGAGGTGGTGAAGGAGGGAGAGGTGGTGAAGGAGGGAGAGGTGGTGATGGAGGAGAGGTGGTGATGGGGGAGAGGTGGAGATGGGGGAGAGGTGGTGAAGGAGGGAGAGGTGGTGAAGGAGGGAGAGGTGGTGAAGGAGGAGAGGTGGTGATAGGGGAGAGGTGGTGAAGGAGGGAGAGGTGGTGAAGGAGGGAGAGGTGGTGATGGAGGGAGAGGTGGTGAAGGAGGGAGAGGTGGTGAAGGGGGAGAGGTGGTGAAGGAGGGAGAGGTGGTGAAGGAGGGAGAGGTGGTGAAGGAGGAGAGGTGGTGAAGGAGGGAGAGGTGGTGAAGGAGGGAGAGGTGGTGATGGAGGAGAGGTGGAGATGGGGGAGAGGTGGTAAAGGAGGGACAGGTGGTGATGGAGGGACAGGTGGTGAAAAAAATAAGAAGACTATTATCTGTATGTCTGTCTATTCAATCATTTATATATTTCTCATTATTCGTTTATCTATCTTAATATGTATGTATGTATGATTGTATGTATGTATGACTGTATGTATGACTATGTATGTATGTATGACTGTATGTATGACTATGTATGTATGTATGACTGTGTATGTATGACTATGTATGTATGTATGACTGTGTATGTATGACTGTGTATGTATGTATGTATGACTGTGTATGTATGACTATGTATGTATGTATGACTGTGTATGTATGACTGTATGTATGTATGACTGTGTATGTATGACTATGTATGTATGTATAGATCAAGAAGGACATTTTTTAACCTTTATTTATTTATTTTTTTGTTTATCTTTATATTCATTGGGGTGTCACCGTGGTGTGCTGGCCACTACTCAACTCTCGTACACTGAGGACCCAAGTTCGAGCTCCTGATGTCTGGTTGAGTTAGGGGAAAGTTAGGTGGGAGGGGGGGAGGAGGAGAGAGAGAGAGAAGGGATGAGGAGAAGAGGGAAGGAAGACATGATGGAGGTGAGGAAAGGGAGGAATAATCTCTCACCCCTTCCACTCTTTCTCTCCTGTTCTCTCCCTTGTTCTCTCTCCTCTCTCCCCTCCTACGGTGTTCCATCATTATATATCGCCATTTATATCTAGTAAACAAAGGGTTAATAATACAAACTCCAAATGAAACTAACAAGTTAATTTTTACTTAACGATTGAACCACTTTGTACAAATATATAAAATAAGTTTAATGGTGACCTCAGAGGGCTGGTCACACTCACTATATAATGCTTAGTACAATACACTTGGTACACCACACTCGGTACACCACACTCACTATACACCACACACACTCACTATATAATGCTTAGTACAATACACTTGGTACACCACACTCGGTACACCACACACTCACTATACATTACACTCACTCACTATACACCACACACACTCACTATACACCACACACACTCACTATACACCACACACACTCACTATACACCACACACACTCACCCTACATCACACACACTCACTATACACCACACACACTCACTATACACCACACACTCACTATACACCACACTCACTCACTATACACCACACACACTCACCCTACACCACACACACTCACTATACACCACACACACTCACTATACACCACACACACTCACTATACAGCACACTCACTCACTATACACCACACACACTCACCCTACACCACACACACTCACTATACACCACACACACTCACTATACACCACACACACTCACCCTACACCACACTCACTATACACCACACACACTCACCCTACACCACACTCACTATACACCACACACACACTCACCCTACACCACACTCACTATACACCACACACACACTCACCCTACACCACACTCACTATACACCACACACACTCACCCTACACCACACACACTCACCCTACACCACACTCACTATACACCACACACACTCACCCTACACCACACTCACTATACACCACACACACTCACCCTACACCACACACTCACTCTACACCACACTCACTATACACCACACACACTCACCCTACACCACACACACACACTCACTATACACCATACACACACACACTCACTATACACCACACACTCACCCTACACCACACTCACTATACACCACACACACTCACCCTACACCACACTCACTATACACCACACACTCACCCTACACCACACACACACACTCACTATACACCACACACACACACACTCACTATACACCACACACACTCACCCTACACCACACACACACACACACACACACTCACTATATTCCACACGCACTCACACACACACACACTCACTATACACCACACACACACTCACTATACACCACACACTCACCCTACACCACACACTCACACACACACTCACTATATTCCACACGCACTCACACACACACACACTCAACAGTTAGAGGGGTTTATAATACAGGTTAATTAGGGACTATAACTTACCTGTATTTGGTATTTACCTGTGTGTACTAATGCTTATATTACTTAATGAATTTATACAATGCAGTTATCAATCACACACCTGGAGTCATTAAACACGCTCTTGAAGTCATCAATCACACACCTGGAGTCATCAATCACACACCTGGTGTCATCAATCACACACCTGGTGTCATCAATCACACACCTGGAGTCATTAAACACGCTCTTGAAGTCATCAATCACACACCTGGAGTCATCAATCACACACCTGGTGTCATCAATCACACACCTGGTGTCATCAATCACACACCTGGAGTCATTAAACACGCTCTTGAAGTCATCAATCACACACCTGGAGTCATCAATCACACACCTGGAGTCATCAATCACACACCTGGTGTCATCAATCACACACTTGGAGTCATCAATCACCACCTGGACTCATCAATCACACACCTGGAGTCATCAATCACACACTTGGAGTCATCAATCACACAGTATATAGAGAGAATGAGTTAGGTTCAGTAAATGTATAGTTAGTGTTATTGATGTATGTTAGTATGTACAGTGTACTTGACGCGGTATACACACTTCTGCCTGGGACCAATAATAACAATAGGTATTTTATACATATCTACTGACAATAGTTACATTATACACACGCATACATACACACACATGTATACCGTAATATATGTACACACACACACACTGGGGGGCGTGCTGCAGGTTTGTGTCCGTCTCAATAGATGTTTAAAGATTAGAACCTATGGTAACTGTGATTAAGTTCAGTTTGGTTAGGTTAGGTTAGGTTGGCTGGGTTAGGTTAGGTTAGGTTGGCTGTGATTAAGTTCAGTTTGGTTAGGTTAGGTTAGGTTGGCTGGGTTAGGTTAGGTTAGGTTGGCTGGGTTAGGTTAGGTTAGGTTGGCTGTGATTAAGTTCAGTTTGGTTAGGGTAGGTTAGGTTGGCTGGGTTAGGTTAGGTTAGGTTGGCTGTGATTAAGTTCAGTTTGGTTAGGTTAGGTTAGGTTGGCTGGGTTAGGTTAGGTTAGGTTGGCTGGGTTAGGTTAGGTTAGGTTGGCTGGGTTAGGTTAGGTTTGGTTGGCTGGGTTAGGTTAGGTTAGGTTGGCTGTGATTAAGTTCAGTTTGGTTAGGTTAGGTTAGGTTGGCTGGGTTAGGTTAGGTTAGGTTAGGTTAGGTTAGGTTAGATTAGGTTAGGTTAGATTAGGTTAGGTTAGATTAGGTTAGGTTAGGTTAGGTTAGGTTATATAATTTTGTTGTTGTTTGTTCCTTTTATTTTCCTCATTATCGTCTCTTTCTTTTGTACAACTTTTATTAAATAACCTTCAATGTTTATATAATTATAGATGAGTTTTATATCATTTATACCGATGATTATTACTGAGTATATAAATCCTTAATGTACATCTTATAGACATTCCATATATACATTACATAAACATTTAATACAGAACATATATAAACTATATAATAATTAACATGAGTTATATGATTTGTTAATATAAAAACATATACATTGTTCTGTGTTTAGTTATTATTGGTTTTATCCGTTCCTCTATCCGTCTGTCCGTCCGTCCATTCGTTCGTCCTTCAGTCCGTCTGTCCGTCCGTCTATCCGTCCGTTCGTTCGTCCTTCAGTCCGTCCGTCCGTCCGTCCATTCGGTGGTTGTAAGCACTATAACTTCAACGGATATTAGTGTACACTGAAACCTCTATATAACGGACTATATGGAGATGAAAGTCCGTTATATCGAGGGTCCGTTAGATGTGAAACCTGTATATCACGGCTTATATGGAGAGAGAACTCCGTTATAGGGAGGGAGAAATCCGTTACAGGGAAAGAAATCCGGTATAGGGGGAGAAATCCGTTATAGGGAGGGAGAAATACGTTACAGGGAGAGAAATCCGGTATAGGGGGATAAATTCGTTATAAGTAGGGAGAAATCCGTTATAGGGAGGGAGAAATCCGTTATAGGGAGAGAAAAATCCGCTATATGGAGGGAAAATCCGTTATAGGGCGGGAAAAATCCGTTATATGGAGGTTTCACTATACGTCGATGTAAATTATTATTATCTTGGACAATTTCTGGTCATTGCTGTGGCACGGTAACTGTCTTGGTCACTTTACTGTAAATATTATCATTCTATTGTTTATTTTGTATTTTATTTCTTCAGTTTTTACTTTTGTCATATACTCGGCTTATATGTCTGTCTGGAGCATAGCACAGCATAGCACAGCATAGCACACGACAACACAATCATAACACTCCATCTTGTCATATTTTGCCAAGGTCATGACGGACTGGTAGGCCATGACAGTCTTTCTTTCTCTTTCTCTGTCTCTTTCATTCTGTCTGTACTCGTATCTGTGTCCTGTCTGTCTGTCTGTCTGTCACTTTAATGGCAGACAGTCATGTTTACAGTCTCCTCAGAAAACAGACAAAATCTCTCACTCTTTTCCTCTGTCTATCTGTATGTGTTTTACTTTATCTTTCTGTTTTTATGTCTATTTTTATCCACCTTTCTTTGTCTCTCTCTCTTTCTCTCTCTGTCGTCGTTAATATTCTCTCCTCACAGCTGTACGGGTCATTATAAACTGCTGTACAATTGTTCCACTTCGCCTCGGGTTAGCTGCTGCACACGTGTCTTACTGTACACCTGTCTGCTGTGCCTAGGTGACCGGTTCTCCACCGGCCAACAGGTGTCGCAGCAGCAGAGCCAGAGACAACAGCAGACAGGGGGAGGGTCTCTGCTGCACCAAGGTACTGCTGTTGGTCTGCATAGCTGCCGGCTCCTCTGCTGTGGGTGTAAATATATTGGGTTATATTTTTAAATTCCTTATAAATCCCATCAAAAACGCTAAAATAAGCTAAATTCTTAATAAATCCCTTAAGACAATCCTAAAATAAGTGGACCAATTCTTACCTTTAAATACATGGACCATGATGGTGGCCCGGTCGGCGTTTGATGGTTCACACTGGTAGCGTCCCGAGTGGTCCATTGTGGCCCTCACTACCAGGAGCGTGGAGACGGTGTGGCCTTCCTCCTGCCTCACGCTCACCTGTACGCTCCCCTCACCCTCGTAGTTAATTACCTGGTTAATGGTAGTTAGTGGTGGTTAGTGAACGGTGCTTGGTTCGCGATTGTGGTAGTGGTTGGTGGTGGTGCTTGGTTAGGGATTGTGGTGGTTAGTGGTGGTGCTTGGTTAGGGATTGTGGTAGTTGGTGGTGATGGTTAATGATAGCTGGTTGAGGTCTTTCGTGATAATGGTGGTTTGTAAAAGCTTAATGGTAGTGGTGGTTGGCGAATGGTTGTAGTGGTTTTTGGATCATGTATGTATGTATGTATGTATGTATGTATGTATGTATGTATGTATGTATGTCAGAGTCGTGCCAACTATGAACACCTGAATTTAAATAAGTAAAAAAAAAAAGTTTATTGCACACACACACACACACACACACACACACACACACACACACGTACTCACTTGTCCTCTGTGATACCAGAAGATGTACTCAGGGGCGGCAGGACTCGGACTCACTACACACGTAAGGTTGAGAGCCCCTCCCGCGTTGGTGTAGAGCTCCGGGGCGTGTAGGATCCTGGCCCGGGGCACTGTAGGAGACACCAGAAGGACTCTAGGTTAGGTTAGGTTAAGGACGACTCCAGGTAAATACTGATCTAGAGTATGTTATGTATGTGTGTATATGTGTATTATGTATGCATGTATGTATGTATGTATGACTGTTGAGACCTAAGACTCACCTACGACCTCCAGACTGATGAGGTAGGCTCGTATAGGCTTGGTAGACACCTGACACTCATAAAGGCCGGAATCCTCAACTTTAGGCTGTCGTATCTGTAGCGTCCACTCGTTCGTGCCCTCCCTGTGTAGCGCCGAGAACCTGTGGTCGCTGGTGTAGGTGAAGGAACCCACCGTCAGGATGTGTGTGTCCCTGTGGCGGATCCATGACACCTGCAGGGGGAGACAGAGGGGGTTAATTAATTTACAGGTGTAGGAGAAGGAGGAGGAGGGAGATGGATAATTTGACAGGATTGAGAGAGAGAGAGAGAGAGAGAGAGAGAGAGAGAGGGGGGGGGGGGACCAGCATCCATCTCATATTTGAAGGCAGCAAAATTAACACACACACACACACACACACACACACACACTTACCGTCTTCGTGCCCAGGTTGTTAACCCTACACACTAGATGAGCAGTTTGACCCTCGACAGCTGACACGTTGGAGCTGACGGCTGGGTCAAACACGGGGTCAAAGAGCGTGTTGAGGTAGTCACTCCAGGAGGCTGGGTCAACGTCGGTGCCTTCGTCAGCAGGGTTCTCATCATCGCCGTCGCTGCCTCTCACACCCACGTCGTTAAAGCCCCTCGGGTAGGGGGTAGGGGTGGGGGGTGGAGGGTAGGGGTGGGGGGAGGCCATAACTACCCGTGACACTGTCAGAGGGAGGAGACAGTGTTGTTAGTTTGTTGTTGTTAGGTGTTATTGTTGTATTTGTTTCTCTAAGTTGTTATTGTTGTTGTTAGTTTTTTTTATTGTTTTGTTATGTTATTATTTATGTTGTTAGGTGTTATTGTTTTTGTTGTTATTATCTTGGTTAGTTGTCGTGATGTTATTATTGTTGTAGATGGTGGTTGTGGTTGGATGGTAACACTTGATTTAGTTAACGCCGGTGTTATCATTATTATTATCATCATCATCATTATCATTATATATTCTCATTATCCTTTATACGACGACAATAGCTTAATATAATACCAGCTATATAACCTAACACAGAGAGATATATCACTATTATAAGAACTTAATATCACAGCTTACTCTCCTATGTGTAAATATAAACGGCAGGATTATAGGAATTATATAATTATAGTAAAAAAAAATGACCATTATAATTTAAAATATTTCGAAAGCTATTTTATCCTGTGTGTGGAAGTTATATATTTGTGGGGTATTATATATTTAAAGAGTTATTTTACATACATACATACATACATACATACACACACACACACACACACACACTCTCTCTCTCTCTCTCTCTCTCTCTCTCTCTCTCTCTCTCTCTCTCTGTCGTCTTTTCTCCTTTCCTTATTAATCCATCTTGGGGTCTCATCACAATAACAAAAATCCTTCCAATCTTCAACAACATAAGATTAAATTTAACAAAAAAACACTCCCCCTTAATGTCACGCCGGGAGGTTAATATTGACCTTAATAATTCACTAATGACCTTAAATAAACTAGTACATTAATTAATTACTTACCTATAGAACTAATAATTATAATGCCGAGATGAAGTCGTAGCCAAGTGCAGCGATGCGAACACGGGTTGGTGTCGGCCATCACCGCTTGTTCATGTAGAAAAATATCCCGCGAAAAAAATATCACCTATTATTATTGTTTATTTGTTTATATTTGTTGTTTTTGTCACTCTTGCTTGTTATTTTCTAAGTGATTGTTTGAATGTTAAAACACTTGTAGAAATATTAGTCTTTTATATTCATTAAATCTTATTCTTTTCATTTTTTTTATAGTGTGTTGAGGCGGTAAGTAGTGAGTTCAATAGTATTCATTTTTTACTTTCTGTATAATATTCACTTATGGTTCATTATCACTTTACTTATTTATTCTTATTCTCTTCATTTTCTTCAGCGTATATTTGTTTTAGTATCTTTTAGAATATTTTTGTACAGGTGTGGAGTGTTGGTAGTGTGTGTTGTTCAGGTGTGGAGTGATGGTAGTGTGTGTTGTTCAGGTGTGGAGTGATGGTAGTGTTTGTTCAGGTGTGGAGTGATGGTAGTGTGTGTTGTTTAGGTGTGGAGTGTTGGTAGTGTGTATTGTTCAGGTGTGGAGTGATGGTAGTGTGTATTGTTCAGGTGTGGAGTGATGGTAGTGTGTGTTGTACAGGTGTGGAGTGATGGTAGTGTGTGTTGTACAGGTGTGGAGTGATGGTAGTGTGTGTTGTTCAGGTGTGGAGTGATGGTAGTGTGTGTTGTACAGGTGTGGAGTGTTGGTAGTGTGTGTTGTTCAGGTGTGGAGTATTGCTAGTGTGTGTGTTGTTCAGGTGTGGAGTGATGGTAGTGTGTGTTGTACAGGTGTGGAGTGATGGTAGTGTGTGTTGTTCAGGTGTGGAGTGAAGGTAGTGTGTGTGTTGTTTAGGTGTGGAGTGTTGGTAGTGTGTGTTGTTCAGGTGTGGAGTGATGGTAGTGTGTGTTGTACAGGTGTGGAGTGATGGTAGTGTGTGTTGTACAGGTGTGGAGTGTTGGTAGTGTGTGTTGTTCAGGTGTGGAGTGATGGTAGTGTGTGTTGTTTAGGTGTGGAGTGTTGGTAGTGTGTGTTGTTCAGGTGTGGAGTGATGGTAGTGTGTGTTGTACAGGTGTGGAGTGTTGGTAGTGTGTGTTGTTCAGGTGTGGAGTGTTGGTAGTGTGTGTTGTACAGGTGAGGAGTGTTGGTAGTGTGTGTTGTTCAGGTGTGGAGTGAAGGTAGTGTGTGTGTGTTGTTTAGGTGTGGAGTGTTGGTAGTGTGTGTTGTTCAGGTGTGGAGTGATGGTAGTGTGTGTTGTACAGGTGTGGAGTGATGGTAGTGTGTGTTGTACAGGTGTGGAGTGTTGGTAGTGTGTGTTGTTCAGGTGTGGAGTATTGCTAGTGTGTGTGTTGTTCAGGTGTGGAGTGATGGTAGTGTGTGTTGTTCAGGTGTGGAGTATTGCTAGTGTGTGTTGTTCAGGTGTGGAGTGTTGGTAGTGTGTGTGTTGTTCAGATGTGCCGTCCATATGTGTCGTTGACGTAATAACATGTATATTATTGTGTTGTATGTATAATTTTACCTGTCTTATCTATATATTGAGTATTGGCTATTTTTCACACCTGACTTATTAAAACACCTGTAACGTTGAAACACCTGTCATCACTATCATTAATTAATATCCACCTGTTTCCATATTATTTCACTTATTTGCTAAACCATCTTTTCAATCAGGTTATTTTATCGTCTATTTTTTTTTTTATCAATGTTTCTTAATTCCAGGTTTTATTATCGTTATTTTCTTGGTGTTTTATATAAAGTCGTAATCATTTATCGGGTAAATTTATTCATAGACTTTTGATCGCGTATTAAAGTCGTGTGTCGTTAAGATTCCTTGAGTCAGGTGATGGCAACGACGCACGCACACCTGTTGACGCACACTGTTACTATTTTGTCAATTATGTCAACACTCCTCGGGTTATTTTCTTAAGCAAACACTATTAAAACACATAAGACGTTGGGGAGGGGCAAGACAGTGGTATACCATCTTTCGTGTTTGATGACGTCATGGTAAACACTTTTGGTGGGTTGTGGTAGTGACGTCATCATCATCATCATAGTCATCATCATCATCATCGTCATCATTATTCTCCTCTCGCTGACCTCTTCCTCACGCGTCAGGCTCTGGTCTTCTGTAGGGTCAAAGGTCACATTATTATTACTATTATTAGAAATTTTGAAAAACAATCTGCTAAGTGAATTTTTGTCTCATTCTGGAGTTCTTTTAGATTTGGTATAATAAAAAGGATATCTCTCTCTCTCTCTCTCTCTCTCTCTCTCTCTCTCTCTCTCTCTCTCTCTCTCTCTCTCTCTCTCTCTCTCTCATTCTTGCTCACTGCCGCCGAGAAAATGTGAGGGAGATCCATTAGCTCTCCATAAAGCAAGGTGATAAATAGCAATTAGGAGGGAAGGCTGAGGGGGGGGGGGTGTGGGGGGGCCTTGTTGTGGGAGAGAGAGAGAGAGAGAGAGAGAGAGAGAGAGAGAGAGAGAGAGAGAGAGAGGATAACATCGTCTTTGTTTTCATCTTCATCAACTTTATCTCTGTCCTTCTCTTCCTTCTTTACTACTTTTATTGGTCTTTATTTTCCTCCTCGCGATATTTTATTGTTTTGTAATTACACTAAGAGCATTTGGGTCTGTGGAGGAGGAGGAAGAGGAGGAGGAGGAGGAAGAGGTGGAGGAGGAGTAGGAGGAGGAAGAGGTGGAGGAGGAGTAAGAGGTGGAGGAGGAGGAAGAGGTGGAGGAGGAGTAGGAGGAGGAAGAGGTGGAGGAGGAGTAAGAGGTGGAGGAGGAGGAAGAGGTGGAGGAGGAGTAGGAGGAGGAAGAGGTGGAGGAGGAGTAAGAGGTGGAGGAGGAGGAAGAGGTGGAGGAGGAGTAGGAGGAGGAAGAGGTGGAGGAGGAGTAAGAGGTGGAGGAGGAGGAAGAGGTGGAGGAGGAGTAAGAGGAGGAATGGAGAAAGAAAGAAAAGAGATAGAGAGAAGTAGGGGACAAAATAAAGAGAAATTGAAGATGAGGAAGGAGCTAAGAGAGAGAGAGAGAGAGAGAGAGAGAGAGAGAGAGAGAGAGAGAGAGAGAGAGATTATTCCCCCCCACGGTTGTCTGGGTCGTGACTGTCACTATGAGCCTGTCTGTCTGTCTGTCTGTCTGTTGATTTGTCTTCACGTGTCTGTGTCTCTGTAATTGTCCGTTGTTTGCTTTGTTTGTCTGTCTGTTAGTTTGTCTGTGTTATCAATTACAGAACACACACACACACACACACACACACAGAACAAAAGTCAAGGTGAGGGGTCAGAGGTCATCCCAAACAGGTATATATCATGACCTTTTAATTAATTATCTATCAGGACCTTTAA
>CAUDMG010002356.1:835000-1102500 GCA_958450375.1 Homarus gammarus | reverse complement strand
TGGTAGTTGAGGTGTTATTGTTAAAGTGTACAGCACACACACACACACACACACACACACACACACACACACACACACACACACACACACTACCACCTTTAGACTCGGAGACAAAATCTAAAACTATTGGAAGACTTTTTGGCGTGTGTGGCCGCCTGTACTGAATACATCCATAGCTCGCACCTTAACCTGTACACTGGGGGAGGAGGGAGAGGGGGTGGAGGGGAGAGAGGGTGGGGAGAGGAGACAGGGTGGGGGGGGAGACAGGGTGGGAGGGGTAGGTATAAAAAAAACACCCCGAAATTCTTAAGATTACAGACCCCCCCCCCCCAAAAAAAAAGTTTATGGAAATTCGTAATCAAAGTAAAATTATTCCCAGAAGTTTTTATCCAATAGAAAAATATAAAAGTTTTGTCTTGATGAGAAATACAAACACATTATACAGATTGTTCCTCGACTCTTTTCTTCACTTTTATACATTGACAACTTTATCACGATTTATACCTGGCATCAAGTCAAATATATACACCTGACTCAATTCATTATATACACCTACCATCAACTTGTAATTATATATACCTGTCACCAGCTCAATTATATACATCTGTCTTTCATCACATTAGACAATTCTTAAAGTGATATAATTCAGCTAATCGAATATTTATACGAAATTATAATAATGTGTTTTAAATGTACACGGGAAGAATTTATTTCCACTTATTTACCAAGTTCTGAGTTGGTAAAATTAACTATTAAATACTGTGTGTGTGTGTGTGTGTGTGTGTGTGTGTGTGTGTGTGTGTGTGTGTGGTGTGTGTGTTCCCTCCATCCCACCTGTTTTACTTACCTGGGTCAATATAACATTCTATGCTTAATAATAATAACAACATAGAATTGAGAAAGACGTACATAATACCTCCCGGGACACACACACACACACACACACACACACACACACACACACACACACACACACTAACGATGTGCACTATTGAAAAAGATTATCTAATGGCTGTGTTAGTAGGTAATCTTTCACTGGATATAACTGGGTGTGGTGGGAGAGTGGATATAATGCCCCTCTGTTCACCTAAGGGTCCTTGGTTCGCTCTAGGGGGCAAGGCCATTAAATGGTTACATGCTTTTACAGTTGGGGGAAGTGAACGAGGTCTGGTACAGTGTCTCTCTCTCTCTCTTGTTTTCTTTTCTCTTTCTTTATATTTACTTCTCTCAATCTCTTCCTTAAGCTGTCTCACTTCACTCTCTCTCTCTCATCTCTCATTCAGGTTCTCTCCTTTCCTCACCTCATTTTCTCTCCTCCCTCTCCAGACTTTGACAGAGAGAGAGAGAGAGAGAGAGAGAGAGAGAGAGAGAGAGAGAGAGAGAGAGAGAAAAGGTAAAAAGAGAGAAAGAAAGAGAGACAGACAGAAAGGCAGAGCATTTCGCTGTATAAATCGTTGCCTTCCATTGAGAGAAAGATATTAAGATGGGCACTGAGATAGTGTGTTCAGGTTCTCTGCCTTTTACTGTTGACAGGAAAGAGAGTGAAGGAAGTGGGTGAAAGAAATGATAGAATTGAAGGAAGTGGGTGAAAGAAATGATAGAATTGAAGGAAGTGGGTGAAAGAAATGATAGAATTGAAGGAAGTATTTATAATTTATCATTGTTTTTGTCAAGAGAGAGAGAGATCAAGTAGACCGAGAGAGAGAGAGAGAGAGAGAGAGAGAGAGAGAGAGAGAGAGAGAGAGATTATCCCACAATTAGTAAGAGTGGTTGGCCGGCCCCTGACAGTCATCTCAGACAGTACATAAATCATAACAACGCTCCTCTAATGACCAGCTGTGGGTGTTAGTGGATGTTAGCGGGGTATTAGTGGTGTTAGAAGGAATGTTAGCGGGGTATTAGTGGTGTTAGTTGTGATAGGAGGGGTGATCTGGGGTGTTAGTGGGTGTAAGGTGATGTTAGGGGAATGATAGAAGGTGTTAGGGGAACGTTAGGTGGTGTTAGAGGGAATGTTAGGTGTATTACTGGTGTGTGTGTGTGTGTGTGTGTGTGGGTTATCCCCCGTGTCCCGTTTTCTTTCGCCTGTCCTGAGAAAATCTGCTCCGTTTGTTTACCTCTTGAGAAAGTGTTCCAATAATGTGCCGCCACATCTCTTGCTCTACTCACTAGGTCTCTCTCTCTCTCTCTCTCTCTCTCTCTCTCTCTCTCTCTCTCTCTCTCTCTCTCTCTCTCTCTCTCATATCTCTCTTTCTCTGTCTCTCAATGGCCCTGGAGACTGAGATTCTTCCGAGAGTTGCCATAAAATCTTGTTTGTGTCGGTGTGGTGTAAGTTAGTCCGGCCGCCAGTGTCAGTCTTGGGTCAGGAGAGAGATGATGTGTTTATATGGCTGTTGTGGGTAATATCTGTCTCTTGTCTTGAGTTAATGTGTGTGTTGTAGCCCTTAATACTGCTGTGAGGGAGAGAGAGCAGGAGCAACACAACGCAACACCACAACTCGAACACAAATGAATAAATAAATACGGATTCCAATATGGATTACCAAGAACGTCAAGTCACCAAGAATAATCATCTTCAACATATTATTTTGAATGGCTCCATGGATTCAATTTATATTCTCTCTCTCTCTCTCTCTCTCTCTCTCTCTCTCTCTCTCTCTCTCTCTCTCTCTCTCTCTCTCTCTCTCTCAAAACACCTTAGGTATACTACAGGTTGTATATTATATAACCCGGAACTATAAAGAAAATATAAATAATAAAAGCCATAGTTGTTTTATGTGTCTTCGTGTGTTAGTCGTCATCACTGGTAAGTTACCTTGGTATGTGGAGTGGGTCAGGAGGCCACTGTGTGTGTGTGTGTGTGTGTAAATAGATAGAGTTATATATAGACAGATAAAAAATAGATAGATAGGAGAGAGAGAACACACACACACACACACACACACACACACACACACACACACACACACACACACACAATGACTTCTGCCAGATAAAACAATATATTTTTTTCCTTATCTTCTGTACACGTAATTCTCATCCTCTCTTTACTCTAATACTCTAATTTCCTTCTTCCATTTATACCTAGAGAGAGAGAGAGAGAGAGAGAGAGAGAGAGAGAGAGAGAGAGAGAGAGAGACCCTAACTGTGTGTGTGTGTGTGTCGTAAGTCAGGCTGGAGAGGTAATCCGTGTGTGTTGCTGTGAGTGTAAACCTTCTCGCGTGTTTCAACAACTTATGGGATCAAGCATTTTGAGGTGAGTTTAATTCTTTGTGTAAATATGGGTCCACGTCCTTTCTCTCTCTCTCTCTCTCTCTCTCTCTCTCTCTCTATCTCTCTCTCTCTCTCTCTCTCTCTCTCTCTCTCTCTCTCACTCACTATATTTGACTGTCTGTGTGTCTGTCTCTGGGGGAAGTTAGTGGTATGTGTAGGTCGGTGTTTAAAATCTATTATGCAGTGGTCGTTGTGTGGGGCCGCGCGGGGTGGGGGATTGATTTATAGATAGATAGATAGATAGATAGATAGATAGACAGACAGACAGACAGACAGACAGACAGACAGACAGATAGACAGATAGATAGATAGATCAATAAATAGGTATATGGATAGATAGATAAGTAAGATGTGTAGATTGATAAAGAGAATAAACACACACACACACACACACACACACACACACACATACATACACACACACACACACACACACACACACACACACACACACACACACACACACACACACACACACACACATACACACACACGTTCAGAGAGAGAAACAGACAGACAGACAAACACCAACGCCAAAATAATCTCTACGAAAAGGTTGCGTGACATAATTAACGCTAAACACACTAGGGAAAAAGCTGCTATAATAAGACTGTTGTGAGAGAGAGAGAGAGAGAGAGAGAGAGAGAGAGAGAGAGTGAGAGAGAGAGAGAGAGAGAGAGAGAGAGAGAGGAACAGAGAGAGAGAGAGAGGAACAGAGAGAGAGAGAGAGAGAGAGAGAGAGAGAGAGAGAGGAACAGAGAGAGACAGAGAGAGAGAGAGAGAGAGAGAGAGAGAGAGAGAGAGAGAGAGAGAGAGCACCACCATTACACTCTGGTGTTTAGTGGCTGGTCAGTTGGGCACACAGACAGGTAGACAGACAGGCAAACAGACAGGTAGAGAGGCATGCAGGCTGACGTACAGACAGGCAAGCAGGCAGATAGACAGACAGACCAATAGACAGACAGGTAAACAGACAGACAGACAGGCATGCAGATAAACGTCAAGACAAATAAACAGCCGAACAGACGTACAAACACACACACGAATCCTACAAAGAGAGAGAGAGAGAGAGAGAGAGAGAGAGAGACAATCCAACACAAACAGCCAATTAGTCTGTATTTCATGCCCAATAACCTCACGGACGACGAATCCTCTAACTACAGTAGTTTTAAGGGTCAGATATTATACAGTCTCTTTAACTACCTCGTTAGGGTGCATCATGTCCTGGGATTACTCTTAAGTTAAAATTTCCACGCTAGATTCATAATTCCCACGTTAGACTCAAAATTCCTACGCTAGATTCATAATTCCCACGTTAGACTCAAAATTCCTACGCTAGATTCATAATTCCCACGTTAGACTCAAAATTCCTACGCTAGATTCATAATTCCCACGTTAGACTCAAAATTCCCACGCTCGACTCAAAATTCCCACGTTAGACTCAAAATTCCCACGCTAGATTCATAATTCCCACGTTAGACTCAAAATTCCCACGCTAGATTCATAATTCCCACGTTAGACTCAAAATTCCCACGCTAGATTCATAATTCCCACGTTAGACTCAAAATTCCCACGCTACCCTAAAAATTCCCACGTACCTTCTCAAGATTCCCACGTATCAGCCTCCTCGCCTCTCCCCCTCTCACACCTTTAAACCGTGTCTCTTACGACTATCACCTTCTCCTCCATCTCTCCTCGGGTATGCAAATGTATGCAAATGTATACATTGCACAGGCACACGGAGACGTAACATAGCACTATCTTGCCTCCCACGTTGTTAAGACAATTACTTTGCCTGCTAGAACGAGCGTAGAGGGAAGACTCTGGCTAAGAAAGCTTGAATCTTGAGGGGCGCTTCCCTTAATCTTCCGCTTCACCTCTGGGGGCGTGTTAACCTTTATTGTTGTTATAGCTCTATTATGAAGATGTTTTGTGTGGGTATTTATCTGTCTATCTATCTGTCTGTCTGTCTGTCTCTATCTGTCTGTCTGTCTGTCTGTCTGTTTGATAGGTGTGTGGTGGTGTATTGAGACGGAGAGAAGACTGAAATGGCAGACGTTGGCAGCGAATAAACGTTAATAAGAGACAGAGTGACAGAGTATATAAACAAGAGTAAGAAAGAGAGAACTAGAGGCAGACACAGAGGGATATGATAAGCCTCAATAACAAAAAACATATAGTCATAGATAAATAGACGAGAATATAGATTAAAGAGATACACAGACAGAGACAGACATCAAGTGTGTGTGTGTGTGTGTGTGTGTGTACGTTATACATACGTACACACACACCAGGCACATCTACCTGATCACCATAGTCTCACGCCGCAGTAACAGCCAGTTAGCAGGTATTACTGGCACTACTCTCTCTCTCTCTCTCTCTCTCTCTCTCTCTCTCTCTCTCTCTCTCTCTCTCTCTCTCTCTCTCTCTCTAGACACACACACACACACACACAGTTGCCCAGCGTCAACCATTTCCTGATTGCCTCAACATTTCCAAATTCCTGGGAATGTGTGAGTCTCCCGCGAAATACGTGAGGATACGACTTTGTTTATCTGCTGTGTGTGTGTGTGTGTGTGTGTGTGTGTGTGTGTGTGTGTGTGTGTGAATAATTTTAGATAATTCTCCTCCAATTGTCTCACCCCCACCTCCTTCACCTCTCCCTCACTACTCTTCCCCCCTCTCCCTTATTTTCACCCCTATCCCATCCCTTCTTCACCCTCATCCCTCCTCCCCTCCCCTCCCCCCTCTCCCCTCCCCTCCCCTCCCCCTCCCCTCCCCTCCCCCTCCCCCTCCCCTCACCCCTACAGATCATCGGCAGAAGTAAACATTACCATATCAAAGGTGCGGCTGTCCACACCGCCATTCCTCTACACACTTTCATTAAGACTGTATCCTACCCCTCGTGTCCCATCCCTCAATTTGCATATCTAATTTCTCTCATTTGCATAACACAATGATGCATATGTTAACTATTGTGATGACGTCCGCGGGGATTACCCTTGACTTTGAGGCCAGTGAGGGAGGGAGGGAGGGAGGGAGAGATGAAAGAGAGAGAAAGAGAGAGAGAGAGAGAGAGAGAGAGAGAGAGAGAGAGAGAGAGAGAGAGAGAGAAAACAGACCTAACCTAACCTAACCAGACCATATACTTCACGGACGTATGCTGAGTCAGTCGTGATGAAATTATTATTGGTCTACTGATTTTCAATAATTTTTACATTATTTATAGTATACAAGGGCCGCAGAACCCCCCCCCCCCCCCGGCTCTCTTAATGCCCCTCTTTACCTCTGGCACCCCTCCCACTGCCACACCCCTCCCCTTGGCACCATTACACCCCTCTCACTGGCACCATGGCACCCCTCTCACTGGCACCATGGCACCCCTCTCACTGGCACCATGACACCCCTCTCACTGGCACCATGGCACCCCTCTCACTGACACCATGGCACCCCTCTCACTGGCACCATGGCACCCCTCTCACTGGCACCATGGCACCCCTCTCACTGGCACCATGGCACCCCTCTCACTGGCACCATGGCATCCCTCCCAATGTCACCCCTTCCCCTGGCATCCCTCCTCACTCAATCCCACATACTATCCCTCCTCCTATTACCTCCCCCCCCCCCGATACCCCCTCACCCTCCAGACCACCCCCTCACCCCTCCAGACCACCCCCTCACCCCTCCAGACCACCCTCCTCACCCCTCCAGACCACCCCCCTCACCCCTCCAGACCACCCCCTCACCCTCCAGACCACCCCCTCACCCCTCCAGACCACCCCCTCACCCCTCCAGACCAACCCCCTCACCCCTCCAGACCACCCCCTCACCCTCCAGACCACCCCCTCACCCCTCCAGACCAACCCCCTCACCCCTCCAGACCACCCCCTCACCCTTCCAGACCACCCCCCTCACCCTTCCAGACCACCCCCCTCACCCCTCCAGACCACCCCCCTCACCCCTCCAGACCACCCTCCTCACCCCTCCAGACCACCCTCCTCACCCCCTCCAGACCACCCCCTCACCCCTCCAGACCACCCCCTCACCCCTCCAGACCACCCTCCTCACCCCTCCAGACCACCCCCCTCACCCCTCCAGACCACTCCCTCACCCCTCCAGACCACCCCCTCACCCCTCCAGACCACCCCCTCACCCCTCCAGACCACCCCCCTCACCCCCCCCCCCCAAGCAATAGGACGTGTCTCAGCCCTGACCAGAGTATCGAGCCTCGTGAGGATGAGTGAGACATAGCTTGTTGACTCTACTTGAGGACCTAAGCAAAATATCTTGATACACATGTTTGGTGTCAGTGTTTGGTGTCAGTGTTTGGTGTCAGTGTTTGGTGTCAGTGCTGTTGTCAGTGTTTGATGTCAGTGTTTGGTGTCAGTGTTTGGTGTCAGTGTTTGGTGTCAGTGTTTGGTGTCAGTGCTGGTGTCAGTGTTTGGTGTCAGTGTTTGGTGTCAGTGTTTGGTGTCAGTGTTTGGTGTCAGTGTTTGGTGTCAGTGTTTGGTGTCAGTGCTGGTGTCAGTGTTTGGCGTCAGTGCTGGTGTCAGTGTTTGGTGTCAGTGTTTGGTGTCAGTGTTTGGTGTTGAAGGAGAGGAGAGACGGATCACCTGAAGATTAGACCACCCCGGATTTGTATTACCTGATGATTGAACACCTGACCGCTTACCTGGGGAGATTAAGTTAGGGTGGATTAGGTTAGGTTAGGTTAGGTTAGGTTAGGTTAGGTTATTAAGTTAGGCTAGGAATAAACACACACACACACACACACACACACACACACACACAATCTCAAATCCAAATAGAATGAATCTCATGTAACTACTTGGAGAGAGAGAGTTTAACTAGCGCTTGTTAACAGCCTAACTGCCTGTCGTATTTTAACAAGCAGCTCCCGGACTAAAGCTGTATCCCTGCTGCCTTTGTTATGTTCTGATATAATACACCAATTTGCCTGTCAGGGTGAGAGAGAGAGAGAGAGAGAGAGAGAGGGGTGTGGAAGAGAGAGAAGGGGGGAGGGAGGGAGAGAGAGAGTGAGCCAAAGGGGAAAGAAAAGGGAGGAAAGGGAGGAACTAGATAAGAAGGCATAGGTTAAACAGAAAGGCGGAAAGTTGAGCCACAGAGATAAAGAGAGAGATAGAGAAAAAGAGAGAGATATATATACATGAGTTTTGAGAGTCAGTGAAGCGGAGAGAGTAAGATAGGACTTAGTTGAGTGAGGTGATATGAAATGAGTCGTCGCCATGTGAGATGTGTCAACTTTTTCGGAGGGTTAGGTTGACGGTAAAAGGTTGTTGATAAGGTTACTGTGTGTGTGTGTGTGTGTGTGTGTGTGTGTGTGTGTGTGTGTGTGTGTGTGTTGTTCTCCTGATATCTCCTTTCTTCCTTTCTCTCTTTCTCCCCCCTCCCTCTCTCTCCCGTCTCTTCCTATCTCTCTCCTTATGTCTCCCCTCTCCATTTTTCTTTCTCATTTTGTCTCACTCTCTCCCTTTCTCTATCTCTGTATCTTCCTCGACCCTTGTGTCACTGTAGCAGGGATGGAAGAGGTGATGAGGGAGACAGGAGGGGGTGAGGGAGAGAGGAGGGGGTGAGGGAGGGTGAGGAGAGAGGAGGGGTGAGGACAGAGGTGAGAGGAGGGAGGTGATGAGGGAGAGAGGAGGGGGTGAGGGAGGGAGGTGATGAGGGAGAGAGGAGGGGGTGAGGGAGAGAGGAGGGGGTGAGGGAGGGAGACAAGGCTCGTTAGTCCTGTGTTAATTGTGTCAGGCAAACTGAGAGTCATGTGAGTCAGACCAGGCCAGGCAGGTGTAAGTGGATCTGGGTCCTTGTAGCGTGGATGGTCACTCTCTGCTGTGAGATGATGAAGGATACCTCATACTCCTACAGGAAGGCTTCTACACTATACTGTCCCCCCAGCAGGATCATAACTAATACCTGGACCCGCTGTAGTGACCTGTAGCCCTGCACTCCTGGGTACAGTTAACGGTACGGGTCAGTATCCTGCTGTAGTGTGGTTTGTATGTTTGACAGCGTCGTTGTGTGTTGTGGCAGGGAGAACACTTGGTGGTGGTGTTGCTGGAGTGTGTGGCCAAGGTGTTCTTCCCGGAGTGTGTGGCCAAGGTGTTCTTCCCGGAGTATGTGGTCCAGGTGTTCTTCCCGGAGTATGTGGCCAAGGTGTTCTTCCCGGACTGTGTGGCCCAGGTGTTCTTCCCGGAGTATGTGGCCAGGTGTTCTTCCCGGAGTGTGTGGCCAAGGTGTTCTTCCCGGACTGTGTGGCCAGGTGTTCAGAGTACAGTAGTAGTGGATATACCAACACAATAACTTCCTTCTGCTGTCAGTTGTATTTGTTGGGCTTCACTTCACCAATTAAACGTAGTTGATGGTGTCGACAGCTGGCGGCGGGATACAACTCACCTGTTCAAGAGTAGACTAATGTACAGGTGTAATAAGGTGGTATATATATAGAATCTGTCCGTGTGTTCGTTAAGGTGTATCATCAACGTTAAAATCAATCTCCAGCCTCCCTCATCCTCCCAGCTACGAGCAATACACTTATAACAGTACGAGGTAACTTGTATTAACTAGCGCGCGTGTCTCTGCCCCTTTGGGAGTTTTCACACAGGTAAGGAGGCAATTTACTGCTAATGACCAGTGCCATCTTCAGCCCAGGTGTACGTCGTTATAAACTTTGGATTGTTTTTAGTTATAATCTGGTGTGGTAGAGTGATGTCCTCGTTCACATACATACATACATGCTAACACACTCATACACACACACACACACACACACACACACACACACACACACACACACAACCTGAATCTGATAATTTCATAGGCTGTCGAGTATTTTAAGAGAAAATCTGATAATTGAGGAGAATTCAGGTAATGAGAGAGAAAATCTGATAATTAAGAGGAGAATAATCTGTAAGGTAATCTGTTAAGTAATCTGTTAAGTAATTTGAAATATAATCATATAATTGGTGAGAATTTGAAAAGATAATCTAATAATTGATGAGGATTTGGGTCATTTGGAAGATAATCTGATAATCTGAGATAATTTTAACTTTGAGAAATTCAGATTATTTGGAAAGAAATCTTATTAAAATATGAGAGATTAAATAGATAAAAAACGAGAAACTTTCAGAAAAAATAATTAATTAGACCCCAAAATCTGGTAAAATCGGAAAATAAAATGATAATTTGCGTGATCAGACAGCTCAGCAGGAAAATCTGAGGCTTTAATAATATCGGCTAATTAAAAAAAAATCGGGTTAACAAAATTCAGGTCATTATACACATTTGATAGAGTTAGTTAAAAGAAAAATCGGGAACTTGACAAAATTCAGGAAAATCTGACCAAAAAATCGGAAAACCTTAAAAAATCGGTTTAATTATCCTAACATTCGGGTAACATAAGGGAGCATAACACACACTAAAGGACAGGAATTCCGGTTATTGTGTTATGCATTACGGTCACATAACAACTGGTGTGTCATGGTATGTTATTTCCGGGTAGTGAAGATGTTGTTGGTGTTAGTGTGTAGAATTATTATATAGGCGGACCTGAGGCTATAAAGAGACACACACACACACACACACACACACACACACACACACACACACACACACACACACACACTAAATCTGAGGAATGCTTTGAAGAACAGAAAGTCAAAGCTTAAACTCTTTGACAGGGAGAGAGAGAGAGAGACAGAGACAGGGGGGGAGAGATAATTTTCTAAGGAACATATTGAGAGATACAATAAGAGACAGGAGACCAAACTAGCCCCCAACAAGAGAGACAGGAGACCAAACTAGCTCTCAACAAGCGAGAGAGAGAGAGACAAACTATGAGGGACTGAGTGAGGTCAAACTGTGTCACATGTTTCAGACGTGACACAGGACTTAATTATCATATATAGTGGAAATATCTCAAGCTGTCTCCCTCATGTCCAAGATTCACTCATGTGGAGGGTCGAGGATGACACACAGCCTTGAGGGGGAGAGGTGAGGGGGAGAGGGGAGGGGAAGAGGGCAGGTGAGGGGAGGTGAGAGGTGAGGGGAGGTGAGAGGTGAGGGGAAGAGGGCAGGTGAGAGGTGAGGTGAAGAGGGGAGGTGAGAGGTGAGGGGGAGAGGGCAGGTGAGGGGTGAGGGGAAGAGGGCAGGTGAGAGGTGAGGGGAAGAGGGCAGGTGAGAGGTGAGGGGAAGAGGGCAGGTGAGTGAGAGAGGTGAGTGGGGAAGAGGGCAGGTGAGAGGTGAGGGGAAGAGGGCAGGTGAGGGGAAGAGGGCAGGTGAGAGATGAGGGGAAGAGGGCAGGTGAGAGGTGAGGGGAAGAGAGCAGGTGAGAGGTGGTGAGAGGTGAGGGGAAGAGGGCAGGTGAGAGGTGAGGGGAAGAGAGCAGGTGAGAGGTGAGGGGAAGAGGGCAGATGAGAGGTGAGGGGAAGAGGGCAGGTGAGAGGTGAGGGGAAGAGAGCAGGTGAGAGGTGAGGGGAAGAGGGCAGGTGAGAGGTGAGGGAAGAGAATGAAGGAGAGATAGATAGAAAGAAGAGAGAATTTGTGGAGACTTAAACAAGAGAATGGCGATGAGGGAAACTACTACTAATAACAATAACAATAATAATGATAACACTAATAATAATAACAACAGTAACAATAATAATAACAGCAATAACAATAATAATAATGACAATAACAATGATAACACTAATAATAATAACAACAGTAACAATAATAATAACAAAAATAATAATAATAATAATAATAACAGCAATAATGACAATAATGATAACAACAATAACAATAATAACAGTACTAAGAATATAATACAGGTTAAATTCGTTGTAAATAAGTCACTCAATTACGTAATAACACACACCCTAAAATTATGCAAATTCTGGCCCATATCTTATGTATTAAATGTAGTTTGTGTATAAATAACATAATACACATGAACAAGTCTGTATACTTCTTCCATGTATGTATTATGTATATTTAGGGAATGTTTCTTATGTATTATGTGTTTATTAACGTGTATTATAAGTTGGTGTATTTTTTCAATGGTTTAGTTAATTTTTTCTTCTTCTTCTGACTTTCGTTTCGTCACTTCATTTCCCCCCCCACTTGTTCTCTCTCCCCTCTTCTCTATTTTTCTCTTATTCTTTGATATTTATGTTGTTTTGTCCTGCTAACCTCCTGTCTTTGTCTGTCTATCTGTCTGTCTGTCTGTCTACCTCTGTTTCCTTCTCTTTTTTCCTCTTCCTCTATCTCTCCCACTTACACACACACACACACACACCTCAGACACCATAACACTGACCTATATTTCTGGTCGTTTGCAATATTAATGTCGCCAATATTCGCCAGAGGTCGTGCAGGTCTGATGTCGCAAATCCTGGCCAGGGTGTTGCAAGATGGTGTTCCAAGGTGATAGTGGTGGTTATGGTGTTAGTATTGGTGGTATGGTGATTGTGGTAAGGGTGATAATGGTGGTGATATTGATGGTAGTGGTGAGAGTAAACATATACACACACATGTTGATAAATACACACACAGACACATACACACACGCATGTACGATCTCACGCGCATTTAATTACACCTCCAGAATAAACTAATAAATATAATGAATGACAGCAGCGTAACGAGACAATAAACCAGCTAATTACCTTCAATAATTACATTCAACACCTGTTACCTTTCGTCTTATCTCACTAATTACACCCAACATCTGTTACCTTAGTCATTACCTCCACTAATTACACCCAACACCTGTTACCTTAGTCATTACCTCCACTAATTACACCCAACACCTGTTACCTTAGTCTTTACCTCCACTAATTACATTGAACACCTGTTACCTTAGTCATTACCTCCACTAGTTACATCCAACACCTGTTACCATAGTCATTACCTCCACTAATTACATTGAACACCTGTTACCTTTCGTCTTATCTCACTAATTACACCCAACACCTGTTACCTTAGTCATTACCTCCACTAGTTACATTGAACACCTGTTCCCTTAGTCATTACCTCCACTAATTACATTGAACACCTGTTACCTTAGTCATTACCTCCACTAATTACATTGAACACCTGTTACCTTTCGTCTTATCTCACTAATTACATTGAACACCTGTTACCTTAGTCATTACCTCCACTAATTACATTGAACACCTGTTACCTTTATATTAGATTCAGAAATACTCAAATAATATCGTGGAAGAAGGCGTTAACTCTCACTCCCATTTCTAGATTCAATAAGGCGAAAGTTGTTAATAATTTAGCGAGATTGTCATATGTGTGTTGTGCTAATCACTGCGTTTATATCAGGTTTATGTAGTCTAATATAATGGTGTTGATCTTGGGAGTCATTGGTAAAGTGAATTATGTCCAGGTTGTGTCTAATTTGGTGTAATTGTCTTCAACAGTGTGGGTTATGATTGTTAGTGATGTGTGTGTGTGTGTGTGTGTGTGTTGGGGGGTGCTGGATGATATGTGAGTGTGCAGGAGGTTTTTTGTGTGTGTATATGTATGTATATGTATGTACTGTATGCATTTTTGTGTGTATATGTATGTACGTGTTGAGTGGCCAGGTGGGAGGTGTGAGATACAGGTGATGGCCTCGACCAGCTGACATAGGGCTGACAGGAGAAACGTAAGCTTGACTGAGCTCCTCCTCCTGATGTGAGGGAGGGAGAGAGGGTGAGGGAAGGGGGGGAGAGAAGAGGTGTGAGGGTGATAGAGAGAACAGAGGGAGAGAAGAGGGATAAGGAGAGGGAGGGAGGGAGAAGAGGCTTAAGGTTATCCTATTATTAAAGAGAGAATGAATGAGAGAGAGAGATAGAAAAAAGATTAAGAAAGACTGAAATAGAAAGAAAACAGAAAGAAAACAATCAAACAAACTCGTGAAGCACAAGAGAGATGGGGGGGAGGGGGAGAGACGTCACTCAGAGAAGGTGGGCGAGAGTGACGGAATGAGACCAAGATATTAAGTGGCCCTCATTACACTCTCGTAACTCAACCCTCAGATAACAGCTCCTGGTGACAACTTAAACACACGCTTGAGTGACGTGGTGGCGGAGGGGGGGGGGAGGGGGAGGTGGGCGAGGAGGAGGAAGAGGAGGAGGTGGGCGAGGAGAAGGAGAAAGAAGGAAGAGGGAAGGAGGAAGAAGGAAGAGGGAAGGAGGAAGAGGGTTACGTACTGTCGCTGTTACTAGCAGAGGTGGTGGCCTGACAGATAGACAGTTAAACCGATAGACAGGAAGGTAGGTTAGTAGGCAAGCAGACAGAGGTAACAGAATGACAGACAGGTAGGTAGGTAGACAGGGAGAGAGACAGACAGGTAGATAAAGGTAGGAGAAAGGTAGACAGGTAGAGAAAGGTAGACAGGTAGACAATGAGAGGAGGGAGGAGAGGTGTACCTTTAAGTTATGAGAGTAAGAGGTGAGTGTATTGTTGTTGTTGTTGTTGTGGTTGTGGTTGTTGTTGTTGTTGTTGTGGTTGTTGTTGTTGTTGTTGTTGTTGTGGTTGTTGCTGTTGTTGTTGTTGTGGTTGTTGTTGTTGTGGTTGTTGCTGTTGTGGTTGTTGTTGTTGTGGTTGTTGTTGTTGTTGTTGTTGTTGTGGTTGTTGTTGTTGTGGTTGTTGTTGTTGTTGTGGTTGTTGTTGTTGTGGTTGTTGTTGTTGTGGTTGTTGTTGTTGTTGTTGTTGTTGTTGTTGTTGTTGTGGTTGTTGTTGTTGTGGTTGTTGTTGTTGTTATTGTTGTTGTTGTGGTTGTTGTTGTTGTGGTTGTTGTTGTTGTGGTTGTTGTTGTTGTGGTTGTTGTTGTTGTGGTTGTTGTTGTTGTTATTGTTGTTGTTGTGGTTGTTGTTGTTGTTGTGGTTGTTGTTGTTGTTGTTGTTGTTGTTGTTGTTGTTGTGGTTGTTGTTGTGGTTGTGGTTGTTGTTGTTGTTGTGGTTGTTGTTGTTGTGGTTGTTGTTGTTGTTGTTGTTGTTGTTGTTGTGGTTGTTGTTGTTGTGGTTGTTGTTGTTGTTATTGTTGTTGTTGTGGTTGTTGTTGTTGTGGTTGTTGTTGTTGTGGTTGTTGTTGTTGTGGTTGTTGTTGTTGTGGTTGTTGTTGTTGTTATTGTTGTTGTTGTGGTTGTTGTTGTGGTTGTTGTTGTTGTTGTTGTTGTTGTTGTTGTTGTTGTGGTTGTTGTTGTGGTTGTGGTTGTTGTTGTTGTTGTGGTTGTTGTGGTTGTTGTTGTGGTTGTTGTTGTGGTTGTGGTTGTTGTGGTTGTTGTTGTTGTTATTGTTGCTGTTGTTATTGTTGTTGTTGTTAATGTTGTTATTGTCATCGTCATTGTTGTCATACTGTTGACGATGATTCTGTTGTTATTGTTATTACTTCTGTTGTTGTGGTTGTTGTTGTTGTTGTGGTTGTTGTTGTTGTTGTTGTTGTTGTTGTTGTTGTTGTTGTTGTGGTTGTGGTTGTTGTTGTTGTGGTTGTTGTTGTTGTGGTTGTTGTTGTTGTTGTTGTTAATGTTGTTATTGTCATCGTCATTGTTGTCATACTGTTGACGATGATTCTGTTGTTATTGTTATTACTTCTGTTGTTGTTGCTGGTTCAGTCAGAAAGATAGGAGTTAAATATGGCGTCGATCATAACCCAAGACTCGACCTTCAGTTGATAAGGTTCCTTTATCTTATGTTAGGTGAAGAGAATGAGCCTTAAGAACTTCTCAGAAAATCCGACGTCGTGGAGGAGAGCCAATCAAGTGCCTTCTTGTGAGATGAGAGGAGGACGCTGATTGGTGGAGTGTTTATGTGATGATGAGAGGATGAAGGTGATTGGTGGAGTGTTTATGTGATGATGAGAGGATGAAGGTGATTGGTGGAGTGTTTATGTGATGATGAGAGGATGAAGATGATTGGTGGAGTGTTTATGTGATGATGAGAGGATGAAGATGATTGGTGGAGTGTTTATGTGATGATGAGAGGATGAAGATGATTGGTGGAGTGTTTATGTGATGATGAGAGGAGGACGCTGATTGGTGGAGTGTTTATGTGATGATGAGAGGATGAAGGTGATTGGTGGAGTGTTTATGTGATGCTGTACGATGTTGAATCTCTCTCTCTCTCTCTCTCTCTCTCTCTCTCTCTCTCTCTCTCTCACGTCGTCTACACAGGGAAGAGATTTACTGAGTTCAGACTCGTGTAGAAGAGAGAGAGAGAGAGAGAGAGAGAGAGAGAGAGAGAGAGAGAGAGTTATGGAAGGGGAGAGATAGATAGGAAGAAAAAGAAAGTGAGAGAAAGGGATATATCATCAGTAGTAGTGGTAGAGGCAGCAGCAGGTAGAGGCAACAGCAGGTAGAGGCAGCAGCAGGTAGAGGCAACAGCAGGTAGAGGCAGCAGCAGGTAGAGGCAACAGCAGGTAGAGGCAGCAGCAGGTAGAGGCAGCAGTAGGTAGTAGCAGACAGCAGAAGTATATTACCAGATGATCCCGCCCACCACCACACAATACCTGCCTCTCCACTCAACCCTCACAAAACTGTATTAAAAAATGCCTCATATTTTCCTCCCTTCAGTTGTGTTAGTTTTTCATGTATTCCAAAACCCGGATTTATGTGTTTTAATACTTTGAGCCCAGCTTGTTATTGTTTCATATACTTTCAGTCTTTCATTTGCTTTCATGTAATTTTTTCTCTGCTTTTTCTATACTTTAAACTGGATATATATATATTTTTTATATATATATTATCAGGGAGATAATATTTTTTCATTTGATATTTTTACTTTTATTTCTTTTTCATCTGACAATATTTCTTTTTTCAACTGATATTATTTTTTTTCCGAACTGATATATTATTTGTATATATTTTCAGCTATATTTATTTTTTATATTTATGATATATATTCTGTAAAGTATTATTATTTTGTATGTATATTATAAACTTGTTGTCGTGTACCACTAAATATGCAGATTCAGTCTTGTTTACATCGAGGTACACAAGTTTGTTTTGGTCGCTTGTTCGTGGAGTCATAACGAAGGCGACTACCTGGATTCAGATATGGTACACAGTTGCCACTGTTTTATTAATATTTATATATATATATATATATATATATATATATATATATATATATATATATATATATATATGTATAAATACAGTATATATAAACGTGTGTATTACAAGCATAATAAAACCTTATTTAGTTTGTTTATTGACTTAGTTATATTATAAGCGGTTAGTTGTATGTACAGTAAAACCTCTATTTAACGGACTGTATTGAGACAGAGTACGTTATATCAACGGTATGTAAGATGTTAAACCTTTATCTAGCGACCTGTATGGAGATGAAATTCCGTTATATCGAAGGTCCATTAGATGTGACACCTTCATCTAATGGATTATATGGAAATAGATGTCCGTTATATAGAGGTTTCACTGTATTCTGTCAATATTCCGTTAAGATAAAACAGCATTTAACGCCTCGTCTCCTTAATTACGAACGGCAGCAGTGATCATCTCACGCGGGGTTCACTGAAGGTTAAGCGGTAGGGACAAACGCTTACCATAACAATTACGGAAATTTTAAGAAAGAGAGATTGGGATGATGGCACCATTATAACCCGGGAATGGTGCCATCATGGTGGTGCTAGGCTGTATTATGAGGGAGAGGCACACACACACACACACACACACACACACACACACACACACACACACACACACACGCACACACACACACACACACACACACACACACACACACACACACACACACACACACACACACACACACACACGCACACACACACACGCACACACACACACACACACACACACACACACGCACACTCACACACACACAAACACACACATACATACATACATACATGCATACATACATATAAGACCTGTATGGCCAATAAGGGGTAGGAATACTTGTTCTATATCTCCGTAGGAACTTGTGTTATCTCAGAACTACATTTTCATTACATTTGATATTATTCTTAACCTAACTACTGTACACGTATATTTTCTGAGAATAAATCGCCAAGAAAAATTTGTGTGGTGGTGTATGGAGTTGTTGGGTGCAGCCACAGAGAGGTAAACAGGTTGTTATTCTCACAGATGTGAATGCCAAGTGGATTGTTTTTCACCAACGCCGCCCGGATGTAAACAAACACGTTCGCATTCAAGAATACTTTAAAACACCTGCTGACAGAGGATTGTATATATGTGTGTGTAAAGGTCTCCGATGTAATGGACTAACTTCTTACATATAGTCCGTTAGATAAAGGTTTTAATGCATATAGTCCGTTAGATAAAGGTTTTAATGCACACACACACACATGTAGCGTCATCTCTAACTCTCCTGCATTAGTTAACAAAGACTCACACACAAACACACGTTCGTCACTCGCTGTCATTTCATTTTACATTCACCAAAATCTCTCCACGTGGCCAAAATCCTCTCTCTCTCTCTCTCTCTCTCTCTCTCTCTCTCTCTCTCTCTCTCATAGATATATCTCCCAACACGATAGTACGATTGACTGCGTTTTGCGATATTTTTTTTTGGCGATAATCCACAAAAAAATATTAGATGGAAGGCATGAAAAATATAAATGGAATGAATGTTTTTTTTTTTTTTGTTTTTTTATCTGGTCTCTGTTTGTGACGTTTGGTTATCGATGTGTTTTTTTCTTTCTGTCTCGATATGGATGTTTAACTTGAATTGGTCTATATAGTTTTTTTAGGTAAAGATATATATTAAATGTGTTTGGTGTAGATCCACAGGTAAAGGGAAATAATGGAGCACCTTAGCTTACGTCTGTCCATTGTTCCCCCTTTCCTGTGTGATTTTTTCGAGATTAAATGTGTTGTGTAATACTGATGAAATTTATTTGAATATAATTGTTTATGGAGAGGAAATTCCGTGATATCGAGGGTCCGTTAGATGTGAAACCTCCATGTAACGAACTATATAAAGATGAAAGTCCGTTTTATGGAGGTTTCACTGTAATATCAATTTTAATAAGTATGTCAGTATTGCATTTGCTTATGTACACTGCCTGATTTAAGTGATAATATAAATGCATCATAACTCTATCAGTACCGGGTATATAAATGTTTTTGTACCAAGATATTCAATATAACTGTATATCCAATCGGGTGTTTTAATATATATGGATATTGACATAGAGTCGTAATTTACATGAATAGTCATATATATGTATGTATGTTTTGTGATCGATGGCTGGACTCTAGTGTTTCCCGCCAAAATTAGGAACAACGAAAACAATAGAAACAATAGAGCATCGAAGAAAATAAATGAGCATCAAGGAAGAACAAAAGACGATCGACCAAGATAAAATATGATGAGCCTTGAGAAAAACAATTGAAACAAGATTATGTTATTATTTTGTTGAGTCTATAATCACAAAAAAGTCCCATGAATTTAATTACACACAAAAAAAACCGAACTATAGATAACCTGAACATTTATCGGAATATTCATGGCACTAATAGGTTTAAATATTTATACATACATCTATATATATATCTGTGGCGACCGCGAGCTGGACACCAATTAACACCGGAGTCCTTAGTCACGTAAAACAGAATAGCATCGTAATAAAATATATAAGTAATAGATGGTAGATTTTCCCCGGACTGTGGCCATAACTCCGAGGTTAGGTTTGGTTAGGTTAGGTTTGGTTAGGTGTCTTTTATAAAGGTCTTGCTGACAAATAGTGAATGAGTTATAACTTGGCCCTGAGTTAATCCTTGTAAAATCATGATTATTCTTCTCTCTCTTATAAGTACCTCTTTTATTATCCTTTATTGCTTAATCCCTTATGTTTTATTCTCTCTCTCTCTTTCTCTCTCTCTTCTCTAATCAACCATCCTCTTCTTCCTCCCCTTCACGTCTTTCTCCCCCCTTCTTCTTTTGCCTTTCTTTACTCTTCCTTCCTACTGTAATTTATCATCTTTTCTTTATTCACTGCTTCATCTTCCTTCCTTCATTCCTCCTTCTCCCTCGCCTCTCGTTTATCATTTAATTCTGTCTTCACACTTTTCTTGTATTACTGTCTTCTCTCTCTCTCTCTCTCTCTCTCTCTCTCACAGCTGTACAAAGGGGATTTTCATCTCAGTTTGGTAAAATATTCATGAATCCGTTAATGGTTCGTGGTGAGAAGAAACACCAAAAGCATTATAGTGCTCTGTCTATCTGTCTCTTTCTCTACCTGTCTCAATCTGTATTAGTCTGTCTATTTCTCTGATTCTCTCCCTATCTATCTGTTTATCTGTCTATCTATCTATCTATCTATCTATCTATCTATCTATCTATTTGTCTATCTGTCTATCTATCTATATATTTATCTATTCATCTGTAAGTATGTATGAGAACCACAAGCACACTAACCTACATGTCCCTCTAGCCTCACCTGACCTGCACCTGACCACCTAGCCTCACCTGTCCTGCACCTGTCCCTCTAGCCTCACCTGACCTGCACCTGTCCCTCTAGCCTCACCTGACCTGCACCTGTCCCTCTAGCCTCACCTGACCTGCACCTGTCCCTCTAGCCTCACCTGACCTGCACCTGTCCCTCTAGCCTCACCTGACCTGCACGTGACCTCTGACCTGACCTGCACCTGTCCCTCTAGCCTCATCTGTCCTGCACGTGACCTCTGACCTGACCTGCACCTGACCACCTAGCCTCACCTGACCTGCACCTGACCACCTAGCCTCACCTGACCTGCACGTGACCTCTGACCTGACCTGCACCTGACCCTCGAGCCTCATCTGTCCTGCACGTGACCTCTGACCTGACCTGCACCTGACCACCTAGCCTCACCTGACCTGCACCTGACCACCTAGCCTCACCTGTACGTCATCCCAGGCTTCACAACACTCACCTACCACTACACCATTTACCTGGGATTATTAAAGACGACAGATCACACAGCAGGTAAATCTCTCACCTGAGGAAACACGCCAGGTGACCTACCATTAATTAACGTCCAGTGTATACCTGTGTGTCAGTTAATAGCTGGTCTTAATGTGGTGAAATTAAGGAGTGTTGTGGTGCTTAATTTTAACATCAATATTTGTTCAGTGTTGGTGAAAATAAGTTATTGTCTCATGTTGTATTGAGAAGGGATTTACGTATACAGACAGACAGACAGACAGACACAAGACAGGTACAAGACAGACACAGGTACACGACAGACACAGGTACACGACAGACACATTTTTACATTATATTTTTGTTTTTGTGAGTAAGTGACATCTGGATAGTCCTGACCGTAGAGTTTAACGCGCTCCTGCTCCCTCCCCCCACCCAATAGTCGTGATTTAATTCTTACCACTGCCTGTACGAGCAATTAACATCGCCTGGCGTTCATTTTATATCGTCGTTATGATCAGTTGGTAAGTTAGGACTGAAGAACGTTCGCCAGTCTGAAATAGTGGAGTAATGTGTAAGAAATAAGTTGGGTTCAGTTTTTCTTCCTTCCTTCCTCCTTCCTACCCATTCTTTCTCCACTCCCTTCCTCCCACACATTCTTTCTTCTTTGTCCCTCCCTTCTACCTCCCATACTCCCTCCCTCCCTCCCTCCCTCCCTCCCTCCCTCCCTCCCTCCCTCCCTCCCTCTCTCTCTCTCTCCTCCCTCCCTCCCTCCCTCCCTCCCTCCCTCCCTCCCTCTCTCTCTCTCTCCCTCCCTCCCTCCCTCCCTCCCTCCCTCCCTCCCTCCCTCTCTCTCTCCCTCCCTCCCTCTCTCCCTCCCTCCCTCCCTCCCTCCCTCCCTCCCTCTCTCTCTCTCTCTCTCTCTCCCCCTCCCTCCCTCCCTCCCTCCCTCCCTCCCTCCCTCTCTCTCTCCCTCCCTCCCTCCCTCCCTCCCTCCCTCCCTCCCTCCCTCCCTCCCTCCCTCTCTCTCCCTCCCTCCCTCCCTCCCTCCCTCCTTCCCTCCCTCTCTCACTCCCTCCCTCTCTCACTCCCTCCCTCCCTCCCTCCCTCCCTCCCTCCCTCCCTCCCTCTCTCTCTCTCTCTCTCCCCCTCCCTCCCTCCCTCCCTCCCTCCCTCCCTCCCTCCCTCTCTCCCTCCCTCCCTCCTCCTCAGCCCTTCAAGTAAGCTATCTCACTGATGTTACAACCTGTCTCGTCTTACTTAAGAAGTTGGAGAAGTCTTGTTTTGGGTTGGTTGAGAGAGAGAGAGAGAGAGAGAGAGAGAGAGAGAGAGAGACTACTACATTATGTGAATTCGTTGACAATCACCTGTACCTACGCAGCATTTACACACCGTCTTTACAGCATTTTCATAACGTCTTCGCAGCACTTTTAGTCCATCGTTAACGCCTTTTTTTTTTACAGTATATTTACAGCATCATAACAGCATTTAACGAACCTCTTCAAAGCATATTTACGACTTTTTAACAACATTTCTACAGCATTTTACAGCTTAACTGCCAATGTAAAGTATCATGGCATTTTTTACAGCATTTTCACGACAGCTTGTTTACATCAGCAGGATGAGTGAAGAACTAGTTAAGCACGCAGCAGTGATCAACAAACTGGCTGAGTCGTGACTTTTGGCTGTACTGCATGACTCCTCTACTGAACACACCCCTCACCTCACCTCCCCTCCTCATCCCCTGCCCCTCCCCTCACCTCACCTCTCCTCCTCATCCCCGTCCCCTGCCCCTCCCCTCACCTCACCTCCCCTCCTCATCCCCGTCCCCTGCCCCTCCCCTCACCTCCCCTCCTCATCCCCTGCCCCTGCCCCTCCCCTGCCCCTCCCCTCCTCATCCCCGTCCCCTGCCCCTCCCCTCCCCACCCCTCCCCTCCCCACCCCTCACCTCACCTCCCCTCCTCATCCCCGTCCCCTGCCCCTCACCTCACCTCCCCTCCCCGTCCCCTGCCCCTCCCCTCACCTCCCCTCCCCGTCCCCTGCCCCTCCCCTGCCCTCACCTCCCCTCCTCATCCCCGTCCCCTGCCCCTCCCCTCACCTCCCCTCCTCATTCCCCTCCCCTCACCTCCCCTCCTCATCCCCGTCCCCTGTCCCTCCCCTTCCCCATACCCGCCCCTTACCCCCAGCCTTCACCCCCCCCCACCTCCTTCCTGCCTCTACTGAGTCTCTGCTAAGTGTCTGTCTGTCTTTTTGTCTGTCTCCTGCTGTGTCTGTCTTCTGTCTTTTTGTCTTGTCTCTCTCTCTGTGTCTGTCTGTCTGTCTTTTGTCCTTGTCTCTGTCTGTCAGCACCTGTCTGTGTATATATACTCACACACATACAGACACACTCACCCTGTCTCTCTTTTATGCCCTGTGTTTATTTATATTTCTCTGTCTTTCTTTCTTTCTTTATCTCTCTTATACACTTTATACGTCTCCTTTACTTCAACCTCTTCTTCCTCTTTATTTTAGTGTGTGTGGAGAGAGAGAGAGAGAGAGAGAGAGAGAGAGAGAGAGAGAGAGATTGACATTTATAGTGGTTGTTACAAGGGCAGAGAGAGAGAGAGAAAGAGGGGGAGGTAGAGAGAGAGGGAGGGAGAGGGGGGTATGGGCAGGTGGGGGGGCAGGTGTGTGGGGGGGCAGGTGTGGGGGGGGGGGTTAAAGGGGAAGATGTTAGACAAGATGAATTTTCAATACTTGGAGTCATGGTGTAGACAATTGTTTCATCATCAGCTTTGGTTAGGTTAGGTTAGGTTAGGTTTGGTTAGGTTAGGTTAGGTTAGGTTTGGTTAGGTTAGGTTAGGTTAGATTAGTTCAGGTTTGGTTAGTTTGGGTTAGGTTAGGTTAGTTTAGATTAGTTCAGGTTTGGTTAGGTTAGGTTAGGTTAGGTTAGGTTTGGTTAGGTTTGATTAGTTCAGGTTTGGTTAGGTTATTAAACACTTTTTGGTTGAGTCAGAGTGTTCAGTAAACAATACAACACCTGTCACCTTTGTTACCTAAATCAATTAAGATTATCAACAAAAGGTGAATCGATTTACACTGACAGAAGGATATTATTCATAGCATTTCCATCAGTAATTGTTTAGTTTGTTCGTCCAGCCGCCATCCCCCCACCCCACCCCACCCCACCACCCCCCACCACCCACCCCCCCCACCACCCCACCCCCCACCCACACCCCACCCCACCCCCCACCACCCCCCTCCCAATCCCACCCCACCCCCATCCCCCCCACCCCACACCCCACCCCCCACCACCCCCCCCCAAGACCACCCCACCCCTCCCCCCACCACACACCACCACCCAACAGATCTTTCACAGGTTGATGATATGATTTACAGACAGACAGACAGAGAGACAGGGTGAGAGAAAGAGAGACAGAGAGAGAGAGAGAGGGGGGGGGGGATTGATAGAGGGAGAGGGAAATAGAAAAAAAAGAGAGTAGCCACCAATGCCTCTCTCTCTCTCTCTCTCTCTCTCTCTCTCTCTCTCAGTCAAGTTGGTGTTCACATAAGACTGTCTGTCACCTTTATTTGACCTTCTGCGATGTATGTGGCTTCTCTCTCTCTTTCTCTTTCTTTCTCTCTCTCATTTCCCTTTCTTTCTTCCTGTCACTTCCTCTCCTTTTCTCTTCCCCTCTCCCTCTCTTTATATCTTTATCTCCTTTGCACTGTCCCCGTTCCTCTCTTCCTTCTTCCGTACTTCCCCATTCTCCGTCCTTCCTTCTCACCGTCCTTCCTTCTCTCCGTCCGTCCCTCCTTCACTGCTGTCCACTAATCACACAACTTGGATCACACAGCTGCCGGCGGCCTCTCTCTCTCTCTCTCTCTCTCTCTCTCTCTCTCTCTCTCTCTGAAAACTTGTGACGCCAAAAATAGTGGTCACATCCTCTCTTCCACCTAACATGCCCTAACCTAACCTAACCTGCCCTAACCTGTCCTAACCTAACCTAACCTGTCCTAACCTGCCCTAACCTAACCTAACCTGTCCTAACCTGCCCTAACCTAACCTAACCTACCCTAACCTGCCCTAACCTAACCTAACCTACCCTAACCTGCCCTAATCTGTCCTAACCTACCCTAACCTAACCTAACCTAACCTAACCTACCCTAACCTGCCCTAACCTAACCTAACCTACCCTAACCTGTCCTAACCTACCCTAACCTAACCTAACCTACCCTAACCTACCCTAACCTGCCCTAACCTAACCTAACCTGCCCTAATCTGACGTAACCTGCACATAATACACAACATTTACATTACATTACAGAGTTTATATAAGTCTTTCATCATGTTCCTGTGAGTTGTGAGTGGTCCTGTGAGTTGTGAGTGGTCCTGTGAGCTGTGAGTTGTGAGTGGTCCTGTGTATGGTGCTGTGAGTTGTGAGTGGTCCTGTGAGCTGTGAGTGGTCCTGTGAATGGTCCTGTGAGCTGTGAGTGGTCCTGTGAGTGGTGCTGTGAGCTGGGAGTGGTCCTGTGAGTGGTCCTGTGAGTTGTGAGTTAACGAGGCCCGGTTACTATTGTTCCTCAGTCTCTTGTTCATCGTTATATCTTCTTTTGTATTAAATCCCAACAATAACAAAAGAAATAAACCGCTGCACATTGTTATTATTAGTGTGTGTGTGTGTGTGTGTGTGTGTGTGTGTGTGTGTGTGTGTGTGTGAGAGAGAGGTATACCACCACACACACACACACACACACACACACATACACACACACACCAAAAAATTACTTTACTTACATACAAATTTACCGCTATCATGTGGTGGAGGTCCTTCTCTCAGGGGGGGGGGGGGGGGAACCATTATCACGCGCCCTCCATTTTTCTTTTTCTTCTTCGTTTCATTGTCCCCGCACTCTATTTTCCTCCACGTGGGTTATATTACTGGAGAATTGTATTTAAATAGAGGGTTCTTATTATCACATAGTATATTCACCCATGGAAGGTTCTGGATTCGTGGAAAGATACAGTTGTGTGAGGTGGCAGGGGCGAAGGGGGGTAGTTTTTCCACTCTTTATGACTGTCTCGGGGGTAATAATGTCACGGGTTGATGTTATTGCTCTGTGTGTGTGTATATTTCATTACTCTGTCTTTAAGGTGTATAGGTTATTATTATTACTGTTATTACTCTCTCTGGGGTAGTGTATTGGTTCTGCCTCTGTCTGTCTGTCTGTTCCCCAAATAACTCAAGAACGGGTGAATGGATTTGCGCCAAAGTTGTTCAGGCTGGGCGAAACAAAGTCCTGCACACGATAAACTTTGGGTGAAATTCCCTCCCAAATTGCCTAAGTGTTGCCATGGTATCGTTTTACGTATTGATAACAGTCGTTTGTTTTCTCCCTCGAGGTTATAGAAAACGATGATGTGAGGCAGTTTTCAGCGGTGACTTTAATAATGTGAAGTCATAATATTACTCGTTCGATATTTAACTCTGCTATGGTATCGGTTCGCTAGTAGGATTCGTATTTGCTTGTATTATTATTATTATTATTATTAGTAGTAGTAGTAGTAGTAGTATTATTGTCGTTATAGCTATTTCTGTTGTCAAGATATATTTAACACACACACACACACACACACACACACACACACAGCATCATCATCTAGCAGGAGAGGTCAACATTGTAATCCTTTCCCACACTCGATGACCCCTGGCCCCCCTTCCCCCTGTGGGTTAATCCCCCCATCCACCAGAGAGGGATTACTTTAACACCAGCCTGGGGGATATATAGCCAGGTCAGTTTGTTGGTATATGTGGTGGTGATGGTGGTGATGATGGTGGTGGTGATGGTGATGATGGTGGTGATGGTGGTGGTGATGGTGATGATGGTGGTGATGGTGGTGGTGGTGATGGTGGTGGTGATGGTGATGATGGTGGTGGTGGTGATGATGGTGGTGATGGTGGTGATGATGGTGGTGATGGTGGTGGTGGTGATGATGGTGGTGATGGTGGTGATGGTGGTGGTGATGATGATGGTGGTGGTGGGGTAGTGGTGATGGTGGTGGTGATGGTGATGATGGTGGTGGTGGGGTAGTGGTGATGATAGGGTATTGGTAGAGGTGAGGGTGATGGACAGAGATACAGGGAGATTATAAGCTTTGGTAGAGAGCAGCAGCAGCATCAGGGGGAGTGACACTGAGTTATGTTCTGTCAGGCTGGTGGTGAGGCTCTCGTCATCCTTATCTCCATCACCAACAGAGAGAGAGGGAGAGAGAACACATCGAGCCAGTCAGACCTTATTTAATATTCTTGTCCAGGAATTTTGACACTTCACTTGCCTGAACTGAGGAACAGCTTGGCAGAACTTCTTTCAACTCAAGCACTGAGGGAGAGAGAGAGAGAGAGAGAGAGAGAGAGAGAGAGAGAGAGAGTCCCCCCCCCTCATCACCACTATCACCAGACACACATTAGGACAACTTAAACGGAGAGAGAATATTTCTAACACCATAAAAAATAACACCTAGAGACAGACATTGAGGCAGACATGAAGCACTAACAGACATTGAGGCAGACATGAAGCACTAACAGACATTCAGGCAGACATGAAGCACTAACAGACATTCAGGCAGACATGAAGCACTAACAGACATTCAGGCAGACATGAAGCACTAACAGACATTCAGGCAGACATGAACCACTAACAGACATTCAGGCAGACATGAAGCACTAACAGACATTCAGGCAGACATGAAGCACTAACAGACATTCAGGCAGACATGAAGCACTAACAGACATTCAGGCAGACATGAAGCACTAACAGACATTCAGACAGACATGAACCACTAACAGACATTCAGGCAGACATGAAGCACTCACAGACATTCAGGCAGACATGAAGCACTAACAGACATTCAGGCAGACATGAAGCACTAACAGACATTCAGGCAGACATGAAGCACTAACAGACATTCAGGCAGACATGAAGCACTAACAGACATTCAGGCAGACATGAAGCACTAACAGACATTCAGACAAACATGAACCACTAACAGACATTCAGGCAGACATGAAGCACTAACAGACATTCAGGCAGACATGAAGCACTAACAGACATTCAGGCAGACATGAAGCACTAACAGACATTCAGGCAGACATGAAGCACTAACAGACATTCAGGCAGACATGAAGCACTCACAGACATTCAGGCAGACATGAAGCACTAACAGACATTCAGGCAGACATGAAGCACTAACAGACATTCAGACAGACATGAAGCACTAACAGACATTCAGGCAGACATGAAGCACTAACAGACATTCAGGCAGACATGAAGCACTAACAGACATTCAGGCAGACATGAAGCACTAACAGACATTCAGGCAGACATGAAGCACTAACAGACATTCAGGCAGACATGAAGCACTAACAGACATTCAGGCAGACATGAAGCACTAACAGACATTCAGACAGACATGAAGCACTAACAGACATTCAGGCAGACATGAAGCACTAACAGACATTCAGGCAGACATGAAGCACTCACAGACATTCAGACAGACATGAAGCACTAACAGACATTCAGGCAGACATGAAGCACTAACAGACATTCAGACAGACATGAAGCACTAACAGACATTCAGGCAGACATGAAGCACTCACAGACATTCAGGCAGACATGAAGCACTAACAGACATTCAGGCAGACATGAAGCACTAACAGACATTCAGACAGACATGAAGCACTAACAGACATTCAGGCAGACATGACATCAGCAGACATGAAGCACTAACAGACATTCAGGCAGACATGAAGCACTCACAGACATTCAGACAGACATGAAGCACTAACAGACATTCAGGCAGACATGAAGCACTCACAGACATTCAGGCAGACATGAAGCACTAACAGACATTCAGGCAGACATGAAGCACTAACAGACATTCAGACAGACATGAAGCACTAACAGACATTCAGGCAGACATGAAGCACTCACAGACATTCAGACAGACATGAAGCACTAACAGACATTCAGGCAGACATGAGATCAGACATCGCAGACATGAACACAGACATTCAGGCAGACATGAAGCACTCACAGACATTCAGGCAGACATGAAGCACTCACAGACATTCAGGCAGACATGAAGCACTCACAGACATTCAGACAGACATGAAGCACTAACAGACATTCAGGCAGACATGAAGCACTCACAGACATTCAGGCAGACATGAAGCACTAACAGACATTCAGGCAGACATGAAGCACTCACAGACATTCAGGCAGACATGAAGCACTCACAGACATTCAGACAGACATGAAGCACTAACAGACATTCAGGCAGACATGAAGCACTCACAGACATTCAGGCAGACATGAAGCACTAACAGACATTCAGGCAGACATGAAGCACTCACAGACATTCAGACAGACATGAAGCACTAACAGACATTCAGTCAGACATGAAGCACTAACAGACATTCAGGCAGACATGAAGCACTCACAGACATTCAGACAGACATGAAGCACTAACAGACATTCAGGCAGACATGAAGCACTCACAGACATTCAGGCAGACATGAAGCACTAACAGACATTCAGGCAGACATGAAGCACTCACAGACATTCAGACAGACATGAAGCACTAACAGACATTCAGGCAGACATGAAGCACTCACAGACATTCAGACAGACATGAAGCACTAACAGACATTCAGGCAGACATGAAGCACTCACAGACATTCAGGCAGACATGAAGCACTAACAGACATTCAGGCAGACATGAAGCACTCACAGACATTCAGACAGACATGAAGCACTAACAGACATTCAGGCAGACATGAAGCACTCACAGACATTCAGGCAGACATGAAGCACTCACAGACATTCAGGCAGACATGAAGCACTCACAGACATTCAGGCAGACATGAAGCACTATCCCCCCGTCCCAGATGCAGTAGAATAAATAGTAAAAGTGGGAAATGTGAAAACTTGTCTCTTTAATCTGTCAGGCAAGTCATAACTTCTTGAGTATTGAGGTACTGTGACTGGGTGCGACAAATAGTGATGTTAATTTAGAATTCTTTAGTTACCCTTCTTCCTTATACTCCCCATCTTCTTCTTCCTCCTCCTCCTCCTTCTCCCGTGTCTGCCTCGTGTAGCTGGAGAGAGAGAGAGAGAGGGGGGGGGGGAAGAGAGAGAGAGAGAGAGAGAGAGACCAAGCAGCAATGCCCCCCCCCCCCCCCCCAGAAGACATGGACGATCCTCTAGACGCCCACCAGGTAGTGAGGATGGTAACTACTCCAGACGATACAGTGACTGCCTCATCACCTGCTCCGGTATGCACGAGCGCCCTCTACTCATTAAGCTAAACCCTCTTAATGACTTCTAGACCCTTAATTACAATAAGAGATTGGTAATTACGGTGCAAGTTAATTACAAAATTACCTGCCCGGATGATACTTTGATTCTGACGTGCAGGTTAATGAGATTCTTGATCAGGTTAATTAAGATGGTGATTAATTAATTTTTTGTTGTTGCTTAAGATACGTGTTGATTATTGAGTTTCTTGGGGGGGGGGGGGAGTTGTTTATATTGTGTTGTTTGAGTGGAGGTGATTCTTGTGGGGTTCCTCAGGGTGTGTATAGATACCTCTGTTGTTTTCATTCTCTCTTTGTGATTGTTATTGTTTTCTTTTGCTGTTTCGCTTTTATTTCCTCTTTTCTTTTTTGTTCTCTTTCTTTTATCTGGTTTTCTCTCGTTCCTTTTTTCTTTAACTCTTTCATTTCATATGTCTCTCTCTCTCTCTCTCTCTCTCTCTCTCTCTCTCTCTCTCTCTCTCTCTCTCTCTCTCTCTCTCTCTCTCTCTCTATTCTTCGTTTCCTTACCTCCCTCCTCCTCCACAGTCGTTGCATCTGATCACACAATAGATTCAAAGGATTACCTATTCCCCTGAACTGTATAAATAGACATGTAACAGCCGCCTACCTCTACACTCTCCTCCTACACCAACACCCCCCCCCACCTTACTCCTCTACCACACCCTACCACCTCCTCTCCCCCTCCCTACGATCCTCTCCTTCCCCTCTACCACATCCCTCACCTCCTCTACCACCTCTCCCTCTGTACCACCCCTCTCTCTCTCTCTCCTCCTCTACCACTTCTCCCCCTCCCCACCCTGTATCACCACCCCCCCCCCCTTCCCTGCCACCCCTCAGGTGTTGCTTTCCAATCTTAGACGAAAATTCACGAGGCGTGTTCCAACAATTTTTTTTCCTTCACTCTCTAAGGAATTCTTGTCATTTGCGCGGGAGGAAGATTATTCGCGCCAAAAAAAAAATATATATCGTCGTTTGCGCGGGTAAATTTAAGTGTAAATGATATCGTTAAATGTTTCTTTGTTTACATTGTATCTTTACTTTTATCTATTTATGTGACTGATATATGTTATGTTGCCTGTAGTTGACCTTTAAAGGGAGAAGATATCATTCAGTAATTATCAATAGTTGTTATCTATAGCGTAGGACCTATTGAGAGTACATGCTTAAAGACCTAACCTAACCAAACCTAACCAAACCTAGCCTAACCGAACCTAACCGAACCTTTTACATACATACACACTATGTAACTCGTCATCCATGTATGTTGAAGTGATTTAACCCTGCACTGTATACCAGCTGTGTATGTAGGTATGTATAATGTTTATGAATGGACAATATATGTATACCATACCTGTCTGGGCAGTTATAACAAGTGACACTCGTATAGATAAACAGTTACTTTCATACATACATACATACATACATACAGACATACAGTACATACATACATACATAACATACAGACATACATACATACATTGATAGATAAATAGACTATAAGAAGGTAGACTAAACCAAATTGTTGTTCATATTTCCATATCAACGGCACAACACTCATCACCATTATGTTGAGACAGACTCTACGTTGTTAAGATCATAAAAACACTTGATTTATATGATGACGTTAGTTTGTGTCGTTAAAGAATAATTGACTATAATAACCGTTGTAAAATTCACCCAAATGTAGTGAAAAAAAATTAGTAATATGTAGAATGAAGGTTAATATTATGGAGAGAGAGAGAGAGAGAGAGAGAGAGAGAGAGAGAAGAGAGAGAGAGCTACTCCGTCGACTGAAACAGACCAGCATATCTCTTGTTGTCTTTAATCTCTCTCTCTCTCTCTCTCTCTCTCTCCATCCATCCATCCATCCATCCCTAGACTACCACTGTTGTTACACTCTGACCTAACATGACTATCCCCCCTGTTATTCCGGGTACACGACGCCATCTTGTTGTCATGACGAACGCCTGATGACTCTTGTTGTTGTTGTGTTCGTCAATACTGAATCCGGATTTGTTGTCATCTTCCCTGACTGACTGACTAGGGGATGGGTGTCTTGGCCATACTGTATATTGGTGTTATTTTGTTTTTATACTTTATATATACGATCATATATGTGTGTTTATCTGTTTAGTGTAATGTAAGAATATGTACGTGTGTGTGTGTGTGTGTGTGTGTGTGTGTGTGTGTGTGTGTATCTTTCTTTACAAAATTCAATAAGTTTATAACGTAACCCAGCGGTCCTGACCTCACCAACCAATACCACCACACACACACACTCCTTCGTTCCCATCTCGCTATTCAAAGAAATATCCTCTCTTATTATGCCGGGGAAACTGCTTATTAGGATCTGTGTTTTGTGTTTGGGTGAGTTACCGCTTCAATATCAGGGAGGACGGGAAGAATGGTAGCTGAGGAAACGATACAATATATTCCTAGAAAAAAAAAACAGTCCTATGTTGTGTTCTGTGTGTGAGAGAGAGAGAGAGAGAGAGATCCCTGAGGCTCATTTGTACACTTCCCTACACCAGCTATGAGATCCATTAATTTGCATATAAGAAAGGGACAAAGGTTGGTTACCGTAGAGTTGTCAGTAGAGTCACGTGTGGCGGCACTCTCCGGGGAAGTCTGCCACCTGCCCACTCAACTACTTTACATGGTAATTAGAATATAAGTTGTTGTTTTTTATGTTGATCTAGACGGGAATTGGCTGTGTTTTTTGGTGGTGTGGTGTGTGTGTGTGTGTGTGGTGGTGTGTTGATGGTGTTGTGTGTGGTGGTGGTGTGTGGTACTGGTGGTGTGGTGTGTGTGTGGTGGTGGTGTGTGGTACTGGTGGTGTGGTGTGTGTGTGGTGGTGGTGTGTGGTATTGGTGGTGTGTGGTGGTGTGGTGATGGTGTTGTGTGTGGTGATGGTGTGTGGTACTGGTGGTGTGGTGTGTGTGTGGTGGTGGTGTGTTGGTGATGGTTTGATGCTGTGTTTGATGTGTTGTGGTGATTAGTATTGATTATAGATAGTATTAATAACAGTAAGAACCACTAATACTACTACTATCCTCCACTCCCTCACCCTCCACCTCCCTCACCCTCCACCTCCCTCACCCTACACTCCCTCACCCTCCACCCCTCACCCTCCACTCCCTCACCCTCCACCTCCCTCACCCTGCACCCCTCACCCTCCACTCCCTCACCCTCCACCTCCCTCACCCTCCACTCCCTCACCCTTCACCCCTCACCGTCCACCTCCCTCACCCTCCACCCCTCACCCTCCACTCCCTCACCCTCCACCTCCCTCACCCTCCACTCCCTCACCCTCCACCTCCCTCACCCTCCACCTCCCTCACCCTCCACCCCTCACCCTCCACTCCCTCACCCTCCACCTCCCTCACCCTCCACCTCCCTCACCCTACACTCCCTCACCCTCCACCCCTCACCCTCCACCCCTCACCCTCCACTCCCTCACCCTCCACCCCTCACCCTCCACCTCCCTCACCCTCCACTCCCTCACCCTCCACCTCCCTCACCCTCCACCTCCCTCACCCTCCACCCCCTCACCCTTCACTTGTCCTAGATGTCATTACTGATAACAAGGTGTGGGTGTGTCGTCTGGGGGGTGTCATCAGTGGGTGTACAGGTCAGGTGGTGGGGATAAATTCTTATAAATACACAAATGAAGGGACAGACGACAGAGAGACAGACCGACAGACAAACAGACAGACGGACACAGACAGAAAAAGATACATAACGCCACTGATTTCATGACCAAGAATTAAACTCTGGGAATTGATCAGACGGAAAAATCATTATAAATTTGATGATTGGCTCAGGAACCTTCCCGTGTGCTTCAGAGGCATAAGATATTAAGTGGGAAATGACCAGCGAGGAAATGGAACAGTGGGGAAATGGAACAGTTGGAACGGAACAGTTGGAATGGAACTGGAAATGGAACAGTTGGAATGGAACAGTTGGAATGGAACAGTGGAAACGGAACAGTGGGAACGGAACAGTTGGAATGGAACAGTTGGAATGGAACAGTTGGAATGAAACGGTGAGAATGAAACAGTGGGAATGAAACAGAGAGTGAGACAGTGAATATTATTAGCCATTTTAACACGTTTTTTATAATAATTTTTCTTGTAAATGATAAAAAAAAAAAATATTTAAAATTCCTTTATTATTTTAATTTAACAGGAATTTGGTGAAATACGTTGTTATAGTACTGAAGGGGTTAAGTTATTGTCTGTGTGTGTGTGTGTGTGTGTGTGTAATAATAATTAACGGTTTATTGAAAGAGCTTAGCAGCCAGAAGGCTGAAAATATACAGTTACATATTTGGGGAATGGGTTACGAATTACAAATAATATACAAGTAACATGAGTGATACAAATAAGACATATAACAACTTAGATGGGGAAAAGCTCAAACTACAGTTCATTTCAACATAGTGACAGTGCAAGGAATAGTGTTTACTGGGAGTGAATACACTGGTTTATTACAAGTTATTGATAATTTTTACAATGGTTGGGACTGGGCTGTTCTTATAGCGATCAGTTCGTGCACGTATGGGCTGGATGCGGTTGTGGTGTCGAACAGCAATTCTCGGACTAGGGATCTCAGGTGGTAGTAGGAGCCGGTGTCGAGGATGGTGTAGAAGCTTCTTACCAAATTTGCAGATGAGGTCGTGGTGATGGTCAGTGAGAGCCGAGAGGGTCAGTGTGTTGAGCGCTTCTTGATATGTGGAGTAGGAAGGGGAGAGAATAATCTTGCATGCCCTCTTTTGCACTTTTTCTAGGTGTTTACGTTGTGTAGCATTTAGGGAGGAAGACCGGGTGGGGGAGGCATAGGTGAGCTTGGGAAGTATGAATGTTGTGTAAACACTGAGGAGCTCGGGTGCAGGAACTCCGAGGGACTTGAGTCGGCGGAGGAGGTGGAGACGGAAACTGGAGGATTTGACAACTTCACTGACGTGTGGTTTCCAATTTAGTTTGTTGTCTATGGTGACGCCGAGGAGCTTCGTGGAATCTACAACCTGGAGTGTGTTCGGACCTAGAGTAATGGAAGGAGGTGGGACAATGTCGGAGGAGAGGTTGATGTGTGTGTGTGTGTGTGTGTGTGTCTGTGTGTGTGTGTATGTGTTCCTCTATGCAGGTAGTGTGGTTCAACAATGGCGTCAAACACGGGCCTGTTGACCTGTAGGGGGGGGGGGGCTACTGGGTCTATTATTATTATTATTATTATTATTAAGAACTTAGTATTAGTATACATAAGATATAAAGGAAAGGTAATAATAATAATAATAATAATAATAATAATAATAATAATAATAATAAAAGTACTTCATCGATAAGAAAACACAGTACAACTCTCTCGGTAATTGTTCCTTGACGACCTCACACTAGTGGGGAAAGGACACGGACAGACACACAGACTCAGGTTATAGACACAGACAGGCACACAGACTCAGGTTATAGACACTGACAGTACTGACAGAGTTCAACGCACGCGATCACGGTGGCCTTAGTGATTATAAAGATATGACCATTAATCCAGGGTTGTGTTGCAGCTAATGTTCTTAAATTAAGGTAGAAAGACTCTTTTTAAAGTGGTGTGTAAAAACATGTAATCGTTCACACACACACACACACACACACACACACACACACACACACACACACACACACACACACACACACACACACACACGTATTCTTTCAGGAAACACGCAAAATTAACAGAAATATCCACCTGCTCTGGTACAATATAACACAAAGAAATACAAACACTGAGATAAACTCTCTCTCTCTCTCTCTCTCTCTCTCTCTCTCTCTCTCTCTCTCTCTCTCTCTCTCTCTCTCTCTTTCTCTCTCTCTCTCTCTCATAAACAGAGCGTGGGTGTGCGTGTGTTAGTCCGTGCGGCAACACATGTGGTTTTCAAAATAGCGGTCATAAATTTGTGAGGGCCAGTGGATGAAAACACGCACACCTCCCTTCAGCCCGACACAGCCACGAACACCCGACACAGCCACGAACACCCGACACAGCCACGAACACCCGACACAGCCACGAACACCCGACACAGCCACGAAGAATGGCTCAGACTTCTTGTTACAGTCCTTCAAACATCTGACCTTGTTTAATGGGTCAAGAAAATGCCCTGATGTTTTAATTACCACATACATACATACATACATACATACATACATACATACATACATACATACATACATACATACATACATACAGACATACATACTAACATACTGACAGACAGACATCTCTTGTATAACTTAATCCTACCTCCTTCCCCGTGATTGTGTATGAGTCTGTATGAATAATCGTGTATAATCAACTTGCCCCTCGCGAATTCCGCCAAATATACACTAATTTCATATCTGCAAATTTGATCAAGTTCTGTAACCTGCTTGTGTGTGTGTGTGTGTGTGTGTGTGTGTGTGTGTGTGTGTGTGTGTGTGTGTGTGTGTGTCTGTCTGTCTGTCTGTGTGTGTGTGTGTGGATATGAGTGGATGTATATGTATGTGTCTGAGTGAGTGAGTGCTATTGACGGGTATTAAAGAGACAGACAGACAGACACACACACACACACACACACACACACACACACACACACACACACACACACACACACGACTCTCAATAATGTAACACAACATTAGTACAACAGTAACAACATAATCTATTTACCCTGGGCCTTGAATATACAGTGAAACCCCTATTTAACAGACTGTATAGATATATAGTCCCTTATATCTAGTGTCCGTTAGATGTAAAACCTCCAATTAACGAACTCTATAAAGATAAAGTGCGTTATATGGAGAGGTCACTGTAAAACACTGGCATGAAGCATCAGGTTTATACACTACACATTGTAAACTATCAAGACCTTATTTCAATATCAATTTCACAGTCAATTACCCATAGGGGAAACACTAAGTTGATCATCTGGTGTTTTAAAACGAGAGGGATGGGGGGTGAGAGAGAGAGGGGGGTGAGAGAGAGAGAGGGGGGTGAGAGAGAGAGGGGGTGAGAGAGAGAGGGGGGTGAGAGAGAGAGGGGGTGAGAGAGAGAGGGGAGGTGAGAGAGAGGGGGGTGAGAGAGAGAGAGAGAGAGAGGGGGTGAGAGAGAGAGAGGGGGGGGTGAGAGAGAGAGAGAGAGAGAGAGAGAGAGAGAGAGAGAGAGTCCCCCCCACACTACATCGTTACCACATAAATTTTATAGTCATTTAAGAAGAAAATATATATAAGCCCATAAACTCATCCTCCTCACCTGCATGTCTCAGTTTATGATGAGAAACTGTTATTTTTATCTTTTGGGTTAATAAATGATATATTATTAAGAAGTCTATTAACAGCTGTCTGATAATGGTGTTCCGTCCATTTATATGATAATGATGTGAGGCGGAGGGAGGTGCTGTGTGTGTGTGTGTGTGTGTGTGTGTGTGTGTGTGTGTTAAAGTTCATGCTGTTTGCAGGTGATTATTAGTATTATTATTATTTATTGTCATTATTGTAGCAGACAAGTTAGACAAGAAATATATCATAGAGTATTGGGTAAAATTGAAGGCTAAACTCTCTCTCTCTCTCTCTCTCTCTCTCTCTCTCTCTCTCTCTCTCTCTGGACAAAAAAGGACAAAAATCTTGAATCTACGGAACAAATTGGACAAAACTTGTGAATATCCTGGACGAAATGGCCGAAAGTTCTGATAAAACCGGAAGAAAATAGACGAAATTGAGGAAAATCTAGCAGGAAGTGAATAATTACGCCGTTAAGATGAAAAAGAGTGAAGAATGTGGAGGACAGAGCCGGTGACGCGAGGGACAGCAGGTGATGAAAGGTATACAAAGAGAATAACAGAGCAGTTTCCCCTCCCACCTGCTATTACTGCTACCTCCACCTGCTACCTCCCACCTGCTACTCCACCTGCTATCTCCCACCTGCTATCTCCACCTGCTACCTCCACTGCTACTCCCACCTGCTACCTCCACCTGCTATACTACTACTATTACTACGGTACTACGTTATTACGTTATTTACTAATGTCAGCATCTCTACCACCATCCCCACTACAACTACCACCATCCCCACTACAACTACCATCACCACCACCACCACCATCAGCAGGCCTTAATCAATACAATAACACCCCCAGAAAATATTATTCACTCCATAATGAACATCTGATATTAAACACACCTGTTAATTTGGCCCCCTCACCCTCCTCTCCTCACCCTCACCCTCACCTCCCTCACCCTCACCTCCCTCACCCTCACCCCCTCACCCTCCTCACCCTCACCCTCCCTCACCCTCCTCACCCTCACCTCCCCACCCGTTCCTGACACCTGTGATGGCCTCTGATACGCCAAAATAAGGGCAATAACAGGTCGGGTCGCCAAATTTATCCAACCTGTAATTGAAGTTGGCACGCTATGTTCCACACACCCTTTGCTTTAGTTCGTGGTCTGTTTGTCATGTTTGGTGTGTGTGTGTGTGTGTGTGTGTGTGTGTGTGTGTGTGTGTGTTGAACCTATAAACCAGAGGTGTTGCTATGGCTAACACACTATATATCATGGTGGTAGTAACAGTGGTATAATGGTATATAATAATAACCCTTGACCCGGTTATAGTGTTGTTGCTGCTGCCTATACACACTTCCCTTCATACAGGAATAATACGTAACAATATCACATTAAGTCTTGAGATAGTTATACAACTTTATATGCTTTCATAATAATATATTCAGGATAATATCAGTCTGTGAAAGTAGAACAACAACTACAATGACAACTACAATAATAACTACAACAACAACTACAACAACAACAACTACAACAACAACTACAACAACAACTACAACAACAACTACAACAACAACATCCTGAAATACATAAACAGACATCATAACAACAGGACTTTTCCACCACCCCTCTCCTCTCTTTTTCCTTTTCATCCCCTCCATCTCCTCTGTTCTTCCTTCCTTTCCTTCCTTATTTCCCTTCCCTTCCTTCTCTTTCTTTCTTCCTTTTCCCCTTCTCCTCCTCCCCCCTCCCCTTCCCACTCATCCTCAACACACCACAAAAAACAGTGATCACAGGGACAACTGATAACACACTCATTAATCTCGTTACCAGGACGAACTAAACACAGTAATCTAGATAACACTTCATCCTGGAATAATAAAAAAAACTACTTCACAAAATTATTAATAAGTTTTTCTTTTTATTCTTCTACCTCCTTGAAATTGGTTTAGTTTGGGGACTTGGTGTAATTGGTGTCTTAAAATTGGGTTAAATTGTTGTCTATTTAGTAAATCGTATGTGTACTAGAGTCTTAAAGGTTACTAAGTTATTTTTATTTATTTATTATTTTATTTATTTATTTTTAACGTAATTTTTACCATTATCTTGTTCTTATATCTCTTACGTTATTGTCAAAATCTTAACTTACAAATCCTTAAGAATCCATTTATTTATTATTAACCCAAGACCCATCAAGAATCCGGATCCTGGATTAGATTACAAGAACGTTATGAATAGTCGACTGAGAGGTGTAGTCAAACCCAACCTTCTGACACAATACAATAAGGATCATTATGTTTTACTCCCCCTCTTGTGACTTTGTTTATATTTGGGAGTGATTTTAACCAGTGATCTTCATTTGTTATTACACTTATTATAGGTGTGTTATTATTACTGTTATTTTTATTGACGTATACATTAAGCCTAGAAGTGTCCCTTGTTAAGAGTGTAATAAAGATTTACACACTATGGCCTTTATATACACACAGTATATAAAAATTGTGCTACCAAGCTTCCTTCTCCCCAGTGTTACCAACCCCACCGACAGTGTATAAACAAGCTTCATTCTCCCCAGTGTTACCAACCCCACAGACAGTGTATAAACAAGCTTCCTTCTCCCCAGTGTTACCAACCCCACAACATACCTCATAGTGTTACCAGCCTCATAATTCCTTCTTTAAATCACTAAAAATAATGATTATGATGACAATATTTATTTCCCTTCACATTTGGTCGTCAGTCGTATATATATATAAATCATGTCATTAAACACACAAACGTCTCCTGCATGACTGCCTTTGAAGCTGTAATGGAGGTAATAAAGAAAATTATCGTATTTTATTGTTATTATTGTTGTTATTGTTATTATTATTGGTGTTTTAGTATTATTATTATTGTTGTTACTATATATAAGGTTTAATAACTAACTAAATTAATTCTTATATATTTCAGTTCACTTTTAATAATAATAACAATAATAATAATAATCCACATCTAAAACATTCGTACCATTAATATAACACATATTTAGTCTAAGAGTGGCCGGGTCTTAATCATCCACCAGACAATAACTTTAATAAACAAAAGTCTTGCTTGTGTCAGCACCCTGGTAGTGTATGTTGCAGACCCACACTTGTACACGACTGAAAATACCAAGAATATACACACCATTTTTATGTATATGCAAATTTAGGCTGTTCTGTGAAATGAATCGTTCAGAATATTTTTGTTTACGGCGATGTGAAGGTGTTTTACTCTTTCTGTCTATTTTTATTTTATTTTCTCTATTCCTCTATATCTTGTTTATTCTCTGTATTAATCTGTCTGTCTGTCTATCTATCTTTCTTTTTATCTCTCACTCTTTCTTTCTTAATCTAGTTTATCTCTCTTAAATCTGTCAGCCTTATGGCACCCGATTTAGGCATTTCCCTCCAATTTCCTCAATATTTCTCTCATCCAACTCAGGTCTTTTAAATGGTCGTCAACATTGTGCCTCGTCTCCTCCTAGTGTCTCCACATTATTATATAGATACACATGTATACCTGTATGTATATGTATGCTACACAAACACACGACACAACACAACACAACACCACAACACAACACTCCCACCATTGCTATCTCTCCCATAACAATCAATTAGATACATAAAAACAAGTGCAGTGAAAACCATCAAGCAGTTTATAACAAGGACAATAACAAGCAACTTTCGCCTCTAATACTTCACTAAGTCTCTTCAATGACCTTCCTGAAACGATCCTCGATACCTTTGGTCTAGATACACCCAGCTGTCTGTTTCGTGAGGTACAGGTGTATGAACGTTTGTGGTAGACTGATGCCACGACACACTGAAGGACAGACAGACAGACAAAGAGAGTACTGCAGACAGACAGACAGACAAAGAGAGTACTGCAGACAGACAGACAGACAGAGTACTGCAGACAGACAAAGAGAGTACTGCAGACAGACAGACAGACAAAGAGAGTACTGCAGACAGACAGACAGACAGAGTACTGCAGACAGACAGACAGACAAAGAGAGTACTGCAGACAGACAGACAGACAAAGAGAGTACTGCAGACAGACAAAGGGAGTACTGCAGGTATTGATTCCCCGAGTGAAAGATAGTCACAACACACACACACACACACACACACACACACACACACTCACATACATTCACTCACTCAAAAGTACATCAATTTCCAACAGTTAGCTAGAAGTAACAGTAAACTCAGTACAGGAACAAGCGACAGGTGCACACAGGTATATGCTATTGCAATATCAACACCCAATTTCAATATTCAATTTCCGTTATTGAATTTCAACATGGAGTTTTAACAATCAGTTTTCATATTCAATTTCAACATTATTATTTAACATTTTGGACATTCAAGTTTAATCCCCAACCAATGAGAATTCGAGTTACGTGTTATCCTAGGAACTTCTGGCCAATAAAAAGTCTGCTTTAATATGTGGGAATATGTGACCAATAAGAAGTCAGCTTTCATGTTATTTTAGGAACTGTTGACCAATGAAATATCCCCCACCAGGATTTATGAGTACATCCCCAGCTGAGCAAGACAGGTTACCCCCTCCCCCTTCCTCCTTCCTTTTTCTCTTCCTCACCGCTCCTCTTCCCTCTGGTGTTCGGGATCTCGTTATTCGTACACTGTTCCCGTGATGCTATAACTCTTATTGTGACGTTATGAACTCCTTTGACGTCATGAACTGTGTGTGTGTGTGTGTGTGACGTCAGAGAACAAATATGACTCTCCCTGGCTCAATATAACAGCAGAACAAACAACAATATTTTGAGATACAATAAAACACTAATGCAATACCTTTATGCGTTTTCTCTCAGCATAAAACAATGATCTCTCGTGTCTCACAAATCTAATTCAACAGTAAAGATATTTTATTGTTTTTAACTGGAGTAAAGTTGTCTCTCTATCACCTTCCTCTCTCAACTTCCGGTGTTTGGGAACTTTTCATAACTTTATTGGGTTGTAAACTGCGTGTGTGTGTGTGTGTGTCACCTACCGGGCGTCTGCTGCTATTATGACAGTCATAATCGACGGATAAGGTATTGCTTTCAGTCTTGTCTGTCTGAAATTTGAACAGGGAGGCAGCGATCTGTCCCTTGGTTTGTTATTTAACTGAACTATCGGTGAGATATAATATTTCTTTCTCTATCTTTTGTTTATATCTCTACTGCTATGGACATCATCTCTCTCATGTATGAAGAGAGAAATATATAGGTATGGCTAAACGAAGAGTATCAATCACAAAACGTATTAATTCGCACACAAAACAAGACATTGAGAAAGAACACACAGAATCATCGAATAACAAAACAAGAAAGGAAAAAAAAAGAAGTTATCCGCAAAATCACACACAAGCGGAAACGAAACAACTTAGTGAAGGCGTTTCAGAGGTGCCCAACACGCTCCTCTTTTCTTCACAATTTGGCCTGAAAATCCTGCCCAGCCGCTCGGAAATGTAAACACGGGATTTTTCCAGCAGACTGCGACTTCAAGACCGCTGCTGGTATTTCTTGGTCGAGTTGTGTTCTTCTTCCTGGTGTTTAGGATATACTAGAAGGAAAAACTCAAATATTTAACTTTCCCCACGCAAATACTGTATTTAAAAGCTGATATTGGAATAATCTCGACTATGTCTTACGATTCAATACCAAAAATGCAAATATGGAGAAGTAGAATCGCAAATACTGTATTCTTATGGTAATTTGAAATTTTATAACAGAAAGTCAGATATTTAATGTAAATAACGTATATATTCTTCGGTCATCACTTGAGACATGATACTCAATGACTAAGGAGATTATTGGCGATATAAGGATGCCTCTAATCACTCCACATAAACCACAGTAATAATCCAACATTTAAAAACCACATTACAACTACACATGACTCATAAACTAATTTACTTATTCCTCCTGTCTCCAGTTGAGAGGAAAATTTTACTGAGGTAACATAGAGAATCAGTATCTTTGGTTTGTATTGATGTTGAGTGTAACCAGGCGCTTCTTGCTGTACACACAACGGCTGCTGTACAAACAGTCTGAGCCACCACCAAGCCTTCGTCTACCTCCTCCTTCTATCTAAGCCGAGACAGTGAGGTTCTCAATGATTCATACCTGGAATTTCTCTCTTCATACAGTAGATATTATTTTTTTTCAGTCTCAGTGTAATTCCGATTTCATTATGCCCGCCATCGTTCGGTCAATTGTAGTTACATGCGTCCTCATGTCTCAAGGTACCGATTATTTTTCTTCTTTTTAAATTGAGGCCTTTGAGGAACTATCTATATGTCGTAGCTTAAGTGAGCCATTTAAATACGTTCTCACGTTACCAGTTAAGGGAAAAAAATAGCATTGGGAACTTTGAGAATCCCTTTTATGTCGTAACATAAGTGAGACTGTTGTGTGTTTTGAAATCTCAAGTTAAGAGGAGTTACGGTACACGAAGGTATAAGAATCCGTGGCCGGGGTTTATCGACCTTTTTTTCTTTTTCTTTTTTACCATTCCGGGCAGCAAGTCCGAAGAGCAATTTCGAATGTCGGGTTAAGTTTTAGTAACCTGACAAATGGATTCGTCAAACTCCATTAGCAGCTTGTACATTCGGGTTACTATTTAGTAACCATAATGCCACAACTCTGGAAGGTTGTAAAGCCTCTTTTCCATGAGAGAAGGCAACTTGCTTGACAGAAGCTCAAGAGAGAACACTAAAAGACATGGTAAAAGATCACAAAACTGTACTCTACTCTACTCTACTCTACTCTACTCCCGAGTTGCGGCATTACGGTAACCGAGTGTACAAGCTGTTAATGGAGTTTGACGAATCCATTTGTCAGGTTACTTAACTTAACCCGGTGAAGCAGACCAGAAGTGTCCGAAACGCCAACTCCTCGCCATTGCTGATGTTACTTGATGTTTATCAACCTCAATATTAAGGTAAGTTGCTTAACACATAAATTAATACGATAATGCAAAGAACCTAATACAACCTGACCTAACAAAACCAGCCTATTGGGTTTGTTAGGTCAGGTTGTATTACGTTCTATGTTGTCACGTCATCGACCGCGCATGCGCAGTTATCGTTTCGTATACCTGGTCAGGTAACTTCTGGTCCGCTACACCGTCATTCGGAATTGCTCTTCGGACTTGCTGCCCAGAATGTTTAAAATAATGGCCGTATGCTAAATAAAATCGTCTATCATTAGTTAAATAAAATATTGAAAGTGGCGTCCCTGTAGTGAAGGTGTTAGAGAAGAGAGTTTATTTGGAACCTTTGAGACTCCATCTTTGTGTCTTGGCATTAATGAGTTTAGAGATCTGTTCTGACATCATTGTGAACGCGCCCTTATCCGTCCCTGTGTTATAGTTGTGGTGTTTACTATCGTCCAGTGTCCGTCTTGTCCCCTGAATATTAAATCCTGGACTCCTCTTTTCCCCAGATTGCATTTAAATTTGATTTGATGATTCATTACTAGAGCTACATTCTTCCCTCTGATCCTGCAGCCAATAAGTTTAACTTCCAAGATGGCCCACCACTTCCAAGATGGCCCACCACTGCCAAGATGGCCCACCACTGCCAAGATGGCCCACCACTGCCAAGATGGCCCACCACTGCCAAGATGGCCCACCACTGCCAAGATTCAGATTCAGATTTGCCCCCGAGGGGGCTAGTTTATTGGGCACCCCCTTACATCCTGTGCAAGGTGAAGCGCAGAAGCGTTTACAGCGCCCAACAGGGAAGTATGAAAAGTTCATACTTGCCTTTATGACTCGTACATTAAGGGCGTAAAAGCCTGAAGGGTCATAGGTTCTGTCAAGTTACATAAAGTGAGAGACTGATGAGTGTGTGGGGGGAAAGTTCCCGGAACATTTTATCTGTTTATGGCAAAGAGTGGCAGGTCCCTAATAATGTCAAATGCCAGGCCTGTGACTAGGAGGAGGGATATCTGGTCTGGGAGGGATTTCCAAGATGGCCCACCACTTCCAAGATGGCCCACCACTTACAAGATGGCCGACCATCAATTTCCAAGAAGGACAAATTCAACTGGTGAACTTAAGTAATTGTGTCTTGGCGCCTCATGTAGGATCGTTCTGACCAATACACGAAATCCCATCACTGTGAATGTATGTCGGGGAGTAGCGAGATGTGGCGTTGATATAATGACTCTCTCTCTCTCTCTCTCTCTCTCTCTTCATCATTATATTATTGTTGTTGTTCTTCACACCCCTCCCTATTATTAAGTAAGAAACACGCCTTCCTGTGCACCACTAACAGCTGTGTGCCCGCGAGAGCTTGTTATGGCACAACTAGGTGATTAAACACTGCGGTATCTGGCCAATTGGCTCACTGAATCAGGAGCTTAGTTCAGGTAATTAGTAGTTTAAGACTAAATTATACCTGGATGGTGGTTGTACGTATCTCTCTCTCTCTCTCTCTCTCTCTCGGCGAGTTAACCGGTCTTCTCAGACTATTCCTTGACACTGGGTCATGCAACTCCTTAACTTAGGGTGTGGTTGTTGTGTTGGCGACAGCTTCTACACCTTAAACAAATTCATGCCTAGGTGGTCCTAGGGCCTACCGTCCTGACACGTTTTTAAAAATTTTATTTAAAACAGTTTTATATTAGGTTATTTACCACAATGTTATGCCAACGCTAGACAAAAATTATCTCAACATTATGATCATCTGCAGACAAATGCTGTTGCAATATTTTCCCAACGTTGTGGTGGTTAATCTTTAGGAGAAATAAGCTAGGGTGGAGATTCTTTATAAATAAATAATAATAATAACAAAACAGGGCGAATCCGAATCTGCCTCTGCCGTTCTTAGAGTGAAATCCGTCTGAGCTAACAAGATCTACATACCAGACGAACGCTTATCAGGAAGGCTTAAATGCAGTAAATGAGATCCCGCGGATGAATGGATGAAGGAGTAGTCAGTCTCCATTTGGAATCTCTACCATCCTGAGATAAGAAGGTGGTGGTGGAAAGTTGATGGACTGACTTAATGTTGACAGTGAAATAAAGGGCGAGATTGACTTAAGGGAGGGTGACATGGCAAAAGAGAGGAGAAAAAGAAAACGGGGAAGATGGTAGAGAAAGAGAGAGAGAGATAATGGAGAAATGAATAAATAAAAAACTGACTAAAATTTAAACTCTCTCTCTCTCTCTCTCTCTCTCTCTCTCTCTTCTGAAGCTTTAATTGTATTCAGACCCAACTTTCCCCTTGATTCCTTCATCTAACTCTCTATGAAAATATTATCTTCGTTATCATAATCACAGTTTCATCAGCGAATCTCCATGTCGCTAACCTCCCATTGTATGTATACAATATTTTATTATTTTGATAAGTATTAATACAATAATTATCAAGCCTCGGTAAATTGTTTTGAAGATCAATAATAATAATGTAAGAATGATAATAATAAGATCTTTAAGAACAAATTATATTCCCTCTGAATATTCTATCTGTTAACTAGTGTGTGTGTGTGTGTGCAGAGCGGTGTGTGTGTGTGTGTGTGCAGAGCGGTGTGTGTGTGTGTGTGTAGAGTGACGTGTGTGTGTGTGTGTGTGTAGAGCGGTGTGTGTGCGTGTGTGTGTGTGTGTGTGTAGAGTGACGTGTGTGTGTGTGTGTGTAGAGCAGCGTGTGTGTGTGTGTGTGTGTAGAGCGGCGTGTGTGTGTGTGTGTGTGTAGAGCGGTGTGTGTGTGTGTGTGTAGAGTGACGTGTGTGTGTGTGTGTGTAGAGTGGCGTGTTTGGCGGTGATCTCCTAAGACAGACTCTGACCTGTGTTGAAGCTTCAGAGGAGGTGAACGTGGCCACTCGCAACATAAACTATGGGATTTACTAAACACTGCCGCCACCACCAACGTTATTTGTTGACCATCTTGACCTAATCCTGTGCAAGCTTCTTAACTCTCTACTGTATTTTACTCTCCTTTATCATTATGTGAAGGTTTTTACTTAATTTTTTTATTTATTTTTTCTTTCTTTTTTTATGGTCCTTCGCTTATTAAATGGTATTAGTGCATAGCTTATTGTACAGTGACGTTCTTTTTTTATCTCATTCATATTTTACAACTGTTTATAATAATATCAGAAGAGCATCTATGTCTTATCATCAGATATATAATAGTGTATGAAAATAATGAGGTCAAGTGTCACATATCTTTATTTGACGAGAACATCTTGTATTGTGATGAACCGTATTGGATTTGAAGAAGTTGTCACCTCACTCACACTGCCATATATCAAGTTTCCCTTTGGGCCTACAAAATGTAATTGAGGAAGGATCTATATTAAATCTCTGAATGTCACTTGTGTTGGTCAAATATCCTTAGGTTTACCACTTCAACTATGACCGGCGTTTAGAAATATATATAAAAAAGATATTGCAGTTGAGCTCGTAAGAACAACACCCGATGATCACCATTATTCTGGGGTACTATAGAGGTATTTTAGCTGACCTGAGTGAGTTTAAAGCACCGTGATTAATACCACAGTGATGTTCACACGCCTGTCACTGTGATCAGCTTCAAAAAACAATACTTTTCCCACAAACTCAATCCCAGAAGGTGGCTCATGCCTGGCTGGGATCACGGTTATAGATTATTTGTAAAGAACAATACTGAAAATCTCTGGAAGAACTACTTGTCGTAATGGAGTATATTGTTGCTGCATAGTACAAAATGAACTTAAATTATATTATAGTAACCCGTCGTGAAGTGTGAAAATATACTCCTTCACATATTCTACCTCGGGGTAGATTCAGGGAGTTCTAGATCTACCCCAACGATTAGGTGCTGTCAAGGTCTAGGTGTTTTGTCTACATCTTGTCTACGGTCGTTAATGGTGTTACGTTTTTTGTCTTTAGCACTCCAGCCTCCACTGCCCTTGAGTTATCGTATTATCAGAATATACAGTAAATAACGAATATACCACGAGGTGTAATCTTGTCCATTAATCTGTAAATATAATTGTAATAGTAGTAATAATAAGAATCTACATTACTAAAAATTTGAATCCACATGTTATCAGTTTCAGTAAATAAAATTATTGTTCAACATTCAAGATTATTTGGTAAATTGCTAAGCGATAACCAGAAAGGCGACCGTAGAAAATGGGATATTGAAATCTTAGTCTACATACGTAAATAAACAATAATTCATTCAAAATCAACTTAAATTAACTCATGTATATTTATTATAGATAAATGGTAGTTATGGATGTGTTTGGTGTGATGAGTTTTAATATTAGTCTGGGTAGGTAACTTACTTTACCGCGAGGAGCAGGGAGGCAGGGGACGCGCCTGTGGGCTGCCCTAAGGTGGGAATAATCTTTTATCTTTACAGTTATCACAGGTACAAAAATTTCAAGGTAAGACGGTTAGTAATCACCAACCTTATCTCACACACCATGTGCAGAAGATAAGATAAGGTTTCTCTACGTTTGAAGCCGAGGTAATAGTCAGTGTGAGAGTAAGCATACAAGTGAGTGGTTTGTGTCATGGCGGACTGACTGTTCCGACTGATGCTGACTTAATGGTCGGTAATTAGGTTTTAATACAGGAATAGAAAGTTTGAATCACAAAGTGTCTGTGTTTATTGAACGGGTATTACTGTATGTTAATTAAAATGGTGATCAGTAACAATACGACAGGATGAAAAAGTTCCCCATAGTAGTAGTTGGTCATAAACTTTGAAGACGTAGTGGATATTTGGCCGTGACCGCCTAAGTGCCTTCTAACGCTATTTTACCGTGAGTGCGCTCTGATTGGCTGATTACTTTCTGTTTAATATGATGTCCTTGCTAGGTGGTTAGGTTCTATTAAACGTCGCCTCTCTTATAATGATATGAACATCTGTGGTTGGATGGATATATGAGCGATAGGGGTTGGGTGTAAACGGGACTGTCCAGTGTGGGTTAATAGGCCCTTTGCAGTTTCCTCCATTCTTATGTTCTTATAGCTACACAATGATCGACTCACGGCATAATAAATGCCAAATGCTGCCAGTCACATACTCGCACGTTGTTCACTGATAATAGATGATTAGCCAATCAATGTGCAGTCATGGTAAAATAGCGTTAGGAACTTAGCCGGTCACGGCAATATATCCACTGCCTTGCGATAAAGTAGGAGGAGACGATTAGCACCAAAAATAACTTATGGAATGGAACCAAATTTTCTGCAAATACTGTACTATTTACACAAAAATGGAAGCAAGAGTACACTGAACCTATTAGATCCTGACCTAACCTCACCTGACTTCTAACTTTTGCATTGTTGTTAAGTTAAGATTTTCTTACTTGGTATCATGCAAACAATTTTTCTAGAAAAAATGAACTGGTCAATTTAGGATAGTAGCCAGGTTTCGAATTCCGTTATTTTATTGTTTGAAACCACATTACTTAACAAAAATAAGACAAATTTCTTCAATGACACTTTCTGCGCTGACGAGAAATAGCGGAGATATAGCGAGTTCAGAAAACCACAACATCCCTTGAAGAGCTCACTCACAGCCAGACGAGTCACATTCTGACGTCGACGCCAGCCTTTTAAGTAAGCACACGATCAACACGGGGGGGGGGGGGGGGGTAAAGTTTTTAATGGTATTTATGGCTAGGTTATGCCCTGTCATGGGTGGGGGGGGGGGGGGGGGCTTAACCCGAAGACTGGTGGTTAACACCAGTTCCGAAGGTCAGATTCGTTCGAATCACACCAAGAACCAAGGGAAAAAATTTTGGGGGGGAAAAATCGAAACCTTTTTCTATTGTAAATTGACCAATGAAAGAATTCAATCCAATGTAAATTGTAATAGAAACTCACGATGAAACTCATGATGTGAACCAAAACATAATCGCGATGGGTGATGTGACGGCGTCATAATTGCAATAAATATATTTATTTCTTTGTCTACAAAGGATGTAAAGACCTTAAATTACTGTCATATGATCAGTGATTGCAGTGTTTTTACCCCTTTATTTCCTTCTTCTTTCATGCCCGCCCACTTACAAGTAATTTATGATCGAAGGATAGGCTAAAGAGAAAGGAAATACTAGTGCTGTTGCTTCGGCTTTATTACTCTGTATCATCCAAACAACATCTGAAAATTTGGTGCAATTCCATAAAAAGTCATTTTGGTTCAAATGGGGGGGGGGGGGGGGGGGTATTGAGAAGACATTTATTTGTACAGTTGTCACCATGCTTGAACAGTTGTAGGTTGGGTCGTGTTGCCAGCATTCATCATCATTCTCAATCTAATGTTAAAAGTGTTTAGTCTTGTTAATTATGGCATCATTAGAGGAAGGTTGCACTCCTGAACCACCAGCTTCAGGACATTTCTCAGTATAAGAAAAGCCCAGAGAGCCAAAAATATTGCCTCCCCCATACCCCCTTTTTTCTTAATGACCCGACACTGTTGATGCACCTAGAGACAACACACACCCTGTACTGGAAATAATCTTTGGTACCGTTGAATTAATTTCCCTATACTGTATTGTACTGTACCGTATTCCAATAATGTACCAAATCCAAAATAGGTGCAAATTTTAAATACTACTGTCAGTGTCAGATTTTCCTTGCAGCAACCCACCAGCACTGTGAGCATAGTACAGAACTTAAAATGTGGGGATTATGGCTTAAAAGGGTGAACGACCATACACTATAATGACCATTCACTGCCCACCATTCAATTTTAACCTACAATAATGTCTGTATATAAGTAAAGTGCAGTAATATCTCTATTAGCTGGAATCCCTCAAACCCAGAACTCTCCGATAGCCGGAATATACATTTTCTCGGAAAATTCTGAGAAATTTTTCCCTTAATCCGGAAAGTTTTGGGGAGGGGTGAATTTTTTTCCGGGTTTGAGAGGTGAAAATCGGCCATATTTTCTGGAAATTCCAGGGAAAATTTTCCGTTACCAGAAAAATTCCGGGAATGAGGGATATTTTTCCGGGTTCGAGAGAGTTGTCTCGTTACCCGGAAATCTCTTATTCCCGGAAGTGCTGTGTACCAATTGTTCCGGCTAATGGGGATATCACTGTAGTTGTATTTGGATGGCTGGTGTTAACAAGTTGTCTAATATAATCTGCAGCCACACAACTCATTCATCAGTTGTATTCATGGTAATTATTGCTTTTTTTTTTTTTTTTTTTTTTTTTTTTTTTTTTTTTTTTTACATGAAAACCTATTTATCTGGAATATTTTGGTGTGTTTTCTTCTAATATGACCTGCATTTCCTTGGGAATTGGTGGTTTTCAAGGAAATAACAATTTTACTTGTCAAAGACGTATACTGTAGAACTAACCAACCTACCTAACCATACCTAACTTCATAGCCGGCCCCCAGCCATACTAAACAGAAACTACTGGGTACTTACTGGTACCAATGAAAGCAACTTTGTTGAAGCTTTCTGGTGTTATTTTAGGTTTTTAGTGGACATAAGAGCACGCTCGGACTAAGTGGATCGGTTGTAAACAAACAACTGACATGCGATGACTTGGCAGATTTTTTGGAGTGGTATTTATAGTAAATAATTTAACTTTAGACATCAACTCCAAAATAATGACTATCCAAGAATGTTGAAAGGAAACGTAGCCTATATCTTAAAGTCCAGATAGCAAAATATTGATTCTTTAAATAGGAAATGCTAACATCGGTAAAACCGTATTTATTAAGGTAACACATTTTGGTTATGGTTCATCATGGTTGGTCTAAGAAATGTACTCAAGTGCATATTGGTTATCTTGTTTCATTTTATAGTGCAGTAATAAGACTACACTTGAACATTACCAAATTATTTGCCAGGAAATATTTTTTTTACAGAATTGTATCATGTTTACTGCTGAACAAACTATGATAGTGATGTAGGGTGTTGTTGTTGTTAATCCTTAGTTTTCTAAGCAGGTGAGATGAAGGCAGACATACAGCCAGACGGGGACAACCTGGATGGATGGGACCCACGTGTTGAAGACTACATGCAGAATTCTACCAAAATGGGTCTTGGACCGAAGATGGAATGTTCTTATGCTCCCAACCTGTAGGTATTTCTTTGTGTGATGCTGTATCTAGTAGACAGACATCTCTTCCTAAATTTTAAAATTCCTATAATTTATGTTTATGACCCTTGAAATAATTATATACTGTAGTTTTAGAATACTGTAAATAAAAAAAAAAATAGGGTTCGGTTCCCATTGTGGATTATTCCTGTGGATTGCACGCCTATACATTCATAGCACACAACACTAGACATTAAAAACTACAATTCTGCACTGTTGGGATCCATAGACAGAAAACAAAATTTCCATTTTACATGGGAGAGGCTATAGTGTACACATCTTATTGATACAATATTTTTCGAGAAAAAGGTATGCACTCTAATTTAATTAGATTTTTTCTTTCCTCTATTAAGGACAAGTACGAAGGATGCAGTTCGTGAGCCAAACAGAGTGTACATTAGTAACATTCCTATGTCAGTGACTGCTGTAAGTTTCATTTTGTACTGTACAGTACTCGAAATTTGTCAAAACTAGGATTTTGATTATGTAAGTTTAGTTTTGGTAGATGGTAGGATTTTTGTAAGCTGTTCATTACTGATGGTGATATACTGAACAGTTCATAATAAGCATTTTGTATATCATGATTGAGTAGAAATGGGTGCAGGTAGTGTTTAATTACACCAGGGAGTTGTGACCCTGCTAGCTGTTCTCACCCCTTGGACTGGTGATAGGAAGTGTGGGTTTACCCAACAGCAACCATCAGGTAATTGCAGCTAACTCACACATAAGTGTGGAAAATTGGCTATGAAACTGGATTGAATTATTATGCAGTGAAGCATTAAGGCTATCTCCTTGGTTAACATTCAATAATGTATTGCCAGATAATATTTTAACAGAATTTATCACATTACTGTATTTACATTAAGTGTTGTGGCTAATGTTGCTAATATTATTCAATTGTAGGTTGAGCTTAAGAATATGCTGAGTGAATATGGCAAGGTTCTTCATGTACACATTGGTCTTCCAAAACTAGAGTATGTATGTAAGCAAACCACTTGGGCGATTATCCAAGTGAGCGCCATAAAGTAAGTTACTTTATAAACTGTATCACAGTTTTATTATTGCTGTACTGTATTGCATTCTTGGTGAAAAATTAATGAAACTTAAGTTATATATATATATATATATATATATATATATATATATATATATATATATATATATATATATATATATATATATATATATATATATATATATATATATATATATATATAACTAAATGAATTTTAGTTGAACTATTGATGTATCAAACCAATGATTCAATCATTATCATCAAATTTCTCATACACATATTAATTATTTGTTATATTAGTTAAATATATTAAATAGCAGTTTGGCTCTTAGACTTGTATTTTGTGTCTGATTTCAATGGTTTATCAGAAAATGATGTAACAGCCACATATTTATATTTTAAGTCAACAAATGCCCTTCAAAAAACAAACAACTCTCATATGACAAAAAAGACCATTGAAACTATCAGTGCACATGCCACACTTCCGGGATGACCCAAAAGTGTTCCTACACCTGACCCAGATATAATTTTCAGCTGGTCCTAATACAGTGTGTTTCCTCAGGGATATTATAAACATGATAGACAAGCTGCACCAGAAGCCACCCTATTATCTGAAGGTGGAAAAGGCCATATCTGATAAAGAGCGGCAACAACTCTGGCGTCACAGAGCGTATGAGAAGCAGCACCGAGAAAAGGTAAGTTAAGCATTATATTGTACTTTACAGTCAAGGTAAACAGTGTAAGGTAAACTCATATACTGTACAGTGTAAGGTAAACTCATATACTGTACAGTGTAAGGTAAACTAATATACTATACAGTGTAAGGTAAACTAATATACCGTACAGTGTAAGGTAAACTAATATACTGTACAGTGTAAGGTAAACTAATATACCGTACAGTGTAAGGTAAACTAATATACCGTACAGTGTAAGGTAAACTAATATACTGTACAGTGTAAGGTAAACTCATATACTGTACAGTGTAAGGTAAACTAATATACCGTACAGTGTAAGGTAAACTAATATACCGTACAGTGTAAGGTAAACTAATATACTGTACAGTGTAAGGTAAACTAATATACTGTACAGTGTAAGGTAAACTAATATACTATTCAGTGTAAGGTAAACTAATATACTGTACAGTGTAAGGTAAACTAATATACTGTACAGTGTAAGGTAAACTAATATACTGTACAGTGTAAGGTAAACTCATATACCATACAATGTAAGGTAAACTAATATACTGTACAGTGTAAGGTAAACTCATACCGTACAGTGTAAGGTAAACTAATATACTGTACAGTGTAAGGTAAACTAATATACTGTACAGTGTAAGGTAAACTCATATACCGTACAGTGTAAGGTAAACTAATATACCGTACAGTGTAAGGTAAACTAATATACCGTACAGTGTAAGGTAAACTAATATACCGTACAGTGTAAGGTAAACTAATATACCGTACAGTGTAAGGTAAACTAATATACTGTACAGTGTAAGGTAAACTAATATACTATACAGTGTAAGGTAAACTAATATACTGTACAGTGTAAGGTAAACTAATATACTGTACAGTGTAAGGTAAACTAATATACTGTACAGTGTAAGGTAAACTAATATACTGTACAGTGTAAGGTAAACTAATATACCGTACAGTGTAAGGTAAACTAATATACTATACAGTGTAAGGTAAACTAATATACTCTACAGTGTAAGGTAAACTAATATACCGTACCGTGTAAGGTAAACTAATATACCGTACAGTGTAAGGTAAACTAATATACCGTACAGTGTAAGGTAAACTAATATACCATACAGTGTAAGGTAAACTAATATACTGTACAGTGTAAGGTAAACTCATATACTGTACAGTGTAAGGTAAACTAATATACTGTACAGTGTAAGGTAAACTAATATACTGTACAGTGTAAGGTAAACTAATATACTGTACAGTGTAAGGTAAACTAATATACTATACAGTGTAAGGTAAACTAATATACTGTACAGTAGTCAAGGTAAAAATATGATACTGTATTCAATATAACATACAGGTGTGAAGACCACTCCCATACCTTAATAGAATCTAGGTGTTTCATTTGGTATAGTGCAGTACAGTGTTTATAAGTTGCTTCACATTGATGAGATTTATTATTACAGAGAAGAGGTGGTTGTGATGACAATATACCAAAGGATTTTTAAATATTTTTGAACAGGTGATTAAACTCATCTCGGGGCAAATGAGCGAAAATGACTGCCGGTTGGCTTTAGTGTCGCAGAAGAATTCACCATCAAAAAGTGTCCATACTAGATTTGAACGTATCAGAAAGTTATCTTCTATGGCTAAAAGGGTAAGTCTCTCTCTTTTTTTTTTCTTCCTTCCTTCCTTCCTTCCGAAAAGTCTGTTGGTCCCAAGTATATCAGATTCTTGATACGCACTCAAGTGTGTGTATTCTTTTTATAACAAATGTGTACATTAAAATCAAAATAGAAAAATGCAGATGACTTCATTGTCATATTCGTTTCTCATTTACAGCATGCAGAAAGACAGGCTAACTGTTTGAAACAACCAAAGGAAGCTGCTGCTCCTCTCCCACAAGAGAGGTACAGTAACAGTACAGTCAACTAACTACCAGAGTGCGTTCGCCTCTCCCCCTTAGCCACCAACCCCGAGATTCAGATTCATGAACCTAAAGCAGTAGACTGATACGTTATTCTCAACCTCAGGGTTGGTGGTTCAGGGGGAGAGGCGAACACACTTTAGTAGTTGTTGACTGTACAGTATTGGGTCAGAGGTTTTCATTGAATAAAGTGAGGTAATAAACAATTAGGGATGGAAGTTAGTTACTTTTAAGTGGTGTAATTATATGATTTAGCTTTAATTGATGAATGACATAGTAATGCTAATGCTCCGAAAGATACAGCTGACTGTTGGTAATACTACAGTAGTACTTTGAAATATATGCTTTGAGATGTAATATTTTAACCCATGTGTGAGGTGACAGATTACAGTACTATTTATATTATTCTTTGTATCATAATCTTACAGTAATATCCCAGCTGTAACTACTAGTGCTGTTACTTCAATGAGTAATGCCCCCGTGAGAAAACCACAACCTGATAAGGTGAGTATTTCTGTTCATCTTCATAATTTTATGTACCATGTGCTTTAGGTTGAATTCTACACACTGGTTACTATGTATTTGCATGTAGACACAAGTACTGTACTCTACAATATTTCTTGCCCATTCTGTTGATTTTCAATATTTGGCATGCCAGTGTGAAGCCCATTGACTTTTTCCACATAATTTTAATTGTGACTTTCCACATGGTGTGAAAATGTAGTAAATGCATAAAAATACTCTTTAAATATTTTTTCAACGAAATTATATTGTACTGTATCCAAACGGAAGTATCTATGCTTAACCAAATCTGCCATGGAAGATTTTAGCTCACTTGGGCAAGAATGTTCTGTGGTGCAGGTCTTATCAGGTGGTTCATCTGTTCACTTCATGTGGTTTTCTACTGCCCTGGCAATAGTCATCACTTAGCATTTATGTAGGTGTAGAATGAGTAACCATACAATATTAACTGATTGTACTGCCTACCTTGGTAGCCAGTTTATGTCGTACACTGTATTTCTTATATATCAGTTGATCCTGAATGTTCTTTTAAAGTGATTTGTCTAGAGCTGTAGCTCTCAAAAGGCTCTACAATGTGTGATGTATGCCATTGTATAGTAATTTGCATTTATAAATTTTCTAAAAATTATTAAAGTTTTTATGCTTCAGAGCCATCTTCATAATATTTTTAACTGTCAGTTACTATAATTACTTTACTGTATTTACCCCCACAACTTAGTGTGTCGTGGAGATGGGTTGTGGCACAGTAGCTGTGGGATGGAGGCCACCAAGACCATGCGTATCCTGTGGTGCATTAGGAAAACTGATATGCTCAGTTTGCAAGGCATGGTATTGTGGCAAAATGTGTCAAGTAAATGACTGGTACTACCACAGAGAGAATTGTATTCCTCCACCGTAAGTTATGTACTATAAGATCTCAATCTTTTGAATTATTTGTATGCTCTTGAGCTGCACGTAGAAATGTCTGTACAGTATTATACATGTAATGGTAGCTGCTAATATGTAGTGTACATTTTTTTTTTATGTTAGTACCGTATATACCCGTGTATAGCACGAGTTCTTAAGACCAAATTTTTGGGCAAAAAGTTGGGGGTCGACCTCTATACGGGTAATAGTTTCGTTAGGTTGAAAAATATTTACCAGTAACTACCAGTAAACAATGGAAACGACGCACCAACGCACCACCCGCTGTGAGTGTCGGTACAGTTGCCAGGGCAGATCTCTTGCGTCATCATAGCAAGCCCAAAGTAGCCAAATGCATGGTATGGTATGCACAGGAGTATGTAAAACATAAAGTATTCATTTTTAAAAGTTTGTTTATAGATACATAAATTTTTGTTAATTAAATTTGAAACATCAATATGATGTGAGTCAGGTCATCTACACACAGTTGCCAGTTTCAAAATTTTCCTTTTAAAATTTTAAGTTACCGAGTATTTCTTTTCCCAAATCGTTTTACAATACTGTAGGTAAAACAGTATACTATTGTGCAAACCCCACAGAAAAAAAATTAACTAATGGAGACACCAAAAATGTAAAAAAAAAAAATTGCTGTCTGACTTGCAACACTGTTGGTAGGGTCAGGTGGTTCTAACGGTACCTGCCAGGACCCGGTAATTAAATTTATAACAATATCTAACCTCAATGACTGTAGTTTATCTGATGTAGGCAATATGAAGTAAAAAATACCAGTTAAAGTGAGAAATTGGAAGAGAATAAATAAGAAAGATGTTGGGCTATTTTTGGTAGGGCTGAGGGAGAGAGTACCAGCTGTTTGGTCTTTTTTGGCGGGAGAGTCACGCAAATATCCGTAGTACTCATATTTGTTTGGTGTCTTCTGTATTTTTAAAAATGAATACAGTACTTGTAAATTAAAAGTACCGTAACATTGTATTATATACAAACTTGTCATATTTCTGGAAAATAAGAAGCAAGAAAATAAGAATATACCGGTAAACACAATTTCAACGTACGCTGAAATTAAAAGCTGCTTAAGAAGGGCCGATGCAAACACAAAGCCTCCGCGACCAGGGCTCTGCCGTATCAGCTAGATGGTACACGTGTTTTTCGAATCGTTTTCAGTTAAAAAACTGTTACATCACAAGTGAATTAGGATAGAATATTATTGTAATACAACATTTTTTAACTGAAAACCATTCGAAAAGCGATTACGGTAACTTCTTTTCAACAAAAGAAAGCGAAAGTCATTGTTTTTGTCGCGATTTTATCCCACTTTCCACTGAATACGTACGTCATTCAGCAAAAATATTACATTTCCATATTCTCAGAAATAAATAGTAGTTTTGCTGAAACGTGATGTATTTCAATGTAAATTAGGATAAACTACATGCAGAAAACAAAAGACTTTACCTGACCTTCCGATGTTCAAGAGATGTTACTCGTATTTTTAATAGTTTTCGGTTAAAATACTGTTATATTAGTGATATTCTATTCATACTGTGGTTGATATAATACCTTCACGGAAATGTAATATTTTTTGCTGAAATGACGTACGTATTACAGTGGAAAGTGGGATAAAATCGTGACGAAAACAATGACTTGCGCTTTCTTTCGTTCAAAATATGTTACTGTAATCACTTTTCGAATGGTTTAGTTAAAAAACTGTTGTATTGTATTACAATAATATCCTAATTGACTTGAATAAATATTACGATACCATATTTCTGAATATTTTCATTAAAATCCATCAAAATCATTTTCCTTGTCATCGTCTGCAGCACCAAACAGCTTCTCCCAGTCCTCTCCTTGAACAGGGCTAGACGGTACACGTGTTTTTCGAATCGTTTTCAGTTAAAAAACTATTACATCACACGTATATTTTACCTAAACTGCGCCAGAATGAATATATTCTCGGAAATAAATAGTAGTTTTGCTGAAACGTGATGTATTTCAATGTAAAATAGGATAAAATACATGACGAAAACAAAAGACTTTACCTAAGCTTCCGATGTTCTTGAGATGTTACTCGTTTTTTTAATAGTTTTCGGTTAAAATTCTGTTATATCACAATGATATTCTATTCATACTGTGCTTGATATAATACATTCACGGAAATGTAATATTTTTGCTGAAATGACGTACGTATTAAAGTGGAAAGTGGGATAAAATCGTGACGAAAACAAAGACTTTCGCTTTCTTTCGTTCAAAAGATGTTACCGTAATCACTTTTCGAATGGTTTAGTTAAAAAACTGTTGTATTACAATAATATTCCCTCCTAATTGACTTGAATAAATACTTGAATGGAAATATACAATATTTATGTTGAAACTACCCGCGTTTCAGTGTAAAGTGTCGTGATAATAAATGGTAAACAAGTTTATAGGACATAGAGTTTCTCTGAAGGTTTTGTTGTTCCTTTACCCTCAAAAACTTAGGTCGACCTATAAACGAGGAATATCATAAATTAACGATTTCTTGGTCATAAAATCGGGGTCGACCTATATACGAAGGGGGGTTATAGACGAGTATATACGGTAATTTATAAAATAGTTTATTTATATTATTTTATTTTTTCCTCTTAAAATACCCCTCTAGAGCTATTACATTTGGCCAGTGCATGGGTGGGGGGATCCAATGTAAACAATGCTCTGACATGCACAACTAGTGTACCAAACACCCACATTCTCTTTATACCTGTATAGTATTCTTAAATTACATATATAGAAAACAGAATGTAGTACATGTACTGTAGTATTATTATACAAGAGATGTGCTGAAGTATTTGTGGTATTGGCTAATTTTTGAGGTACACTCTGTATCAGTGAAAATTGGGCTGATACCACCCGATACTTTTACCATACGTCTAAAAGTGCAATAATTTAAAATTGTAGTAATGAAAAATTAAACAATTTAACAGTTATACAGTATCTATTGTAGTAACTGTACAGACCGACATGGCGATACTGTATTAATAAAATCAATACTTAAGTATGAGTAAAAGTCACAGGATAATTATAATAATTTCCTTTCTTCAGTGTAGAACTAGTATGTTGAGATAAGAATTTGATAAACAACTTAGTGTCTTTAAGATAATTAAATTTTTAAGTATTGTACTGTACGTATACTGAATACTGATAACAAGCAAAACTGATATTAAACTTGTAAGACTAAAGAGTCAAGACTCAAGATTAGCCAATAGTCACAATATTAAAGTTCTAACCTCTAGGTCAACATAAACTGCTGCACATAAATTAATCGAGTTGGCAAATGTACAACCCACAAGTGTGGACTAAGAGAGTTGTACAGTTGGCCTACCTAACCTAGCAATTAGTTAATAATCAGGTCTAGTTATTATTTATAAATATTTATTTGCCAATCAATTTTGATAATTTGTAGAGCCTACTTTGTAAACAATCATCAATACTGTGAATTGCAGCAATTTAACAGACTAACATATCCATAGATAGACAGCTTACTAGAAAGTATCTGTATAAGTTGTAGGATGAGTACTGTATTAGTATCGGCACCTTACTGCCCTTTAGTGTGATTACTTAATTCTTTGGTTGCTTAACTTAAGGTCGCTGCCACCAGACCACAGGACAGTATCTGCAGTGTTCTTTAAGTAGTTGGCAGAGCAATCCAGGCACTGTGAGCTCATGTTTTTCATTAATCAAGTTGAGAGTGGAAGAAAGGGTGAAACACTAACCAAGAATTTAACTACATTATTTCTTAATATAGAAAAAATATTGCATTATCACAATACAAAAATAGTTGGCCTACACCAAGCAATTATTAAGGTCACTGCACCACACAAAAATACCAGACCATCTCCAAACAATTAATTAAGGTCTTCTCTCCATACCAAATCATTGATCTCCTTACCTAGGTCATTCCTTCCCCAATATCACCCCAAAATACTCTATAGCACCAACATAACCATTATCACCTCACAATATGGAACATTCAATAATGCTGCAGCTCATTCTCAGCACCGAGGTACACACAGTAGGTACCCGTCTCACACTCTACTCTTGTTAGGTAGATGAGATCCTTCCCAGGCATTCATACCAGGACTGTTTCTGTGTCCGGTATCAGTAGGTCACTTAAAGTGGCGACTGCTAGCACCTCAAATAGCACCATTATTTCTTCACCTCCAGGGTGTTGAAGTGTGAGATGTCCAGAGATCCATAGTGGTTGTTGGGCCAAGCATTCTCTTCGACCTCACTGGTCTCCCTCCGCTCACAGGCATGTACAGTACAATGAAGGACAAAAGTCGTGTTGTGAAATTTGGTGAAAACATATGCCGAAGGGCTTAAAATTTTGGTGCGCTCTGCCTTGTGGTAGGGCTCTCATAATGTTTCACGAGTTATATTTAATCTTCGGACAAAACCGCGACATAACTTTTGTCTTTGATTGTACACCTGCGTGTATGAGATGCCGAGCATAAGCAAATGTGTTTACTGGCCTGATGGGCTTTTGTATTAACATACTACTGTACATTACAAAACTTATTATATTAATAACATTAGGCAAGCCTTTAAGATGTATATAAAATGCTAGATACACCTCTTTAAGTATTCTGATATAACACTAGCTGTAGTGTCCTGACCTGCGTGTATGAGATGCCGAGCGTCACTGAAGATGATGGGGCAGCGTCTCGCCCTGGCTAGGCCTATTGGTGCCAATGCTTAAATTTCACCATGTCTTTATTCTGGCCCCCTCACATACACTTTCTTATATATTGTAACTATGCTTTTTAGTTACATATCTTAATTCTAGATTACCTACTACAGTAAGTGTCTGGTTTGTCAGGTTCCGGGTAAATTACTTCAGCTATCTCATTACCTCGAAACTGTCGCCGCGGGCTGTTTAGGCGCCAGACCAAACAAAAGCCTTGGTTCCTGGCTTGGGTATATCCACTTCACTTTGTTTCCTATGTATGGTTCATTCCCCCACATTTTGCAGTTGTTTAACATGTTCACAAGATTCTCGAATCATTACACTGTTCGTGGTTATTCATCACATGGGGTAACGGTGTGTATTAAGCTCACACCGAGGTAGGCAAGATATTTTCCTGGAGTATAGTTCATGGGTCATTTCCAACACTTCACATATGTCTGATACATTTATCCTTTTCCCAGATCATTGTTCTCATATATTTTCGTCTGATACCTGAGGTAACCATGTTAACAAATCTTACACAGACGTAAATACTATAACCCTCAGACACGGTCACACTTATTCACTGTAGTACACCAGTCTGTATCAATTGGGCCTTCCCAATATCATGTAAGTACCTTTAGTTCTCCCTTAATATTATCAGTATACATACTTAAGATTATATGCACAGACACTGATATAATTTGTATAAAACAGCATACGAATTACCCCTTCCAAAAATCTACAGTTTTCTGTGATGTACCACTCGCATGGTGAGTGTGAGTTTGAATGTTATGCATATGTAATATTGTATTATATATCACCTTGGTGGGGCAGCCTTTGTTTTCTGCTGCTGTAATCTGTTACTGCTTCATGGTGTGTACAATACTGTGTTGTTTATATCTTACTTGATTCACTGTGTTAATTATTCATACCTAAATGATTTTTTACCCCCACATTTAAAATATAACAAGAAAATACTTTATTTGGATTGTATAATTGACACACATACCTAATAGATCAGACACAAAAGTATTTTTTCTTTTTCCAGGCCTCTGGTGTCGGCTTATGATGACTTGGCTACACAGGTGGAGACCAGAGACAATTTATTACCAACACCATCCTTTTTCTTCCAAACAGCAAAACAGGGACAGAAAATAGATAATAATGCAACAGGATGTGATAACCAGAGTAATGAAGGAGGATATGATAAGCAGAGGAGTGAAGGAGGCTATAAGCAGAGGAATGAAGGAAGCTATAAGCAGAAGAATGAAACAGGCTATGATAAGCAGAGGAGTGAAGGAGGCTATAAACAGAGGAGTGAAACAGGATATGATGAGCATAAGAGTGGAAAGAGGGAAGATAAAAACCTCAAGGGTGAATTGAACCTGCAACCAACCTTTGCTTCAGGCAGCCACATTAATTCAGCATCTCTTAAGCAAGGGATTAGATTACTTAAACAAGAAAGTCATTGGCAAACAGGAAATAAAACTGAAGGGGCTTTGGCATTATCTGACAGAGGTAAACAAGGCCCTACTTGGGTACCAGATTACAACAGCACCAGCAGTCCACATAGCAAACCTTGCAGGCATCACATTCCAGCACAGAATGTGGGGCAACTCTGCCGTCCGTACTATGCAGGGCGGAGTGCACGTAGACAGCTCCTTAAATGCTTTGCTGGCGAAGCATGTGCATCGATAGACCCTTTGAAGAAGAACATACTGGAAAATAAGGCTTTGATTAATACAGATAATAGTTGTAACAGTTATACCAAAAATACACCCTCAGATTCCTCTACTTCTGTGGATAGAAATAAGTCATGTTTCAAAGCTCCTGTTGGTACTTTGGGTGTACAGACTCCACAAAATGCCTTTACACTTTCCTCTCCAAATATTGTATCTCCAGTGCCTATATCATTACCAGTAGGTAAGGCCAATATTTTATCCTCAGTATTGAAAAAGTCTAGTTTACATAACTTACCTACTGTATTGGACGCCATAAAGTTAAATGAAGTTTATCATGGAATCATCACTTTGACTAATAGCTACAAGCAGTTTAATGCTATAATTATAAATAAGCAAACTGAAGAAATTTTTTCTGAAGCCCAAAGGGTTTTTAACAACTTGCCCAATGATCCTGAATTTAAGCCTGAGGATGGGTGCCTAGTGGCTGCATTTTCACCTAAAGAGAAATCTTGGTATCGTGCATTTGTATATGAAGTGGATTCTGTGGAGTATAAAGTGTTCTATGTTGATTTTGGTAACACGGATGCAGTTCAGCTGGTTAAACCCCTTCCTGAAGGACCATTTACAGAAACTCCTGGACTTACCATGGTAGCCACACTTCATTCAGAAGTGGACACTAAAATTCAGAAGCAATTGAAAAATCTCATCATGCTAGACAGCCCAATAACATTCAGGGTTATTGATAAGCAGTCAACATCAATAAAAGTATCCTTGACTTCTGAAGCAGCTCTTGATGAAATTACTAAATACATATTTAGACCTTGGTATACTTCTCTCCCATTATCAAATGGTCTTAATAAAACAGAATCAGGGTCAGAGCCTTATCCTTTATCAATATCAACTCCAGATTCACTCCTAAGGTCACCACCAAAGGTCAGTGTCAAGTCAGTTGCTACACCAGATCATCTGTCAAATTTCTCTACAGAGGTCAGTGCATCAGGATCCTCTTCAGATTCTGTCTTTAGATTCTCACCAAAGGTCAGTGAAACAACAGCTTCCTCCTCCCCCCCAGACAAAAAAAGACCAGCAGATGTTGATTCAGCAAAGATGGATTATGGAGAAAAATCTCATGATCCCTCTTGTCAGACATGTTCATATGATAGACAGATTGTCCCTCATTCTGCTGAGAGAGCCACTGCATCAAAAAATATAGTTGGTGTTCATAACCGCCAGGGCTTATCACCCAAGAACCTACCAGTGAACACAGGTGAGCAAAGACTTCTTCTGGAAACCTGTGAAGGTACCTCTCCTCAAAGCCCCTCCACGACTATTACCAATGAAGCACGCATAAAGGAGGAAAATCTAAATCCTCAAAGTGTGTTAGGAGTTGGTAGGAAGCCATCATCTCTAAAACAACAAATCAATACCGATGTTCAAGAAGGAACAATGAAGTTTTGGGCTCGAGACCTAATCAAGACTGAGGTGAAAGCTGGTGTAAAGTATGCTGTACTGCCAACATGGGTTAGTGAGGATAATGAACTGAATGTGCAAATTGTGACTAAAGGAACACCAAAAGATATGGAAGACTTAACAGAAACCATCATGCTTCATTGTGAGAAAGGTAAATCTTATGACTAATAAAGGATTTGGGCTTACAAGAGATTAATAGGTATGGTACATACAGATTTTAAGTTACAATTACAGTCGGTGCTTGCTTGGTGTACAGTCAAAGAAAATGGTGGCATTTCACCTGCTGCCTGTATTTTCTTTCTAAAACTATATATACTAATGTGTCGGGGTAAACACTGACGTTATACCTTGGCTGATCGATAAATTGTCTGTTTCGGGAAGGTGTGGGAGGGATGGACCCAGTGAAGTTGCCGTTTAGAATTTTGAGGCCTCCAGTCTGTGTGGCTTATGAGTGGCATGGACTATGCTTTATTTAATTCAATTCAGTCTTGTTTTAATTCAAAATCCTCTATTTAAGGAACTCGGCCAAAAGCAAACACTTGACGAGGGATTTCAATGATATTAACCCCTGATGTACGGGGTACCTTCTCAGTTGAATATGATCGTCTGGTGATACCTAAGTAAATTATCAAAGGTGGTGTCCCCACAGTGAAGGGGTTAAGTTAAAACATCATCAGCTGTAACTGAACTACTCAATTTGTGATGTTTCTAGAAAGTTAACTGTATCTTCAGCACTTTAATGTTATCACCACTTCATTTCCCATTGGATGGTCAGATAGTTCTCTGCTTTGTACTGTTGATAAGTCATGGGTATGCACTTGTCCTTAAAAGTACCTGAACATGTTCCAGTATTTGTCGAGCCTAGACTTGAAGGAGCTCACACTTGGTGCTGCCACAACATTGGCCACCAGGTTATTCCAAGCATTCACAACTCTTAACTCCAAGTTAGCTGTAACAGTTTTGTGTAGGTGATACCATTGTTGCCTTACCTTGAAAGTTAAGTTCTCCATTTTGGTAATGTGCCCTAGTAATTAAGAAATACCTGTATATCAGTTACTCTGTTTTATTAATGTGTACAAAATTCTTATATTTCAGAAACTGTACCATGTGATATACAAACTGGGGAGCTGGTGTGTGGATTTGTGGTTGGTGATGAAATGTGGTACCGTGCCGAGGTGATGTATGTTGAGGCTGACCAAGTGGTGTTGCACTATGTTGATTTTGGTAATACAGAGACGGTCTCAAAGAGCAATATAAGAAGATTTAGTGATGAGTTAATGCAGTTTCAAAACGCTTGTGTCAGAGTTAAGTTGTTTGAAATATTGAAGGATGATAAGAAAGCCAGAAAAAAATTGCTTCAATTAATTGAATCACCATCACTGCTGTACATGTCTTCCTCAAAGGAAAATGGATTGGAATTTGAACTTTTTGACCCACAGCAAAAGGTGCTACTCAATCGTCAACTTGGAGGTCTAGCGAAACAACAATCAGCCAGAATAGAATTTGATTCTCTCCCAACGACTGATTTACCTCAGGAAAAAGGCTTTGACCTATCTGTGAAGATTTCTTCATGCAATGAGCCTCTCACCCCTCCAGTAAGATCATATTCACCTTCAGAGCAGTTGCCATCGCTGATGAAATCAACCACTGCTGCAAAACTACCATCTGTACTTTCATTAAAATCAACAAGTCCAGTGCAGCCATCCAGTTCAGTTCATCCAGAGACATCCACTGATGTGAAGGTGTCATCTAAACTACTCAGCCTAGTACAACCATCCATTGTGGTGCATCCAGAGTCAGCCACTGCTGTGAATGAGGTTTCTCTAATGAAGGCATCACAGGCACTAAGCTTAATGCAACCTTGCAAACAAGTCCAGCCATCCACTTTGGTGCAGTCATCTGCTCCAGTACAACCATACACCTCAGCACAGTCATTAACACCATTAGAGCAGACTCCTCCAAAGCGATCACCTCAGGATGTACAACAATCTCCAACAGTGAGTTTGTATAACCCAGTAAATGAAACTAGTAACAACAGCATGGGAAAAGCAGACCCTTGTGACACCTCCACTGTTATACAAGCTGTATCTGTGGCACCAGTGTTGCCACAGTCCAGCATGAAGTCTGCTGAAAACAAGAGTCCTGGTGAGTCCCACATTTTATCGTATGCTGTATGTTCTCTTTTCTGTTTGGTTAGTGAAATGTAAGAGGATTGACCCAGAAATCTAATTTTTGACCAAGCCCATAGCTAGGCAACTCTTGTTGGGATGGCACACGAATCACTTGGTCCAGACTCGGTCAGAAAATGAGATTTCAGGATGGAATTTAATTACTGTTTCTCTTTTACAGATAAGAGGCAAATTCTTGGAGGCGGGGTACTCTTGTATGACGAATGCAAGTCCACAGTGCTTCCAATAGAACATGGTGTGCCCATTGTTATTCTAAAAGTAGAGAATACACATAGTATATATGCTGCTCCTGGGGTTAGTCTATGCTTCATTTTAATATGTTTTGAATTTCATGCGAGTCATCATCACTGTATATGGCCAGTTTCTATGCTTGCTGTGATAACTTGATGCAGCTCTCCATGGTGTCTGGCAGCTTTTCTTATCAGATTTTTATCTCAAAGATCATATCTTGTGACCTTTCCCTTTCTCATTACTGGCCTGCCCCTACCCATCATGCATCTCTTGACCCAGTTGGTCTCCTTCAATCTCTCTACATGCCCAAACCGTCTCGGCCTACCTGCACACAAAACCTCGTCAAATGCTTGCAATACTCAGCAGTCCTCTTAGCTTTCAATGGTCTTTCTTCTATTTCAGTGTCACATACCTTCCTTTCCCTGCTCCTTTTCACCAACCCAAGCAAATTAGTACCACAATAGCAGTAATATTTTCTTAGGCAAGTGCTCTTATCTCTCATTAACTAGTACAGTTCATTTAATTTGGACTTTGATTACCTGCTTCCTGTAAGTATTGAAAGTATAATATTTTTCATCTGTAGAGTTAAGAATTCAACTTTTAAGACAGCTAGGCTTAAACAACCAGAGGAATGTTAGTCTAAAAAATTTCCCAATCAAAGGTACTTCTAAACATACTGATCTAAATTCTTGAGTAAAATTTTTTTAAATTGTGTTAAGTTTTTGCTTACTGTGTTTCAATAATTTTGTTTTATTGTTTGTTAACTACCAACTTCTAGTAAATTTTAAATCAAATTTTTGCCCTCAGATGTAAGTTTATGGAATTCCCAGATCATTTTAAGTAGCGAAAGCCACTTAACGTAGATATGATACACTCAGATGTATACTGTACAAATGTAAATTGAAAAAAGTTATTGATTAGTGAATTTACAATGACTCATACTACAGTATTTTATTATCCAAAATACCGATACATTAGAACTTGACATATTGTATCTGAAAGTCTTGGGACCAAAACTCACACACACCACTTTTCTTTCACAGGCAATTAAAATGCATGCTCAAACAGTATGTATAGTACTGTATTAATGGTGACATTTACTCTTTTCAGAATTCTCTGCATCTTTATGATAAACTAGAGGAGATGGCATCCGTAATGAATGAGTATTGCAAAAGTCACTCAGGGTTTTTATATCGACCTGGTCATGGAGAAATATGCCTTGCCAAGTTCAGAGAAGGTATTAGTTTACAGTAATAGCTTATTATTTTAGTTGTTGTTTAAATTTTACTGTTTTCTGTTATAAAGGTCCAAAACAATCTTTAAAACATTGCTGTCCTGTTAACTGTGGTGATAATAATTTATGTATACTTTATACAGATAATGAGTGGTACAGAGCAGCGTGCATCAACCCTGGGCTCGAAATGACCATGGTATTCTCTGTAGATTTTGCGATTGTGGACTTCGTACCCTTCACTGATGTACTAGCAATACCCAAGATTTTCCTTGAACTGCCCTGTTTGGCACTTCATTGTGTTCTTGATGGTAAGACTAAAGGTGAATGTATTCAAACTTTTACCATCTTGGTAAATGAGGGAAATACTTTGTTTCACATATTTTTTTCTATTTTCAAGCCTTCTTAGACAGGTCTAATAACTGGAATATTTTGATTTTTGTATAACTAGTAACTGTACTGGGTTTCCTGGCACTGTACTTGTATATTAAGTATTGTATATTAAGTATAAAGTTATAATGCCAATCATTACTATAACATCAGAATATTACCCACATGATGGATTATGTATATGATAAGAGCTTCATGTACAGTAACATACTAGCACGAGTCAGTGCATCTACGGTATGTTTCAACATTCATATGGTATGGTAATTCCCACTGTTCATCTTTATTCACTTGGTTACAATTATTATTATTATTTTTTTAGTTATAAATTAATATTTGTCTTGAACATATAATTTGATATTTTGTAAAATAAAATTGTAAGTATGTATGTATGTATGTATGTATGTATGATGCTTCTGTGGGTCCTAAAGATCTCCATCTCTTATATTTTAGGAGTGTCTCCAGATGGTGCAAATACAGCAGCATCAAAGAGAATCAAGGAACTCCTTCCCTCTCACTCCCTAGTGGTGGCGGATGTTATAAAGCACAATGAAGACGGAACCTATACTATTGCGGTGCCAAAAATTACTGAAACACTGATATCAGAGGGTCTTGTGAAGCCAGCTTAGTTTAATCCTTTTAGACAAGTAGGCACAGGTACTTTGTCTAAAGTGGACTGAATAAGATTTTAATTGATTGTATAATTTGCATATACTTTCCATTAATATTTTTAGTTCTAGTTAGTTTAGTTTGATCATCTATTCTGTTGGTGATCTACAATACAACCTCGATGGCTTTTTGAATAAAGTTCATTATTATTTTCTTGGTACATTAGTTTGCTTGTACTTAGAAATCAAAGTGAGAAATAAGTTTCTGGAACACTTGGCACCAACGAGTGTGCGAGTCGTCGTATATTAATATTTTTATTTGAGTTTCTGCTGTGTCCTTTCTTTGTGCCTGTAGAATTAGTCGTAGGTCAGTGAACCTCAGTTAGCCACATTAAAACTACATATTTGGTGTTTCAGGTGATGCTAAAACTCTTTAAATTTTATATTCTCATCCAATTCTAGAATTCATTAGAAAAATCCCTTTATCTTTGGAGCTTGAACACTGTAAGTTATGCAAATTGCCGTCAGTCTATATTCACCTGATTGTGCATTCTCAACACCGTGTTCTGTGAAGGCAAAGACAGGGTGATACAGGTAGGTAGTAAGTCAGTAGAAAATATGTATCCTAATGAGTTGAAGGTGGCAAAATGTTGATAAGGGAGCTTTTTTATATCTGTACAGTCAGCTTCTAAAGTTCATTCACCTCTCCCCCTGAACCACGAACCCTGAGATTCAGACTAATGAATCTGAAGCATTGATGGATGGAATAATGTATCGGTCTACTGCTTCAGGTTCACTAGTCTGAGTTCTTGGCTCATGGGAGAGGCTAACAGATTTGAGTAGTTGACTGTACCTTGATAATGATTCTGTTTCAAATCATCTCGAAGCAATTTTTTGTGCACTAGTTTAAGCCCTTGGTGGTTTTCATGTATTGGAAGACTGTATTGTATGTATTAAATTTTATTTTGATGTATTTAGAACCTATTCTGGATTATTATGGATTTGTGGTTATTGTAGTCATAATTAAATATTTCATTTTGTTGATCATATCTATACAGTGAATTCATAATTTTTTGGCTATTATTTTCACCAGATTAACTTTTAGTAAAATGTGGAGCCAAGAAAATAATATAAAATTGAGTGTTGGCCGAAATGTTTGGAGATTTCGCCATGGTCAGCAGTACAGCTCATGAATGGTAGTAAAACATAATGTTGAGGTTGACAGCTAGACCTAAATAATATTTACTAGGTTGGCACCCTGCCTGGCTGACATAGTGAATTGCCCTGATACTGAAACTCCTGATTTATGAAAGCTACCCAGCTCCAGGCTCTACTAGAAAACAGGATTTTAGGATCACTTGGAACTAATAGTACTACTTTCTTAGCATTTACAATTATCTTTAATATTACTTGTCAGCTTACTAGCTGGTCTGTTCTGTTTACACACTGTGGCATGAAGTTAATTTGCTCCTGAATGTGCCAGAGTTGGTGACGTCTGGTCTTAAATGAGGGTGTTTGGGAGGCTTCTTCAAAATATCATTAGTGAACTTGAAGCTTCACTAAGTAAAATTGATCCCTTGGTTTGTTTTCCTTATCATCTCCTTTTCTTGTTTTAAGAGTGTCAAGTGGGTGGGGAGAGATTCATTGTAGGCTTCATTGTTTTCCTTAATTGTTGTTCTCATAAATATTAAAAGGTCAAAGTTCAGTCTTATTGTTTGTTCCAGTACTATTGTTGGGTGGTTTTATGAAAGACTTTTGAGGTATAGTTGTGGCATAGAAAAAGTTGTCCAACAATTCTACACAGACTGGGCAAAACAACTGCACAAGATGTCCAGTAATTAACATTGCCAATTTTTTTTTTACATTCTGGGCAGTAAGTACTGAATGACGAGGAATTTTGAACATTAGGTTAATTTTAAGTAACCCAACAAATGGATTCATCAAACTCAAATTGCAGCATTAATCAATCCATTTGTTGGATTATATAGAAGTACTGTAACCCATTGGTTAGGTTTCCTATATGGACTTACAGCCCTGAATGTTTTTAATAAAATGGGCGATTGACAGTACGGCACTTAACATGCCGAGTAAAGTCGATTTCACTCTACAGTACAGTACTGTGCTGTAATTATTTGTCAATATATTATTTTAATAACTTTCTATGATATAAAATTACATTGGAATTGAATACTATATCACGACTTTAAAATATCTAATAAAAAACTAAGGCATTAACCATACTTGTACATACTTTCCTTGTGAAAATTCCACACCTGCCCCGTCTTGTAGTTGACAGCAATCTTTTATTAAAAGCTAGCACTTTTTGGAAAGATGATTTAATTACGAATTGTGGTAATTTCTGTAGCACTTATATTATTCTCTGATAACACCAGGACTTTCTTGAGGAATTGGCAACTACGTTTCAAAAATAAATTTATTTATTAGACTCCAGGCACCGGGTAACCGCAAGTATCTTCCATGCAGATATTTTTGGTAAAATGTTAAGTACTACAACAATAAAAATTATATAAAATCTTACAAACTGGTCAATCATGATATGAGCAGTAAAGAAAGCGATGTACATACCACAGGTTGGCATCACACGAGCCAGAGTCAGGAGTACACAAAGTGAACATTTAACAACAAAATCGCACTTTGGAAACCCATAGTTGGCGAGTGATTAGCATTGAAAAATGTAATTAAAATTTCCAAGGGTCATTACAGCCACTAATTACCTCACAATCGAATAGTGGACCATATATTCGAAATCAGAATGCTCTGGAGTACCTATAATCTGATTTTCAGCAAAATCTATTTTTGGGACCAAAACCGTCAAAAAGGGAAGCCTTACTCCTTGGTAATTTTTTGCCCTCAATATACTTTTCTCTCAGAATTTAAATTTAAGGGATTCCTGAAGTCGCCACTACCCTTGGAAAGGTCTTTGGGGGCGCCAGCGCCCATAGGAGGTCACCTGGGGGTGCTGCCACCCCTAAGAGCCCCTGGGAGGCTCTTGGATGCGCCGCCACCCCTTGGAGGACCCCTGAGGTTTGGAGGGCCACTGCCGCCCATGTGAGGGGCCCTAGGTGCGCAACTGCTCGTGGGGACGCCGCCATCCTTGGGAGGGCCCATAGGGGCATCACTGCTACTGAATGGGGCTTTCCCCGCCCCTGGAAGGACCCTTTGGGTCGCCGCCGCCCCTGTGAGGGATCCTTGGAACCCCGCTTCGCCTGGCAGGGCGCCAGAGGTAACCACTGCCTTGGTAGGGTATTTGGGGTGCACCAGCCCCTGGAAGGGCCCTTAGGGGCGCTGCCACCTCTAGCGAGGGCACCTAGAAGCGCCTCTGGGGGCGCAACAGCGCCTGTTAGTCCACCTGGAACGCTGCCGCCACTAAGGAGGGCGCCACCGCCCATGGAAGGGCCCCTGGAGGTCCCACCACCATTGGGAGGGCCCCTACACACTTCACAGCCCCTGTAAGAATCCCTGGGAATGCCACAGCCCCTCAAAGGAGCCCAGGGGATGCCACAGCCCTTGGCAAGGACCCTGGGAGCTCTGACGCCTTTTCGGAGGGCCTCTAGGGGCTCTGCTGCCCCTGGAAAAGCCCTGAGGGTGGCTGCTGCCTCTGCAAGAGCCTAGGGAGGGGGGGAGGTCGCCGTCAATCTTGGGAGTGGCCCCTGGGGGAGCCGGTGCTCTAGGGGTGCCGCCGCCTAAGGTGGGCCACTTGGGAAAACACGTCCCCTGGGGTCGCTGCCACCTTGGGGGGGGCCTTAGGCGCGCCATCGCCCCTGGGCGGGCCGCTGGAGGCACTGCCTGCCCTGGGTGGGCCCCTGGGGTGCTACCGCTTCTTCGAGGACCTTCAAGGCTGCTCCGCACCTGGGAGGACCCCTGGGGGCACCACCGTCCATGACAGGCCCCTGCCAGGACACCTTGGGGAACCACCGTAGGTCCCCTGGGAGACCCGCCATTCCAGGGAGAGCAACTGTCCCTGGGAGGCCAGCACCCCTGACAAGGCCCGTGGTGGCGCCACCATCTCTGGGAGAGCCCCTGCGGGTTCTGCAGTCAAGAAGAGGGCCCCTGGGAGTGCCCCAGGTAGCGCCAGCGCCCCTGGTGGCGGCAGGGCCCCTGGGGTCACCACCGCTCCTGGGAGGACACTGCAGTAGTGGCGACCCAGAGAGCCCTGCCAGGGGCGGTGGCGCCCCCAGAGTTCCTAAGGGATGGCGGCAATCCTAGGGGCTTGATCGTGGTGTCGTATATATTGAACACGTCCAGCAATCCCTTCCTTAACTGTGATTGGTGGACTAAAATTTAAATCCACCAAATTACAGCCAATAGGAGAACAGAGCCTCCAGTCAGCACAACACCCCAACTTATGTTTTCCTGTTGGATATTTATTCTCCTTGTCATTGTTGAGGTCTGCGATGATACTGGAAATGTGATGGGCGGTGTATTTATTTAACGTCATATCTCTCAGAGTTCTAGATAGTGCAAAAACAACTGTACTAGTGGGCTCCTATACTAATGGTGGCAGACCTCCCAAGACCGGTGGCGTTACGAGGGGCCCTCCCAGGAGCGTTGGCGCACCCAGGGGACCTCCCAGGAGCGGCGACGCTTTAGGGACCGTCCCAGGGGCGGGGGCGATCCCAGGGGCCTTCCCAAGGATGGTGGTGCTTCCATGGGTATCTCCCCGGGGTGGCGCCGCCCCTGGGAGTGCCGGTGTCCCTGGGAGAGCTCCTGGCAGGGCCTCTGAGGGCACCACCGCCCCTGAGGGAGCCTCTGGGGGTGCCGCCGTCCCTGGAAGGGCCCCTCTGGGTGCCGCTGTCCCTGAGAGAGCCCCTGGGGGCGACAGCGCTTGGCATGGCCCCTGGGAGCCCCACTTATCTTGAGGGAATCTCTGGGGGTGCCGCCGTCCCTGGAAGGGCCCCTGGGGGTGCTGCTGTCCCTGGGAGAGCCCTTAGGGGTGCTATCGCCACTGGCAGGGTCACTGGCTGCGCCGCCGCCCCCGGCAGCGCCCATGAAAACGCTGCTGTCCCTGGGAGTGTTCCTGGGGGCACCACCACTCTTGGGTGCTCCCCATTGTGGTGGCGCCGTCCCCAAGTGTCCTGCCAGGGGCAGTGGCGTGCCCAGGGACCCTCCTTAGAGTTCGTGGCAACCCCAGGGTTTGATCGCCGTGTCATATATATTGAACACGTCCAGCAATCCCTTCCTTAACTGTGATTGGTGGACTAAAATTTAAATCCACCAAATTACAGCCAATAGGAGAACAGAGCCTCCAGTCAGCACAACACCCCAACTTATGTTTTCCTGTTGGATATTTATTCTCCTTTTCATTGTTGAGGTCTGTGATGATACTGGAAATGTGATGGGCGGTGTATTTATTTAACGTCATATCTCTAAGAGTTCTAGATAGTGCAAAAACAACTGTACTTGTGGGCTCCTATACTAATGGTGGCAGACCTCCCAAGACCGGTGGCGTTCCTAGGGGCCCTCCCAGGAGCGTTGGCGCACCCAGGGGACCTCCCAGGAGCGGCGACGCTTTAGGGACCGTGCCAGGGGCGGTGGCGATCCCAGGGGCCTTCCCAAGGATGGTGGTGCTTCCATGGGTATCTCCCCGGGGTGGAGGCGCTCCTGGGAGCGCCGGTGTCCCTGGGAGAGCTCTTGGCAGGGCCTCTGTGGGCACCACCGCCCCTGAGGGAGCCTCTGGCGGTGCCGCCGTCCCTGGAAGGGCCGCTCCGGGTGCCCCTGTCCCTGAGAGAGCCCCTGGGGGCGACAGCGCCTGGCATGGCCCCTGGGAGCCCCACTTCCCTTGAGGGAATCTCTGGGGGTGCCGCCGTCCCTGGAAGGGCCCCTGGGGGTGCCGGTGTCCCTGGGAGAGCCCTTAGGGGTGCTATCGCCCCTGTCAGGGTCACTGGCTGCGCCGCCGCCCTGGCAGCGCCCATGAAAACGCCGCTGTTCCTGGGGGCTCCACCACTCCTGGGTGCTTCCCCGTGTTGGCGCCATCCCCAAGTGCCCTGCCAGGGGCAGTGGCGTGCCCAGGGGTCCTCCTTAGGGTTCGTGGCAACCCCAGGGGCTTGATCGTGGTGTCGAATATATTGAACACGTTCAGCAATCCCTTCCTTAACTGTGATTGGTGGACTAAAATTTAAATCCACCAAATTACAGCCAATAGGAGAACAGAGCCTCCAGTCAGCACAACACCCCAACTTATGTTTTCCTGTTGGATATTTATTCTCCTTGTCATTGTTGAGGTCTGCGATGATACTGAAAATGTGACGGGCGGTGTATATATTCAACGTCATATCTCTCAGAGCTCTAGATAGTGCAAAAACAACTGTACTAGTGGGCTCCTGTACTAGTGGTGGCAGACCTCCCAAGACCGGTGGCGTTACGAGGGGCCCTCCCAGGAGCGTTGGCGCACCCAGGGGACCTCCCAGGAGCAACGACGCTTTAGGGACCGTCCCAGGGGCGGGGGCGATCCCAGGGGCCTTCCCAAGGATGGTGGTGCTTCCATGGGTATCTCCCCGGGGTGGCGGCGCCCCTGGGAGTGCCGGTGTCCCTGGGAGAGCTCCTGGCAGGGGCTCTGAGGGCACCACCGCCCCTGAGGGAGCCTCTGGGGGTGCCGCCGTCCCTGGAAGGGCTCCTCCGGGTGCCGCTGTCCCTGAGAGAGCCCCTGGGGGCGACAACGCTTGGCATGGCCCCTGGGAGCCCCACTTATCTTGAGGGAATCTCTGGGGGTGCCGCCGTCCCTGGAAGGGCCCCTGGGGGTGCTGCTGTCCCTGGGAGAGCCCTTAGGGGTGCTATCGCCACTGGCAGGGTCACTGGCTGCGCCGCCGCCCCCGGCAGCGCCCATGAAAACGCTGCTGTCCCTGGGAGTGTTCCTGGGGTCACCACCACTCTTGGGTGCTCCCCATTGTGGTGGCGCCGTCCCCAAGTGTCCTGCCAGGGGCAGTGGCGTGCCCAGGGACCCTCATTAGGGTTCGTGGCAACCCCAGGGTTTCATCGTGGTGTCATATATATTGAACACGTCCAGCAATCCCTTCCTTAACTGTGATTGGTGGACTAAAATTTAAATCCACCAAATTACAGCCAATAGGAGAACAGAGCCTCCAGTCAGCACAACACCCCAACTTATGTTTTCCTGTTGGATATTTATTCTCCTTGTCATTGTTGAGGTCTGCGATGATACTGGAAATGTGATGGGCGGTGTATTTATTTAACGTCATATCTCTCAGAGCTCTAGATAGTGCAAAAACAACTGTACTAGTGGCCTCCTGTACTAGTGGTGGGAGACCTCCCAAGACCGGTGGCGTTCCGAGGGGCCCTCCCAGGAGCGTTGGCGCACCCAGGGGACCTCCCAGGAGCAGCGACGCTTTAGGGACCGTGCCAGGGGCGGTGGCGATCCCAGGGGCCTTCCCAAGGATGGTGGTGCTTCCATGGGTATCTCCCCGGGGTGGAGGCGCTCCTGGGAGCGCCGGTGTCCCTGGGAGAGCTCTTGGCAGGGCCTCTGGGGGCACCACCGCCCCTGAGGGAGCCTCTGGCGGTGCCGCCGTCCCTGGAAGGGCTCCTCCGGGTGCCGCTGTCCATGAGAGAGCCCCTGGGTGCGACAGCACTTGGCATGGCCCCTGGGAGCCCCACTTCCCTTGAGGGAATCTCTGGGGGTGCCGCCGTCCCTGGAAGGGCCCCTGGGGGTGCCGGTGTCCCTGGGAGAGCCCTTAGGGGGTGCTATCGCCCCTGTCAGGGTCACTGGCTGCGCCGCCGCCCTGGCAGCGCCCATGAAAACGCCGCTGTTCCTGGGGGCTCCACCACTCCTGGGTGCTTCCCTGTGTTGGCGCCATCCCCAAGTGCCCTGCCAGGGGCAGTGGCGTGCCCAGGGACACTCCTTAGGGTTCGTGGCAACCCCAGGGTTTGATCGCTGTGTCATATATATTGGTCACGTCCAGCAATCCCTTCCTTAACTGTGATTGGTGGACTATAATTTAAATCCACCAAATTACAGCCAATAGGAGAGCAGAGCCTCCAGTCAGCACAACACCCCAACTTATGTTTTCCTGTTGGATATTTATTCTCCTTTTCATTGTTGAGGTCTGCGATGATACTGGAAATGTGATGGGCGGTGTATTTATTTAACATCATATCTCGCAGAGTTCTAGATAGCGCAAAAACAACTGTACTTGTGGGCTCCTGTACTAGTGGTGGCAGGCCTCCCAAGACCGGTGGCGTTCCGAGGGGCCCTCCCAGGAGCGTTGGCGCACCCAGGGGAGCTCCCAGGAGCAGTGACGCTTTAGGGACCGTCCCAGGGGCGGGGGCGATCCCAGGGGCCTTCCCAAGGATGGTGGTGCTTCCATGGGTATCTCCCCGGGGTGGCGCCGCCCCTGGGAGTGCCGGTGTCCCTGGGAGAGCTCCTGGCAGGGCCTCTGAGGGCACCACCGCCCCTGAGGGAGCCTCTGGGGGTGCCGCCTTCCCTGGAAGGGCCCCTCTGGGTGCCGCTGTCCCTGAGAGAGCCCCTGGGGGCGACAGCGCTTGGCATGGCCCCTGGGAGCCCCACTTATCTTGAGGGAATCTCTGGGGGTGCCGCCGTCCCTGGAAGGGCCCCTGGGGGTGCTGCTGTCCCTGGGAGAGCCCTTAGGGGTGCTATCGCCACTGGCAGGGTCACTGGCTGCGCCGCCGCCCCCGGCAGCGCCCATGAAAACGCTGCTGTCCCTAGGAGTGTTCCTGGGGGCACCACCACTCTTGGGTGCTCCCCATTGTGGTGGCGCCGTCCCCAAGTGTCCTGCCAGGGGCAGTGGCGTGCCCAGGGACCCTCCTTAGAGTTCGTGGCAACCCCAGGGTTTGATCGCCGTGTCATATATGTTGAAAACGTCCAGCAATCCCTTCCTTAACTGTGATTGGTGGACTAAAATTTAAATCCACCAAATTACAGCCAATAGGAGAACAGAGCCTCCAGTCAGCACAACACCCCAACTTATGTTTTCCTGTTGGATATTTATTCTCCTTTTCATTGTTGAGGTCTGTGATGATACTGGAAATGTGATGGGCGGTGTATTTATTTAACGTCATATCTCTAAGAGTTCTAGATAGTGCAAAAACAACTGTACTTGTGGGCTCCTATACTAATGGTGGCAGACCTCCCAAGACCGGTGGCGTTCCTAGGGGCCCTCCCAGGAGCGTTGGCGCACCCAGGGGACCTCCCAGGAGCGGCGACGCTTTAGGGACCGTGCCAGGGGCGGTGGCGATCCCAGGGGCCTTCCCAAGGATGGTGGTGCTTCCATGGGTATCTCCCCGGGGTGGAGGCGCTCCTGGGAGCGCCGGTGTCCCTGGGAGAGCTCTTGGCAGGGCCTCTGTGGGCACCACCGCCCCTGAGGGAGCCTCTGGCGGTGCCGCCGTCCCTGGAAGGGCCGCTCCGGGTGCCCCTGTCCCTGAGAGAGCCCCTGGGGGCGACAGCGCCTGGCATGGCACCTGGGAGCCCCACTTCCCTTGAGGGAATCTCTGGGGGTGCCGCCGTCCCTGGAAGGGCCCCTGGGGGTGCCGGTGTCCCTGGGAGAGCCCTTAGGGGTGCTATCGCCCCTGTCAGGGTCACTGGCTGCGCCGCCGCCCTGGCAGCGCCCATGAAAACGCCGCTGTTCCTGGGGGCTCCACCACTCCTGGGTGCTTCCCCGTGTTGGCGCCATCCCCAAGTGCCCTGCCAGGGGCAGTGGCGTGCCCAGGGGTCCTCCTTAGGGTTCGTGGCAACCCCAGGGGCTTGATCGTGGTGTCGAATATATTGAACACGTTCAGCAATCCCTTCCTTAACTGTGATTGGTGGACTAAAATTTAAATCCACCAAATTACAGCCAATAGGAGAACAGAGCCTCCAGTCAGCACAACACCCCAACTTATGTTTTCCTGTTGGATATTTATTCTCCTTGTCATTGTTGAGGTCTGCGATGATACTGAAAATGTGACGGGCGGTGTATATATTTAACGTCATATCTCTCAGAGCTCTAGATAGTGCAAAAACAACTGTACTAGTGGGCTCCTGTACTAGTGGTGGCAGACCTCCCAAGACCGGTGGCGTTACGAGGGGCCCTCCCAGGAGCGTTGGCGCACCCAGGGGACCTCCCAGGAGCAACGACGCTTTAGGGACCGTCCCAGGGGCGGGGGCGATCCCAGGGGCCTTCCCAAGGATGGTGGTGCTTCCATGGGTATCTCCCCGGGGTGGCGGCGCCCCTGGGAGTGCCGGTGTCCCTGGGAGAGCTCCTGGCAGGGGCTCTGAGGGCACCACCGCCCCTGAGGGAGCCTCTGGGGGTGCCGCCGTCCCTGGAAGGGCTCCTCCGGGTGCCGCTGTCCCTGAGAGAGCCCCTGGGGGCGACAACGCTTGGCATGGCCCCTGGGAGCCCCACTTATCTTGAGGGAATCTCTGGGGGTGCCGCCGTCCCTGGAAGGGCCCCTGGGGGTGCTGCTGTCCCTGGGAGAGCCCTTAGGGGTGCTATCGCCACTGGCAGGGTCACTGGCTGCGCCGCCGCCCCCGGCAGCGCCCATGAAAACGCTGCTGTCCCTGGGAGTGTTCCTGGGGTCACCACCACTCTTGGGTGCTCCCCATTGTGGTGGCGCCGTCCCCAAGTGTCCTGCCAGGGGCAGTGGCGTGCCCAGGGACCCTCATTAGGGTTCGTGGCAACCCCAGGGTTTCATCGTGGTGTCATATATATTGAACACGTCCAGCAATCCCTTCCTTAACTGTGATTGGTGGACTAAAATTTAAATCCACCAAATTACAGCCAATAGGAGAACAGAGCCTCCAGTCAGCACAACACCCCAACTTATGTTTTCCTGTTGGATATTTATTCTCCTTGTCATTGTTGAGGTCTGCGATGATACTGAAAATGTGACGGGCGGTGTATATATTTAACGTCATATCTCTCAGAGCTCTAGATAGTGCAAAAACAACTGTACTAGTGGCCTCCTGTACTAGTGGTGGGAGACCTCCCAAGACCGGTGGCGTTCCGAGGGGCCCTCCCAGGAGCGTTGGCGCACCCAGGGGACCTCCCAGGAGCAGCGACGCTTTAGGGACCGTGCCAGGGGCGGTGGCGATCCCAGGGGCCTTCCCAAGGATGGTGGTGCTTCCATGGGTATCTCCCCGGGGTGGAGGCGCTCCTGGGAGCGCCGGTGTCCCTGGGAGAGCTCTTGGCAGGGCCTCTGGGGGCACCACCGCCCCTGAGGGAGCCTCTGGTGGTGCCGCCGTCCCTGGAAGGGCTCCTCCGGGTGCCGCTGTCCATGAGAGAGCCCCTGGGTGCGACAGCACTTGGCATGGCCCCTGGGAGCCCCACTTCCCTTGAGGGAATCTCTGGGGGTGCCGCCGTCCCTGGAAGGGCCCCTGGGGGTGCCGGTGTCCCTGGGAGAGCCCTTAGGGGTGCTATCGCCCCTGTCAGGGTCACTGGCTGCGCCGCCGCCCTGGCAGCGCCCATGAAAACGCCGCTGTTCCTGGGGGCTCCACCACTCCTGGGTGCTTCCCTGTGTTGGCGCCATCCCCAAGTGCCCTGCCAGGGGCAGTGGCGTGCCCAGGGACACTCCTTAGGGTTCGTGGCAACCCCAGGGTTTGATCGCTGTGTCATATATATTGGTCACGTCCAGCAATCCCTTCCTTAACTGTGATTGGTGGACTATAATTTAAATCCACCAAATTACAGCCAATAGGAGAGCAGAGCCTCCAGTCAGCACAACACCCCAACTTATGTTTTCCTGTTGGATATTTATTCTCCTTTTCATTGTTGAGGTCTGCGATGATACTGGAAATGTGATGGGCGGTGTATTTATTTAACATCATATCTCGCAGAGTTCTAGATAGCGCAAAAACAACTGTACTTGTGGGCTCCTGTACTAGTGGTGGCAGGCCTCCCAAGACCGGTGGCGTTCCGAGGGGCCCTCCCAGGAGCGTTGGCGCACCCAGGGGAGCTCCCAGGAGCAGTGACGCTTTAGGGACCGTCCCAGGGGCGGGGGCGATCCCAGGGGCCTTCCCAAGGATGGTGGTGCTTCCATGGGTATCTCCCCGGGGTGGCGCCGCCCCTGGGAGTGCCGGTGTCCCTGGGAGAGCTCCTGGCAGGGCCTCTGAGGGCACCACCGCCCCTGAGGGAGCCTCTGGGGGTGCCGCCGTCCCTGGAAGGGCCCCTCTGGGTGCCGCTGTCCCTGAGAGAGCCCCTGGGGGCGACAGCGCTTGGCATGGCCCCTGGGAGCCCCACTTATCTTGAGGGAATCTCTGGGGGTGCCGCCGTCCCTGGAAGGGCCCCTGGGGGTGCTGCTGTCCCTGGGAGAGCCCTTAGGGGTGCTATCGCCACTGGCAGGGTCACTGGCTGCGCCGCCGCCCCCGGCAGCGCCCATGAAAACGCTGCTGTCCCTAGGAGTGTTCCTGGGGGCACCACCACTCTTGGGTGCTCCCCATTGTGGTGGCGCCGTCCCCAAGTGTCCTGCCAGGGGCAGTGGCGGGCCCAGGGACCCTCCTTAGAGTTCGTGGCAACCCCAGGGTTTGATCGCCGTGTCATATATATTGAACACGTCCAGCAATCCCTTCCTTAACTGTGATTGGTGGACTAAAATTTAAATCCACCAAATTACAGCCAATAGGAGAACAGAGCCTCCAGTCAGCACAACACCCCAACTTATGTTTTCCTGTTGGATATTTATTCTCCTTTTCATTGTTGAGGTCTGTGATGATACTGGAAATGTGATGGGCGGTGTATTTATTTAACGTCATATCTCTAAGAGTTCTAGATAGTGCAAAAACAACTGTACTTGTGGGCTCCTATACTAATGGTGGCAGACCTCCCAAGACCGGTGGCGTTCCTAGGGGCCCTCCCAGGAGCGTTGGCGCACCCAGGGGACCTCCCAGGAGCGGCGACGCTTTAGGGACCGTGCCAGGGGCGGTGGCGATCCCAGGGGCCTTCCCAAGGATGGTGGTGCTTCCATGGGTATCTCCCCGGGGTGGAGGCACTCCTGGGAGCGCCGGTGTCCCTGGGAGAGCTCTTGGCAGGGCCTCTGTGGGCACCACCGCCCCTGAGGGAGCCTCTGGCGGTGCCGCCGTCCCTGGAAGGGCCGCTCCGGGTGCCCCTGTCCCTGAGAGAGCCCCTGGGGGCGACAGCGCCTGGCATGGCCCCTGGGAGCCCCACTTCCCTTGAGGGAATCTCTGGGGGTGCCGCCGTCCCTGGAAGGGCCCCTGGGGGTGCCGGTGTCCCTGGGAGAGCCCTTAGGGGTGCTATCGCCCCTGTCAGGGTCACTGGCTGCGCCGCCGCCCTGGCAGCGCCCATGAAAACGCCGCTGTTCCTGGGGGCTCCACCACTCCTGGGTGCTTCCCCGTGTTGGCGCCATCCCCAAGTGCCCTGCCAGGGGCAGTGGCGTGCCCAGGGTCCTCCTTAGGGTTCGTGGCAACCCCAGGGGCTTGATCGTGGTGTCGAATATATTGAACACGTTCAGCAATCCCTTCCTTAACTGTGATTGGTGGACTAAAATTTAAATCCACCAAATTACAGCCAATAGGAGAACAGAGCCTCCAGTCAGCACAACACCCCAACTTATGTTTTCCTGTTGGATATTTATTCTCCTTGTCATTGTTGAGGTCTGCGATGATACTGAAAATGTGACGGGCGGTGTATATATTTAACGTCATATCTCTCAGAGCTCTAGATAGTGCAAAAACAACTGTACTAGTGGGCTCCTGTACTAGTGGTGGCAGACCTCCCAAGACCGGTGGCGTTACGAGGGGCCCTCCCAGGAGCGTTGGCGCACCCAGGGGACCTCCCAGGAGCAACGACGCTTTAGGGACCGTCCCAGGGGCGGGGGCGATCCCAGGGGCCTTCCCAAGGATGGTGGTGCTTCCATGGGTATCTCCCCGGGGTGGCGGCGACCTGGGAGTGCCGGTGTCCCTGGGAGAGCTCCTGGCAGGGGCTCTGAGGGCACCACCGCCCCTGAGGGAGCCTCTGGGGGTGCCGCCGTCCCTGGAAGGGCTCCTCCGGGTGCCGCTGTCCCTGAGAGAGCCCCTGGGGGCGACAACGCTTGGCATGGCCCCTGGGAGCCCCACTTATCTTGAGGGAATCTCTGGGGGTGCCGCCGTCCCTGGAAGGGCCCCTGGGGGTGCTGCTGTCCATGGGAGAGCCCTTAGGGGTGCTATCGCCACTGGCAGGGTCACTGGCTGCGCCGCCGCCCCCGGCAGCGCCCATGAAAACGCTGCTGTCCCTGGGAGTGTTCCTGGGGTCACCACCACTCTTGGGTGCTCCCCATTGTGGTGGCGCCGTCCCCAAGTGTCCTGCCAGGGGCAGTGGCGTGCCCAGGGACCCTCATTAGGGTTCGTGGCAACCCCAGGGTTTCATCGTGGTGTCATATATATTGAACACGTCCAGCAATCCCTTCCTTAACTGTGATTGGTGGACTAAAATTTAAATCCACCAAATTACAGCCAATAGGAGAACAGAGCCTCCAGTCAGCACAACACCCCAACTTATGTTTTCCTGTTGGATATTTATTCTCCTTGTCATTGTTGAGGTCTGCGATGATACTGGAAATGTGATGGGCGGTGTATTTATTTAACGTCATATCTCTCAGAGCTCTAGATAGTGCAAAAACAACTGTACTAGTGGCCTCCTGTACTAGTGGTGGGAGACCTCCCAAGACCGGTGGCGTTCCGAGGGGCCCTCCCAGGAGCGTTGGCGCACCCAGGGGACCTCCCAGGAGCAGCGACGCTTTAGGGACCGTGCCAGGGGCGGTGGCGATCCCAGGGGCCTTCCCAAGGATGGTGGTGCTTCCATGGGTATCTCCCCGGGGTGGAGGCGCTCCTGGGAGCGCCGGTGTCCCTGGGAGAGCTCTTGGCAGGGCCTCTGGGGGCACCACCGCCCCTGAGGGAGCCTCTGGCGGTGCCGCCGTCCCTGGAAGGGCTCCTCCGGGTGCCGCTGTCCATGAGAGAGCCCCTGGGTGCGACAGCACTTGGCATGGCCCCTGGGAGCCCCACTTCCCTTGAGGGAATCTCTGGGGGTGCCGCCGTCCCTGGAAGGGCCCCTGGGGGTGCCGGTGTCCCTGGGAGAGCCCTTAGGGGGTGCTATCGCCCCTGTCAGGGTCACTGGCTGCGCCGCCGCCCTGGCAGCGCCCATGAAAACGCCGCTGTTCCTGGGGGCTCCACCACTCCTGGGTGCTTCCCTGTGTTGGCGCCATCCCCAAGTGCCCTGCCAGGGGCAGTGGCGTGCCCAGGGACACTCCTTAGGGTTCGTGGCAACCCCAGGGTTTGATCGCTGTGTCATATATATTGGTCACGTCCAGCAATCCCTTCCTTAACTGTGATTGGTGGACTATAATTTAAATCCACCAAATTACAGCCAATAGGAGAACAGAGCCTCCAGTCAGCACAACACCCCAACTTATGTTTTCCTGTTGGATATTTATTCTCCTTTTCATTGTTGAGGTCTGCGATGATACTGGAAATGTGATGGGCGGTGTATTTATTTAACATCATATCTCGCAGAGTTCTAGATAGCGCAAAAACAACTGTACTTGTGGGCTCCTGTACTAGTGGTGGCAGGCCTCCCAAGACCGGTGGCGTTCCGAGGGGCCCTCCCAGGAGCGTTGGCGCACCCAGGGGAGCTCCCAGGAGCAGTGACGCTTTAGGGACCGTCCCAGGGGCGGGGGCGATCCCAGGGGCCTTCCCAAGGATGGTGGTGCTTCCATGGGTATCTCCCCGGGTTGGCGGCGCTCCGGGGAGCGCCGGTGTCCCTGGTAGAGCTCCTGGCAGGGCTTCTGGGAGCCCCACTTTCCTTGAGGGAATCTCTGGGGGTGCCGCCGTCCCTGGAAGGGCCCCTGGGGGTGCTGCTGTCCCTGGGAGAGCCCTTAGGGGTGCTATCGTCCCTGGCAGGGTCACTGGCTGCGCTGCCGCCCCCGGCAGCGCCCATGAAAACGCCGTTGTCCCTGGGAAAGTTCCTGGGGGCACCACCACTCTTGGGTGCTCCCCCGTGGTGGCACCATCCCCAAGTGTCCTGGCAGGGGCAGTGGCGTGCCCAGGGATCCTCCTTAGGGTTCGTGGCAACCCCAGGGTTTGATTGTGGTGTCATATATATTGAACACGTCCAGCAATCCCTTCCTTAACTGTGATTGGTGGACTAAAATTTAAATCCACCAAATTACAGCCAATAGGAGAACAGAGCCTCCTGTCAGCACAACACCCCAACTTATGTTTTCCTGTTGGATATTTATTCTCCTTTTCATTGTTGAGGTCTGCGATGATACTGGAAATGTGATGGGCGGTGTATTTATTTAACGTCATATCTCTCAGAGCTCTAGATAGTGCAAAAACAACTGTACTAGTGGGCTTCTGTACTAGTGGTGGCAGACCTCCCAAGCCCGGTGGCGTTCCGAGGGGCCCTCCCAGGAGCGTTGGCGCACCCAGGGGACCTCCCAGGAGCAGCGACGCTTTAGGGACCGTCCCAGGGGCGGGGGCGATCCCAGGGGCCTTCACCAAGGATGGTGGTGCTTCCATGGGTATCTCCCCGGGGTGGCGGCTCCCCTGGGAGTGCCGGTGTCCCTGGGAGAGCTCCTGGCAGGGCCTCTGAGGGCACCACCGCCCCTGAGGGAGCCTCTGGGGGTGCCGCCGTCCCTGGAAGGGCTCCTCCGGGTGCCGCTGTCCCTGAGAGAGCCCCTGGGGGCGACAGCGCTTGGCATGGCCCCTGGGAGCCCCACTTATCTTGAGGGAATCTCTGGGGTTGCCGCCATCCCTGGAAGGGCCCCTGGGGGTGCTGCTGTCCCTGGGAGAGCCCTTAGGGGTGCTATCGCCACTGGCAGGGTCACTGGCTGCGCCGCCCCCCCCGGCAGCGCCCATGAAAACGCTGCTGTCCCTGGGAGTGTTCCTGGGGGCACCACCACTCTTGGGTGCTCCCCATTGTGGTGGCGCCGTCCCCAAGTGTCCTGCCAGGGGCAGTGGCGTGCCCAGGGACCCTCCTTAGGGTTCGTGGCAACCCCAGGGTTTGATCGCTGTGTCATATATATTGAACACGTCCAGCAATCCCTTCCTTAACTGTGATTGGTGGACTAAAATTTAAATCCACCAAATTACAGCCAATAGGAGAACAGAGCCTCCAGTCAGCACAACACCCCAACTTATGTTTTCCTGTTGGATATTTATTCTCCTTGTCATTGTTGAGGTCTGCGATGATACTGGAAATGTGATGGGCGGTGTATTTATTTAACATCATATCTCTCAGAGTTCTAGATAGTGCAAAAACAACTGTACTAGTGGGCTCCTGTACTAGTGGTGGCAGACCTCCCAAGACCGGTGGCGTTCCGAGGGGCCCTCCCAGGAGCGTTGGCGCACCCAGGGGACCTCCCAGGAGCAGCAACGCTTTAGGGACCGTCCCAGGGGCGGGGGCGATCCCAGGGGCCTTCCCAAGAATGGTGGTGCTTCCATGGGTATCTCCTCGGGGTGGCGGCGCCCCTGGGAGCGCCGGTGTCCCTGGGAGAGCTCCTGGCAGGGCTTCTGGGAGCCCCACTTCCCCTGAGGGAATCTCTGGGGGTGCCGCCGTCCCTGGAAGGGCCCCTGGGGGTGCTGCTGTCCCTGGGAGAGCCCTTAGGGGTGCTATCGCCCCTGGCAGGGTCACTGGCTGCGCCGCCGCCCCCGGCAGCGCCCATGAAAACGCCGCTGTCCCTGGGGGCTCCACCACTCCTGGGTGCTTCCCCGTGGTGGCGCCATCCCCAAGTGCCCTGACCAGGGGCAGTGGCGTGCCCAGGGATCCTCCTTAGGGTTCGTGGCAACCCCAGGGTTTGATCGTGGTGTCATATATATTGAACACGTCCAGCAATCCCTTCCTTAACTGTGATTGGTGGACTAAAATTTAAATCCACCAAATTACAGCCAATAGGAGAACAGAGCCTCCGGTCAGCACAACACCCCAACTTATGTTTTCCTGTTGGAAATTTATTCTCCTTTTCATTGTTGAGGTCTGCGATGATACTGGAAATGTGATGGGCGGTGTATTTATTTAACGTCATATCTCGCAGAGTTCGACATCGTGCTAAAACAACTGTACTAGTGGGCTCCTGTACTAGTGGTGGCAGACCTCCCAAGACCCGTGGCGCTCCGAGGGGCGGTCCCAGGAGCGTTGGGGCACCCAGGGGACCTCCCAGGTGATGCGACGCTTTAGGAAGCGTCCCAAGGGCGGTGGCGTCCCTAGGGTCACTTCCAAGGACGGTGGTGCCTCCACGGGTATCTCCCAGGAGTGGCGGCGCCCCCGGGAGCGCAGCTGTCCCTGGGAGAGCTCCTGGGGGCAACAGCACCTGGCAGGGCCCCTGGGGGCACCATAGCCCCTGAGGGAGCCTCTGGCGGTGCCGTCGTCCCTGAAAGGGCCCCTGCGGGTGCTGTGGTCCCTGAGAGAGTCCTTGGGGGCGACAGCGCCTGGCAGGGCCCCTGGCGGCACCACCATTTCCCCTGGGGGAGCCGCCGTCCCTGGAAGTGCCTCTGGGGGCGGCCCTGTTCCTAGGAGAGCTCTTGGGTGGTACTAACACCCCTGGCAGGGTCACTGGCTGTGCCGCCGCCCCCGGCAGGGCTTATGAAAACGCCGCTGTCCCTGGAAGTGTGGGGGCACCACCACTCCTGGGTGCGCCCCCATGGTAGCGGCATCCCCAAGTGCCCTGACAGGGGCAATGGCGTGCCCACGGATCCTCCTTAGGGTTGGTGGCAACCCCAGGTGCTTGATCGTGGTGTCGTATATATTGAACACGACCAGCAATCCCTTCCTTAACTGTGATTGGTGGACTAAAATTTAAATCCCCCAAATTACAGCCAATAGGAGAACAGAGCCTCCCAGGAGCGGCGATGCTTTAAGGACCGTCCCAGGATAGTTGGCGTTCCTAGGGTCACTCCCAAGGGTGGTGGCTCCCCGAGGGGCCCTCCCAAGAGTGCTGGTGCACCCACGGGACCTCCCAGGAGTTCTGGCGCACCCAGGGGACCTCCCATGAGCGGTGACGCTTTAGAGACCGTCCCAGGGGCGGTGGCGATCCCAGGGGCCCTCTCAAGGACGGTGGTGCTTCCACGGGTATCTCCCCGGGGTGGCGGCGCCCCTGGGAGTGCTGCTGTCTCTGGGAGAGCTCGTGGGGGTGACAGCGTCTGGCAGGGCCCCTGAGGGAGCCTCTGGCGGTGCCACCGTCCCTGGAAGGGCCCCTGCGGGTGCCACAGTCCCTGAGAGAGCCCTCTGGGGGTGCCGCCATCCCTGGAAGGGCCCCTGGGGGTGCCGCTGTCCCTGGGAGAGCCCTTGAGGGTGCTATCGCTCCTGGCAGGGTCACTGGCTGCGCTGCCGCCCCCTGCAGGGCCTATGAAAATGTCGCTGTCCCTTGGGGCACTACCACTCCTGGGTGCTTCCCCGTGGTGGTGGCATCCTGAAGTGCCCTGCCAGGGGCAGGGGAGTGCCCAAGGATCCTCCTTAGGGTTGGTGGCAACCCCAGGGGCTTGATCGTGGTGTCATATATATTGAACAAGTCCAACAATCCCTTCCTTAACTGTGATTGGTGGACTAAAATTTAAATCCACCAAATTACAGCCAATAGGAGAACAGAGCCTCCAGTCAGCACAACACCCCAACTTATGTTTTCCTGTTGGATATTTATTCTCCTTTCTAATTGTTGAGGTCTGCGATGATACTGGAAATGTGATGGGCGGTGTATAATAAATAAGGTAGATAAAATACAGTAGATAAGGTAGACAAAGTACAGTACAGTTGATCAAGCAGAGTAGATGATGGTATACATATATATCTAATTTTCAACCCAGAGACAGAGAGTTCCATTTCAAATATATATATATATATATATACATATATATATATTTATATGATATGAAGTATATATATATATATATATATATATATATATATATATATATATATATATATATATATATATATAAACCCCCATCTCTTACTGTACAAGTGTTGTGATAAGTACCATGGTAAATGTGACCATATGTCTCCCTCTTCTCCTGTTCGTTTATGAAACTTTTCGGGCTTCCGCCCTGGGTTTACTGATTACTCTCAGCATGCAGGCCAGAGTTAAGTTTTCTCTTCATAACTCTTTTATTCTTGTCCTCAGTACCGGGCTCAGCCTTTCCAGGCGAACTTTAGCGAGGCTGCTAGTCTTAGTGATCCTTCCGGTCTTACTAGCAATCTAGTTATGTTGGGATCATCAGTATGGGTTAAAAATAAAACAATTTTGCACTTTGATTTTATTACAAAATATTCTTTGGATATGTATGGTGATAAACAGTTATTTAAATAACAAATGTTTTTTATATTTATACAATTTTTTTAAACATTGTACATGTTTAGTTTATTTTCCCTTTTGATCAATCTATAATAAACCTGAGAATTTTCATCTTCATCACATCGCAAAACACAATTTATTTGGGCTATTTTAATTTTGCGTGAAAAGGTAATCAGATTTCTTTCCTAAAAGTTAATTACTATACATAGGTAACCATGTATATGCTGAATTCCTGATAACCACATAGGAACCAAGAAAACACAAAATTCCCAAGCGCTTTTATGTTTTCTTGTTACCTATTTAGTTATCAGCTCATACATGGATCATATGCACCTGCGGTGATTTATTTGCATAGGTAACCAATTAATGTTGCAATATTATAACAAATTCAATAATTGGAATATAATGGGTGTGTACAAAGGTCTAAAAATAGTTTTACAAGTCCAAATCTTTGGTGTATGAGTATGCAATTGACTTAGTCTCAGCTGGTTTAAATTGAGTAAATGGCAAGAAATCTTATATACAATAAATATCTGTTTTGTTTAATTGTCTAACTACAAACTATTTATGATTGTTTCAAAGATGAGCAATGCTCAGTACTATTTAACTTTATACAAAACTTTTGTTCAACATACGGTATATCCTGCAGCTACGAGGGAGCTTCAATTTTATTTTAACGCAGATCATGTAATATGACATTTTGATCTTTTGCAGGCCTATCTGAATAAAAATGGCAGGCCTGGCTAAATTATGTTGCCAAATAGGTATTTATTTTTCACACACATGAGAGCCTCCCAGTCTCTTCTCAGCTTTTGTGATGTACAAATTTCGCCCTTTGACTTGAGTCACTTCATGATGTGTTTCTGCCCCCAACTCCATGTCTAGTATCTTGATTATTTAGTGTAGTAAAAATTATTGCTAATAATATAAATACAGTAAACCCACAAAGATCCGGACTAATAGGGGAGACCACCTGTCCGAAAAAGCCGATTGTCTGAATCTTACGGCAAACAATAAATAATGATTTGAGAAACACCAAAAATACAGTAATGTAGTTCCACTTACCCTAAGCAGTGGATAGATGAGTTTATGTTGCCATGATCGTATAGAGGGGACTGAGTACAAACTATTCTGTGTCAGAGGAGCAGGGATGCCCCTTGGTTTGGTTTGGCTGGGAGACAGGTGAACTAAAGGGTCCCTTTGTAAACATGTACAAAAATGGCTTAATTTGAAATTTTCCTTACATGACACTACTTGTGTACATGCAAACATTATATGTTATTATAAGTACCAGTATGTTGTAGGTCATTGTTATCTACACTATGTACAAGAAATAAAAAAAAAAAATATAGAAATTTGGCCCCTGACAAAATATCTTGTGTATAAATTACATGTCTACAATTAATAATGGTGAATAGAGTCAAGGTTCAGAGAATATCAGTCAAAAATCAAAAGAATATTGCAAATTCATTGTCTGCAATTTTACCTACATGTCTGAGTCTTCAAGGTTAATGTCTTAATTACATGGCAAGGCATCATGAATCTACATAAAATGAGTTTGTAGTTTTATGTGGAGTTATTATAACCTTGGTAAAGTACCATGTTTATATAATAAACTAGGGTGTCAATATAATGACTGACTTAAAATGACTCTAATTAAATTGTAAAATCATGAACTAGGTTCTACATAAATTCATAATAAGATTATGAAAAAGAGGACCCAGTTTTAAAAGACAAAAGCCAGCTTTTCATTACTTTGGTAGGGGAATCACCACCAGGTCTAACACATAGTGAATTATAATACCTTAACTCTTTATTTATATCCACTACTATTATGGACTCGGGCAAGCTTCTAGTTTACACTACATTGTTCTGACCATTTAGATTTAATGAAATTTCAGAAGTAATACTAACATAACACAAAACACTGAATTGGTTTTAAAATACTGGTATGGTGATGTCCATTAAATACATCACTAATTAACTCTTTCCTTATGAATATAATGTAAAGCAAAATGATACTTTGAAAGAAATGGTGCTAAAATTATTGCTGTAAGTCTTGATTAATCTTTAAACAGCAGCCACCATCAGTGGACGTTTCATGTTCCTTGCATTCCATTTATGTGAGGGGGGAGAGGGACTCCTTAGCTGCTATTTAGTGGTTAATGACCATTGTACTGTATATATACTTCACATTAGGTATAAAATGAAAATGATTAGCAAATGGTAAAATAAGTAAAGTTTGGAGGAAGAAATATCCTTTTAAAAAAATAAAAAAGTAATGTTTCTTCCGAGTCAGACCTACATTACGATACTCAGATCTCTTAATTTGTGACTGATAAGATCTCCATAGCAACCACGAGGTATGAAAATCTTTTAAAATACAAGTTGTGAGCCAATAAAACTGACCTTATTTGCTTATGGAAGATTAAACAGGCTTAAAAGTGGTTGTTAACTCTTGTGCCATGCCTTTCAGGTCTTGTTTTGGCCCCACAGCACGAATAATCCTCACACACTCAGGACCAAAACCAATAGCATTTATGGCATTTTTAGCAAGAACATCAAGAGACTGAGGTTTTCTGTTAAGGAGAGGTTCAGTCTCCATAGCAACTTTGTCCTTGTCATTACTGACTTGAGAAATATATTCTACTGGGCTTGTGTCTGCCCCAGTACTAATACAATCATTTTGATTTTGCACTCTAAATGTCTTTTCGTTATGAACTTGCTCCATCATGATGTTATCACTTTCCATTGGCTCATCTTCACTGGATAACAGTCCTTCATCTTCATTCATGTTTTTGGCATTGCATTCATTTTCTCTTGGGGATGCTAATTTATTCTGAGGCTTAATAAATACTGTTTGATTGATGTTATTACTATTGGTCCTCCCTACTGTACATGTTGAAAATTTACGGTTATTATCTGGACCAGGTGTGACTGTGATTTCACCTCCACTACCACCATTACTAATTAAACTTGCTAGTGATCTGACCTGGTTCATACTGGCACTGCTGTCACTTCCTCTTCGCACAGTTGCCATTACATAACTCTCACTACCAATGTTGCTGTAGATTGTCTGTATATCTTCTGTCTTGTTTAGAATATCATTAATATGGGATGACATAATCTGGTTACTGTTGCAGGTCTTATTATTTCTTTGAGAAATTGACACGGTCTGGCCTGTTCCTTGTGTTCCTCCTCCAATAATTACAGGCACTTGAGGCAGTAACTGAGGTACAGCATACACAGACTCAAATTTTTGATTCTGCAAACAAAAATAGGAGGAAATTAGCAAGAAGTTTCCTTATGGGATATTGATACTTTTCATTCAGAGGAGGATGTAGGGCATCATGGATGGATGTTATTACAGGTGCTCCTCTACTTACGAACAAGTTACGTTCCTGAGGCTTGTTTGTAAGTCCAACTTTACTCTTGTAGATACCAAACATATTGTAAAAAATGAAAAGATTATGGATATTTTGTACAGCTATACCCTTTAATACAGCCTTAAAACCTGGCTCATTCTTGTTCTCTTAGGTAATGTTTATTCTATCTGGGATTTTCTTCAAAATAATCCAGTCTCATCCACATTAAACACCTGTTCTGGCAGGTAACCCCCTTCAGTAATGATGTTTGCATCTCTGAAAGTTTGTAAGTTGAACGTTCTTAAGTAGAGGAGCACCTGTACTTTCTGTGAAACTCCATAAGTAGTAGTTATTAGTAGCGATTTCTCTGTTAGCTGGAACAATTGGTGCAGAGCACTTCCGGGAACGAGAGATTTCCGGGTATTAAGACAACTCTCTCAAAACCGGAAAAAATCCCTCATCCCCGGAATTTTCCTTGTAATGGAAAAATGTTCTCGGAAGTTCTAGAAATTGCGCATTACATCACCTCTCGAACCTGGAAAAATCCCCAGAATTTTCTCAAAATTTCTGAAAAATGCACCTGATTTTCATGTCAATCCCAGAAAAAAACCCATCCCCGGAATTTTCTGGAAATTTCCAGGTACTGGGAAAATTTTAGCATAATTTTCCAGAACATGTGCCCCTTGGAAAATTGTTCTCAAAGCCGGAATTTCCTGGAAAATTCTGGTTTTGGAAACTATTTTCGGAGAAATAAAAAAATTGGCTATCGGGGAGTTAGGGTTAAGAGGGATTCCAGCTAACGGACATATTACTGTACCTTTTAATCACATGAAATGCTGGGATACAGAAATATAATGTTTAATATTTGACTGAAGGAATTTGTAGGTGTAACTATCATATACAAGCATTCCCTGATCTAGGAAAGGATCCTTTCCTGTAAAACCTTTCATAAATCAAGTCACATTTTCCCATACCTCCATTATATAAGTAAATTTTACACTTCTAATGGAAAAACAAATTCCCAAGAGTCTTAAATGCAACAACATACAATGTATATAAACTTATAATAAATAGAGTAAGTGAAATACATTCAAGATCCTAAAAGTATTTTACAACAATCGAATATCATACAGTACAGTATACCTGTTGACGGGCTGAGAGTGGAACATAATGGCGTCTTGGAGACATGGTCCTACTGGATGGTACACCAGTAGTGTCCTGTTGACTCATGTCTGAAGCTGGGATTCTGTTGAAATACAAATGGTTAGTCACTGGTTTGTTAGAATACAAATAGCTAGGTACTGGTGTGTTAAACTGTAAGTTACCAAGCGAGATGTTGGATTACCAATACAGGTAGCCCCCAATTTATGAAACTTTAGTTTATGGACCTGATGAGTTTATAAAAACAACATTTTAAAAGCAAAAACTTTATTATGGTTCCCAGGATTGCTCTGTGAAGCAGTGGCAATATGCTGACTCAAGATACTGACTATGGGAATGCTGATGTGATTAGTATCCCAGAGTTTGATATAAAGTTGAACAAAATATGTTCAAAGCATTAATATTATTTCTAAATAATAATGAAAAACTAAAATAATACTCTCGCCCTTCCTTTTTTACTACCAGTGTGTTGGAATATTAATGTATATAATATTGGTCAGTGGGGTCAGTAGGGTGTTGGAGCATGAGTGGCTAACCAGTGGAATTCAATTACTTATTGTAATGCTTTATTCCTTAATCATCTACTCACTACTGCTTCTTATATATTTTTCTATTTTACTCAGTTTGGCTACAAGATCTATTTCAATCCACAGACCTTGTAAGTTGATCTGAACCACATGCAGCATTGTTAGGCCAGGGATATGTTGCAAGAACCCAATCTAGAGGGTCAGTCCAGGTGTCCAGCATGCCAGAATTTGTAGATGCTGATGCCCGGACGGTTGTTTTGATGCAAGGAACCAGCCGGGTGTTCCAAACCTCGGTGAACCATGCCTGAGTTTCTTCTTGTCCAAGGGGGCAATCCATCAGTAAACCTGGGCCAATGCCAACCTCATGTGATCCACAGTGACCAGACAGCACAGTGTTGAGGTGAAGCCATAGACGGGTTAACCATTCAGCGAGGTGGTGGGCGTCTGGGAGTCTAGTATTAGCGGCTACCTCAGCAGCAACAACCCTGTGGCGTAGCACTCGACCCAATAAACCTCTCACTGGTTCCTGTTGGGTGCTAAGTGAAGCCCATCTGAAAATTATAATAAATCAGTTGCAAACAATTTTTTTTTAAATTTTCCACATTGAAATAAAAATGTCTTGGGGTATGGAAATCCATATTACGTAATTAAGGTAGACAATTAGGTAATTAGAACATAGGACAAGGTACTTATGTTGCATAATTAGTTCAAACCTTAACATTTCATCATCACAATACAGTATAATAACCTTCTATTCACCTAACTTGGTCACATAATTTAAGCATCTACTGAAATTACTTCAACCACCACTTTAGATTTTCATTTGTGGATATCTACTTGCAATAAAGTACCTGAGATCAGTAAAACAATGATGAAACTGGCTAAACAAAGGACTATACTTGTATCTAGGATTGTCATGGGTTGGTTGGTTCTACAAAGTAACCCTACTCCATATGTTTGTTTACTCGAGATAGCATGCCCAGCGAGGCATGACTCCAACACCGTTCCATTAGTGGGTATGTGAGCAATCTAGCAGGCGGGGGCTGAGACAGTGTTGCTTTGTCCATAAACGTCTCACTCGCCCCCAAACCCACATTTTAGCCAGTAGGCTTTAGACCATGGTTTAGTAAAGACCTCCTGCTCCACACCATCAGGACTGTAAGTGCTACGATTGTGTGTGTGCAAATCCCCAAGATTGTTGTTAAGTCTAGCAACTAAGTTAATATCTCCTGCAAGAAAAAGTGATTATTGTTGAAGGCCTGTTTGCTACAAGAGCACTCCAGGCCAGCCTAGTAAATTTAATGGTTAATTCTCCAGGTTGACAAACCCTTCCTTATAAATTTACGATATTGTGCGTGAATGTGAATGACTGACCTGTCCATACAAATTATTAGTGCAGTGTACGGAGTTGTGTCAAACAAATGTAAGTGCAATTATCTGCCCGTCCGTATCTGTGATCCTTACCTTACGATTACTAAAGGTAACGACTGATTGGTTAAGACAAGGTATAATAAATAACTTAGATGGATGTTGGAAATTAATGGAATTCATTCATAAGTGTATAACACACCGAATACCTTAAGCTGAGTGAAATTCAACGTAGTGATACACCATAATCTCCTGGGTGAGTAACCAGTGTGAAGATATCAGAACTCTAAGGTAAGAAATCCACATCCCTGCATTTATAATAGTGACAATGATTTAGTTATCATATAAGAACTAAAAAGTATACTCGCCTAAAGTTGCAATGAATGTGCAGACGCGTGGAGAGAGCCGCCGTGGGGCAGCAGGTCGCAATGATGGCTGGGCCAGTGTGGACAGTGACTGGGAGACAACGCTGCAGGGTCTCTACCACACCACCTGCCAGGCACATAAATGATAACGAAATAAGCAGAAACATCTGATGTTAAAAGTGACTAAAATGGTGGAGTGGTTTAATTATGCTGCTTATAAGAATCCCTCATGATTATGTCCATTTACATGTGGAGAGTTGGACTGACAGAAGATTATAATATATATTAGTGGAAAGTCAGGACAACTCTCCACACAGCAACTTTGCCCGAATGCAGATGTTAGCTATTCCAGGTTCTTTTAAAATAAAGTGTGAATAACAACTGTGTATATTCCCTTGCAAATTAGACTGGCTAACAAGCCAGGCACTATATGAGAATGCAGCACCATGAGATACCTGGTAAATGCACTACCCCTAAATTAAGATACAATATTCTCAAAAAAAAAAAATAAATAAATAATAATAATAAAAAAAATAAGTCCAGAGAATAACAATATCTGGGACAGTAAAAGTTTTACAAAAAGGTGAAGCTCTATCATAAAGGAGAAATGTGGGAAAGTTAATGAAAAGATATTTAAGTACAACACCGGTACAGTATTTCTTTTAACTCTTGTGGATTTAAAAGGATTCTAGGACTACTTGTACATTGATGGTGGATGCACCAAGATACAATCACCATTAACTTAAGAGTGTGACCTGTCCTATAGTGCACCCATTAAAAAGATTAAAAAACAAATAAAATAGAAAGACCAAGAAAAAAAAGAGTAGACTACAGCTATCTCAAGGACATATCTAATTTTGTTCATGTATTACAATTTTTTTATTTTTTTTTGACAGTCAACTTCAGGTCAAATTTGTTGTTGAGTAAAACAAAAGGCAGTTAACTGTCAACTCACCAGCTGTATGAAGATCATCGAGAATAATAACAGCAGGCAGGTTCTGGATGTTGTCTGTGGTGATGGAAGAGGCCGAGACACTGTTACAGGTAGAGGCAGAGGAAAGAGAGGAAGCTGAACGACCAGAAGTTAGGCCACGTGGCCACATGCTTGACAGCAGCTGACACAGTTCCAGGGTGTTTGTACCATTGACTCTGTGAAAAGATCAAATATAACACAATCACCTAAATATTTTAATAAATCACTGTCAATTTAAAAAAATAAATTAAGAAGGGTTGCAGCTTTGAGAAAGGAAGAGAAACAGTATTAATATTGTAATATTGTGTGAATTCCTCTACAGAGGCAATCTTCCCAGTCCCACCGACATCACCTCTCTTGTTTTTGAGGTTTCTGGCCCCTTCACCTTTTGGTTATTATGGTCACCTCCCGTCACCACATAAAAGTATCTCAGTTTGCTCTGAAGTACCAACAGCAAGGCTGTCAGATCTCATGATGTGTGTGTCAAAAACACATTAAAACTTGTTAATCCATTCAATGCAACTGGTCTGAATTTTGTGAGCACCTTCAGTATAACATTTTTGTCACAATGGGTTACCATTATAGAAAGTCCACAGTCAACTGCCAAAGGCAGATCCTTCCATTTGTGGAATGCCCATAATGAATGGGTTGTACTATTGTAGTACAGTAAAAAAAAATCCATAATCTGAAATAATAGGGGCTCTAGCCCTTACAAATTTTAGGGACACCTCCCAAGGGAAAAGCAAACAAAACCTCACTTTTTCATTATCTGCCCCAATCAAAATTTAAACACTTCTTAGTACAGCACAGTACTCTTGAACAAGTTGATTATGGATCTGTTTTCTGCAATTTGATATCTGTATAATTACCTGTACCTGTCTAAATGACATCTCAAAATTTTTATTTACAGTACTTATTTACAATGAGGCAGGTGGTCACATCCCATGGCAACATTTGCATCATACACTGTATTTGTAAATATTTCACATAATTTAAAATTTAGACCACACACACACACACACAAAGTAGTAACCAAAAAAAGAATTTACAATTTCTCTTTATATATAACAAGCAAGGTAGCTCACTTGAATATTTTGATGGCATCTTCACTCAATTCTCGACCCGAATTCACAACAAAGAACTGTGCCAGGGTGAGAGCTAGTGACGTCTTCCCTGCCGCCGGAGGTCCAGCAAGAACCAGGCGGCGGTGCTCTACCAAGAGACTAGCCAGGCGCTTGAGAGAGGTAGCTGGTGTAACACTAGTGAAGGAGGCAGCTGATACACTGCCAATAGTCTCTCCATCCTTCTTATGATGTCCACCCTGATGAAGACATATACAGACAAGAAATGAAAAAGTTGTTGGACTAATTTTTCTCTTCTTCTCCCACTTTTGTATGGGGTGAAATCAAGTTGTACAGAAATCTCAAAGAAAGGAAGAAAATGGTGAAAGGCAACAAGAAAAAACATCAAGAAAGAGCTTATAAAACATGTACTGTACTAAACAATTCTCCAGCCAAATTTGAACATACGAGACGTATACAACAGCAAGGGCGCAACTCTGAATATCTCAACTCGGTTCAGTTTTCAGGCTGTACTGCATGTTTTCTGTCCTTCATTTTCTTATGGGGATTGTACAGTGCTGGAGGTGTACTGTACGTATCCACGTTGCCTGACATCATCATCTAATAGAGGAATGCTAGGGATATGGACTGACACAGAATATGGGAAACCGAACAATTCAGCATAAACGGCCTTGCTATTCTAAACACCTCATGTACAGCACAGGGTACTTAAAATACTATACAATATAATTTACAATATGTCAGTACTTTACCTTGAGCCACACATGGAGGGCATCAACATCACCAACACAATACCCATAAGGCAATAGCTCAGGGCGGGGAAGATCAGAAGAACGTACCACATCTTCCACTCGATAACAGAGAACAGAGTCGGGGTCTAATCCAAGTGCAGAGACTGGATCCACCCTATTCCAATAATCCTTGTTGGGAAGAGAGGCAACGTGAGGTTATCATTCTACAGCCAGTGTCTTCCCTAATACATATTGATGGACAACTATTATTCTGGGGGTGAGCAATAAAGTTAACAAGTGAGGAAACAGTACTGAATGTTATGATTATATTTGTTTACCTTTAGTGAGTTGCTCATCAATGTGTCAAGTTCTTCCCAAGTTGTCTTAGACTCCACATTAATGTTGCCAATGTGAGTAGAGTTGTTGGGATCGAGGGCAACAGCAGCAGCATTATGAATCGATGTCAAGTCGGGCTGATTCACCACGACCACTTTTACACGACGGCCTTCTTCTCGGGGTGATGTGTTACCTCCTAAGGGAAATTTTCAATGGTCTGCTCACTCCACGAAGGTCATGTAAGATTTCTAATACAAATGTAATCACTAAAGAAAATCCTGTCAAGTTTCCCTGAAGCTAAATTTAAAAAATGGATACAAGGGGGTCCCCGAGTTACAAACGTCCGCCGATACACGCGGGGTCCCATAAGGTCAATTATTTTAAGCATCTGACATAGGTACAACTGGTTAGTAGTATTAACTTACAAGAACTAGTTTGCGTGGCGTAGCGGCAAGGCGGAGCGATGGGTGGAAAGTAATGCGTCACCCAGCCATGTGCCTTGGGGGAGTGTCAGTGCGCCTAACCCTCAGCTCAGCAATGTGTGTGATCAAGTGCAAACTGATGTTTTACGCTTATTAACTCTATTTTTCTGCCCTGATCATGGCTCCCAAATGCAAGTGATAGTAGTGCATCCAGGAAAAGGAAAACAATAACAATGGAAGTGAAAGTTGATGCAATTAAACGCTCTGAAAAAGGCAAAACGCCCTCAGTCATTGGTAAAGCATTGGGCTTCAGTCGGTCAACAATCGGAATAATTTTGAAAGACAAACATTAAATTTTTGATCACGTAAAAGGATCTACACCAATGGGCTCAACTGTGATAACAAAACAAAGAAGTAGACTGCTTACTGAAATGAAAAGGGTTAGTGATATGGGTGGAAGATCAGCCAGCCCCAGGTTTCAGTGTAAGTGTTTAAGTGCTAAACTTTAATTTTTACTTTCCTTTACTGTATTTTGTCATTCAATTTCTTCTTTTCTCTTAAATTAAGTGATTCAAGATGCATAAAAGGACTTAGGCTATGATATAGTGCATATAGAGTATGTGTTCCGATTTAATACATTTCCGACTTAACTATGTCCTCAGGAACGGAACCTGTTCATCACATGAAAAACAAGAAGGAACAGCGATAACATAACGTAATTCATCATTTAACATTCAAAACAAAAACAGATAAAAAAATACTAGTTCTGTTAGTTCATTTTAGCAGATGACAATGGGAACTTACCATTAACACTGGCATGAGAAAGGGTAAGAGATGTGAATGTGTTCGTCAGTGGGGTTAGGAGAGAGTCAGCAGCAGCTCCACACTGTCCCCGAACCAGAGACACCAACCGCCCATTCTCCTCCCTCAAACCAGTCACCTCTGCCTATATTATAAATGGACATTATTTCACACACTGCTTCAAAGAATACCTATTACTGTACACAAACTGTTGTTAATACTGTACAGGTGTTCTTCTACTTACCAACATTTAACTTATAAACTTTCAGAGATAAAAACAGATCTGTTCACATGTCCAATTGACTATTCATACATTAATTGACTCTACTGTACATATTAAAACACTGTTAAAAGCTGGTAAGATGCACTGTATAATGTGCTCATTTACTGGGGTACAGCTGAATTGTACACCAAAGAAATATTACTTCAATATATTAACACTAGCTATGCACATCTTATCAATTCAACCCTGGAATATTTAAAATTGGAAAAGTTACTGAAACAGTGCACAACATATTAAGAGGCAGTGACTTACTTGGAGTCTTGCAATTGTGTCAGCCTGGGCCTGCAACTGGTGCTGGGCAGACAGGACCTCCAGCCGGCAATCTGTCAAAACTCGCTCTTTTTCCGTAGCCTCTTGTCTCAGTTGGGCCAGTAGTTCACTCTCCTTCAAAGCACCCCTGATAACAAGGAACCATAGGATTAGAGATTTTAACACTTCCTCACACGACTCTCTCTCCATATAGTCCGTGACATGGGGGTTTCACATCTAATAAACCCTCAATACAACAGACTTTCATCTCAATATAGTTTGATAGAATTTTCCACACTGAATACAATAAGAGAGAACACAGCTGTACTACAAGGTTACAACAGCCACACAACAACCTCTTTAGTATATAACAAACACCAATTATTATCAACAAATTTAATAATTTAATAATCTTGTCCTATTATATTTAAAAGAATGGAAGCATCCCTAATTTATTTCTTGGCACTGTAACTTTATGAACAGGGCAATCAATATTTGCTATTTAAGGCGTGACATCAAAGAAAAGATGATCAACCAGCTGTGAGAACCTTAAGTTTGTGAGACAATCATCTGTCCAAGTTTTGTGTTACATTGAGGGTCTTTTGTATACTGAAAAAATTCACAATACAAGTAATCATTTACTGTGCTATGTTAACGAGCTTACTGTTGCTTTTGTTGCTTCAGAAGTGATTGTTTCCTCTGTAATGTTCCCAGTATTTGGTTGCGCTGTTGCTGCTGTACCAACACGGACTGTGATGATGGAGGCGGTGGAGGCAAGTGTCTCACAGCAGCATTGACAGTGTGGTGCAGTGGTAACTCATGTGGAATTTCATCGGGATTTCCTTCTCCAGTCTGTTTACTTCGTTTCCTCCCGTGTCTCCCAAACGCTCTTCGGAAAGAACTCCTCAGCTGAAAATTGATAAGCTCATGTTCTTGGTGCCGTAAGAAGTTGCGGCGTCTATTTACAATTATTCTCAAAGATGCCACAAAGTTTTCACAACTCCTACAGGTCAAGAATTTGTTAGTATTTAATATTTTACAAACCTCTTTTTATACATACAAAGGCTAGAGTTTTGTACAACATAAGCAAATCATTCAAGTTAATAAAATCTTGAAGCTTGAAGCTCCTTACCCAGCTTCTCTTTTTAAGCTTAGCTTGGTTGGGGGGGTTAAGGCTATCCGACTGTGTGTGACTAAGGTTATGGGGGTTGTAGTGTGACGTGTGTGTGGCACTAAGCGACCGGGACCCTAGCGAGGCGTAAGATGACAGGGAAGCTCCACTGACTGTAGAGGTGACGCTCGACACACTGTCGCACGATAACTGGCGCTCCATGCCGAAGTATCCTAAGAGAAAGACTCGTTAGTTAAAAACACTAAAACTTTCATCTCACTCTTGTAAGCCTTTTTTTCTATTATGGTACAAGGTGACCAGAAACAGCCTCTCAACAGATATACTCCATTATGATGTACAGTACAGTACCTCTTCTAAAAATAATGCCCCAACATTTAAATATTTGGGTTATAAGAGCGTTCTACAGTAAAACCTCCATACTGTATAATGGACTTTCTTCTCTATATACAGTACAGTCCGTTAAATAGAGATTTCATGATGATAATTCTTGAAATGAACATCTTTGGGTGGTTATGGAATGACCTCAGTGACTCAGGGAAGCAACACTGATGAAACAAGGACACATCTTACTCCCAGTTTTGGCTCTTTGCTCTGAGTATTGACTCTACCATACCTCTAACCACCAACCTTACTTTCACTAACTAAACTTTACCCTACACATGACTACAAGTTTCTTTTCTCTATCTTTACCTGTTGCCCCTTACCTCTCACTATCTTCCCTCACTCACTCCACAGTACGTCTATGATGGAAGCATCATCTTTATGACAACCAAACAAAAATGTTCAGTTCTTCAGCAGCATCATGTGATACCGAGATGTTTACTAAATGACAAAGTAAAGGTATGAGGGAAAATTTCTATTGAGAGAATATGTACTTACTGTTTGTATAAGCATATGTAAATAAAGTAATATTTAAAGAAACTCTAGTGTGCACTTTATGGATAATATGCCAGTCAAGACTTCATTAGTAAAAGATTTTTGGCAAATACGGCAAAAGAAAGTGAGCAGAAAATTGGCAACAAAGGTGAACCAGACATATTTTAATTAAAAATAAATTTTAACTTAGTAAATTAGGACAAAGCAGGAAGTGTTATCAGTGTAGGTAAGATCAGGCTGGATATATTGAGTTAGTAATGGGACAGCTTAGTTATGGTGCAGAGCAAGTGATACTACAGTAGATGATTGTTAGTACAGTATATACACAATTGGTTTAAATTTCCCCAAAAGCAAATTTTTTACAGAATTTGCATTACTGTACTTTGTAATTATCCTCACACAAACATATACGGGTACATAACGTGTGCATGTGTGTGCTTGTGTTGGAGAAAACTAACTAAATTACCCAGCTAAAAATACTACATTCATTGGTAATACTGAATACCTATATAGTACACTCCAGATCACTGTAACCACAATAATACTGAACAATGATGCTCCTTTAAATAACAATACCTTATATGTGCTGCAAACCTGAGTTATATGTACATAATACTGTATCTGCCCTACACATACTGTACTGTACAACATAAATACCTTAAATGTACTGTAAACCATATCTACTCTCCTTGTACACAACACTGGTCTAAATGCACAATGAATGGGCCCTACATGTACTGCATGATGCATCTGCCCTCCATACACTCCATGTTTGCTCTGCCTAACTAACTGCACAGAAGTAGGAATTCATGTTTTAATTCCAGCAAGATCAAAACTCTGAATTAATTGTAAATGGTACAACGTATTCACACTACTACATCAAGAACAGTCACCACAACACAGAGTCTCACCATAGTATTAGGTCAGCCTCCAAACTGTCAAACAAGAAAGTTTAGTGTCTCACTTGAAAGAACTCGGGTACAGTACTTTATATTGTATTAGCAACAAAATCACAAAAGTCTTCAAATTGATTACATTATACAATAAAGGATCATTTTTGTACAGTATATGAGAGCCCTAAGTGATTACTGCATTACATTTGAAACCGTGCAATAAGCAGGAACCAAAAAATCATGAGGAATAAAGTACTGTATAATCATTGTGAAGAATAATATGTTCTTTGCAATGATCTAGAACACAAAATTTGCCCTGTATAGATTAAATAAATAACATACAGTATTAACTCTCACATTCAAGCCTCTACATTTAATGCATCAGGATAAAAAGATAATAAGAATTAAACCATCTCACCTGAGTTGACGGACTGACACACAGCAGAACTTTGTTGACGCAAGACTGCAGCTGTTTTTCTCAACTCTGCAGCTTCTGTCTCCTGTTCAACATATTTATAATTTTTCGAGTTATAAGATTTGTTTTGTCATACACATTACTTATCAAACACTACCATACACTGAGCTTATCAAACATTGCCACACACACACACCACACACACACACACTATCATACACTGAGCTTATCAAACATTGCCACACACACACACTACCATACACTGCGCTTATCAAACATTGCCACACACACACACTACCATACACTGCGCTTATTAAACATTGCCACACACACACACTACCATACACTGCGCTTATCAAACATTGCCACACACACACACTACCATACACTGCGCTTATCAAACATTGCCACACTACCATACGCTGCGCTTATCAAACAATGCCACACACACACACACACACTACCATACACTGCGCTTATCAAACATTGCCACACATACACACACTGTAGAGTATTGATCAGACACAAGAATTTTTTTTCGAGTTAAAAAAGCATTGCATTGCCAGACACCAAATGTTTACCAAAAATTCTTGCTTGCCCTTCCAGCTTCCGCTTAACTTGTGAAATGATCCATCTCATTCATCCACAGTGCCACAGTTTTATATTTAGAACTTCAAAGGATATCAGTCCACCCTCCAGCTCTAGCTACTGTACAGCCTCTATAGCTCCTCAACTTAGAGAGCTTATTAAGGGAATAAAGAAATATAACTGGAAATGCCAAGGACAAAATGAGCTACGAGGTCAAGGGAAAATTACTATACCTGTATTTACACTAACACAGCCAACACGTTATTTGTCTACCCTTAAATGACGTCATATAAATAAAGGTCTATCGTATTACACTAAAAGCTGACATGTTTTATGCCATTTTCCACAACATGTTGGGTGGCTGTAGCTGAGGGCAAGCTCAGTGCACACATACCATACCATACCATACCACACCACAATACAGTAATACTCAACCAATCTTTCCAGCCACAGGATTATTCTTAGGGGTTGAAAATTCACTACTGTTCAGGTATTACCAAACACTAACAATTCTACAATGGTACTCAAACAAAACATACAAGCCATCATCTCTCCTTAACTAAGTGAAACAGGCAACGTAACTTACTGAACAGTACTATAAAACTGTAAATAATGAAGAGAAATCACGCCCTCAATTCATGCAACACACAACAATATACCAAATAATTATGATGCTCAAATTCTTCATATCTATGGACTAGACTCAGCATAAAGCTCGACTCTCATATATCTCCTGTGAATCATCTTCCAACATTCCTCTCAAACTTGTCTCCCAAATCCCCACTTGTCCAGGTTTCCTTTCTATATGTATCAAGCCATCTGTACAGTTATTAGTAATTAACGAAATTCCATGCATCATTATTGCTTCATCATATTTAATTTACTGATGCACACACCATGTTTATTATACCTGGCAATTTTTAGTTACAGGTCCTACACTGCCTATGACTGAGGCTGACAAGTCCAGTTTACTAATTTTGAAGAAAGAAGCTGCCATGCTAACATATATAAACACATAGTGTACAGTAGTTAAGTCTCCAATAATTTCCTACCTTAAGATCTGGAGAAGAAGCAAGACGTTCTAATTTGTCAGTCACACTGCTCATCGTCTGCTCCAGGGCACTCACCATACTGGCCTGTCAATACAAAGACAAGATCACATAAAATTTGGGTCTCCTTATTTGTATAGATAGGAGTAAATTCAAAAATAACCAACATAATAAAATATGAAGAATGATCCATACAGGTATAGTAATCTACTTTACAACCTGGCATCAATTATATCACTACCTTCACCTTTCAAACTACATTAATTTTTGCCACAAACCTGAGAAAATGCGGGACAAGAGCGATATTTTGATCGTCTTGTTGCCACCTCCCACCACGGCAGCTGTGAACGATCTCTTCTGGTTATTGGCACTGCCCCTGATGTCTCTGCTATACCTCTCTCCTCCCAGAGTGGCTCCATGGCCCAGGCACGTCCTCCTGTATTGCAACAGCCATGGTGGCAGGCAGTTGTTCGAGTTTCACTTGTCACCGAAGGAGTACTGCGGGCACGACCCCTCTTGCCACCTCCAGACCGTATCGTGGCAAATCCATCGTGAACAGCTCGTCCACCTACATATAGCAACAAAACTTCATTAACATCCAAGGAAGAAAATGTGGAATTGATCCTGAGATACTATTTCTTAACTAACCACACTGGAAGCCTGTGCTGTTCAACCTATTAACTGTACTGGGCTGCACTTCGTTCTTCCAGGAAGCATTATTCATACGGACTGCTGGAAGGCTTATAATGGTTTGAGTGATCTCGGTTATTCACATTTGACTGTTAACCATAGTGATAACTTTGTGAATCCAGAAAATGGCATCCACACCCAACATACTGAACACTCGTGGAAACATATTAAAAGTTGGGTGTTGTGTTCAGGCATCAGGAAGAAGCACTATAATAAATATTTGGCTCGATATTTATTTAAATCTGATTTAAAAAATCAAGAAACCATCCTCCCCCACAGTAGCAGGTAAGCTAAAAAAAAAAAAAAAAAAAAAAAAAAAAAAAAAAAAAAAAAAAAAAAGCTTGGTTAGTTTTTGTGTGTGTGTGTTGTATGGTGTGTGTTACTGAAACCCAACAGCCATTTTGGTGCAAATTTGCTGTTTCTGTTACAAATGATTTTTTTTCTTCAAAAACCTCTAATTCGCACCAGAAATTAAGGTCAGGTTTGAGTTAAAACACACCATAACACAAAAAAACAAAAACAATTTTGATATCAAAGCGAGGACAGCCAATGGACGAACATTTACCCAGTATTTTTTTTTAACAGGAGAAAACAGATAATAGGAGGGTTGCAATTCTTCCACTTATTTCTCTCTATTCATTGGGTAAAAACAAGCTTTCTTCAACAGAAAATCCCCCAAATTGGCTCCTTCCTTTGAGTCTGACGTCTGAATTATTACTCCTCCCTGAAGGACAACCAATATCATTTACCCTGTACCTACCCCTTGCACATACCTAATTATACCTGTCCGTGTTGTGTACACTACAGTATTTAAACATATACAGGTAGTAATAAATGGCTGAGAGCTGCAGTTGCATAATACAACTGGATACAATTCTGAGCAGAATACCCACTGTGAAGTTGTCACGGTGTTGAACTCTCCCATGGACGAGGTGTTTGAACTGAATTGTATTTCAAGATTAGATAGTATTATCATCATATATAGAGGTCACAGAATGGAGTACAGTTACATAAAAATAATAGTATGGTCATTCAAATCAATAAACGCAGGTCCCCTTTCAATTTCACCGCTAACTGATCTTGTTAACCACAACAGAAAGATATTGACTGACCTGGACTCCCATTGTTCCTGACACAGCCATTGATCAATCCTCCGTTAACCGCGAGCGTGGGGACCTGGGGAAGACCTTGGCTGGTGGGAGTGGTGGTACTGTTGGGGAGGTGACCATTGGGCAGGTGGCCATTGTGATTGTGAAAGCCATTATGGATGATGGGCAGGCGAGGGCCGCGGGGTAAAGTGGAGTACCCCAGCTCCGTCATGCCCACATCTGACCCCACCTGTTGATCCATCACAATAAAGGTTTATTTACAAAGCAACATCACAGATACTAAAACTTTAAAAAAATCTATAATAAATACACACAAACTAAATGCTTTCTTAAACTTCTCATGCATTAAATTATAATAGCAAATGGGAGAATTAAAAATCTCTGAAAATTAATAAAGCTGTCAACAGCCACCGACAAAACTTGGGTCCGACTAATTACTCAAATATAGCCGGAATGAAGTCAAATAATGGTCCTAGATGAATAAATCGGACTGCCAATCACTTCTCGACTAGTATTTGGTGTCACAAAGTCACAAAAAATTGGTAAACTCAATTTAATCTGAGTTAATAGAACAAGTGCATGTACCTAACCTAACCTAACCTAACACAACATAACGCAGATTAAATTAAGTTTACCAATTTTTTTTTACTTTATGACACCAAATAATAATCGAGAAGTGATTCACAGCCCGAATTACGCTTGCACGACCATCATTTGACTTCATTGCGGCTACATTTGGCTACACTTGGGTAATTCCTCGCTCCCTTGGTACATGCACGCGATCTATCAACTCAGATTAAAGTAAGTTTTCCATTTTTTTTCACTTTCTGACACCAAATACTAGTCGAGAAGTGATTAGCAGTCCGATTTATTCATGTAGGACCATTATTGGACTTCATTGCGGCTATATTTGGCTACATTTGGGTAATTAGTCGGACCGACAAAACTTTATTCGGCAGCTAAAAGAAAATTTCAATAAAAACCTATTAAAATAAAAATTACCCAATCATTCTAAACGATACTCACACCTGTTAACTAATCAATTACTATATACAGTAAGCTTATGTATAATCTAAAAAATGAGAGCAAAAACACTACATCCTGCTGCATAACGTTAATAAAACCAGGATATTAACTTAGGATAAATTCAAACTACTATACATAATTAAAAATACACAAGAGTTCTTAAGGACACGATTTTACCCAACAGCTGTTAAACTTGGCATCAGACCTATGGTGTATATGACTCCATCTCGACCCTAGTTGGATACATTTCCTGGGTCTGGTAGTGATGGATGCGTCACGACCACCATGAGTGTACATGGACCGGCCCAGCCATTTTCGTGTCGCATCTTGTCTCCTGATGTCATCTCTTCAACCGTAGTTTAAAAAGCAGTCACACCACACAGAACAATTCCAGTCCGCTCTGTTACAGGGAGATGGCGTGACGTGTTCCAAGATGGGATTGTCTGGTTAGCAAGTCAACGTCATGTTCTGTTTTTCTTTGGGGTAAACTAGGAGATGTACACAGGAGGGTGTACCCTGACAATGTGACCTATACTTACGTTACACTTGCCTAGTACAGTACGGAATTTACGAATGAGTCCAAGGCGTGTCACATTTCACAGGCAGGTTGAGGTGGGATATTCAACACAGCTCCCAATGGTTATATATTACATTTTGCTGGTTTCAATGTCATCTCAAGGGATCATTGTGGTACCCGGACGGTTCAAAAGATCACTATGGTCACTTAAGCCTTGGCAGTCCCCCCCCACAAAAACCACTACCCCGACCGGATTAACTGGAGTAATGTCTTTCCCAGCCAGTCTCGTGTTACACCCAGGTAATCAGCACGCCGGCCAGATACTCTCTCATTCTGGCCTCCCTTCACCTGCCCTTCTCATATTGTTTAGTTAAGTTTAAAACATATATAAACTAATACCAACCTAGCCTGAGTTACGTACTACCTAATAAGACAAATGTGTAAGTTAATTGTCCAATCACTTAGATACAATTTTTGACTAAAGATTTACATATCATTTAATATAAACAAATAGCCTTAAACCAGGATACCAATACCCCAAAAATATTTAAGATAAAATTCTATAAGTGTTGCCTTAATGCTGAGCCCTTTACACCCTTTTAACTACATACAATATATGTTTAGCACAACCTACGGACGCCGTCTTATACTAGACGGTTAAACCTTCAAAAATATGTATTTAACTTATTAAAAATACAGGTTAATTTGTTCTAAGATTCTTCGAAACCCGACGTGTGCTGGAAACAGTTTTTGCTGACTATTCTCCGCAATGAAATAGTTCTTGTGTGAGCAGTGAACCAGAACAGAAAAATGAGGTTTATGTTTCACCCACGATAAACCAACACGCTTCTACCATCAACAGACCCTCACACCATGTTATTATTTATAGGTAAAATTATTATCACATGTTATCATGATTATAATTGTTTTCATTATTGCTACTAAGTTTCTAACACCCTGTACTCATGTCAATAATATAAAATAGAAGTACAGCACCGGATAGTCGTAGAATTTTGATGTTGTCTATGAGTTCATTTAAGATATGAAGACAAAGCTCAATGCATCCATCTAGTAAAGCATTACAGAGAATTGTCCGGTGGCACATTTCAGGTGATACTGTAGTATTTGTGACTTTATATATTGGCGGTACGAATTTATCCAGATGGGTATGTTCTTGCGAGATTTTGACACGTGTACGGGAGGGAGGAAGTAAGGACAAAGGGTGTAATTACTCCTCATAGCTGCAAGATGATCCCGGAGTCACTAGCAACCGCAAAATTATAGAAACGTGACGCTTGGGTGTGACTGTATGCACCTTGTAGCCTAGTGAGATTCCTCGTCTTTCCTGTGAACAGTCGTAGACTTTCATTTTCTTTAGTTCTTGTTTCATTCTTCTCTCTGCCGTTTCTTTGTTTAATGTTCTTTTCATAAATTCGTTTGTCATCTTATTTCCTCCCAGTTTTTGTTCTTCCATCTTTAATTCATCTGATGATATCTTTCTCTTTTTAGTATTCTCAAAAATTTTCGGCTCGTTTGTTATCTTTCTTCTTTCAATTAATCTCCGTGTGTTTCCATTTATTCTTTCTCAGTATTATTTTGTATCCGTTTTCATTCATCTTTACAACTCTCCTTTTACTAGTCATTTTTATATTTGTTTTCTTTAGTGACCACGTTAGGTCAGGTTTCTAGTTCCAGAAATCAATTATCAATCCCCTCGGTTAATACGCATAACTTATTACTAAAAAAAATGAAACATTACCAAGACCTGACATCCCTCCCTTACAACAAAACTGAAGAAGGCAATGTTACTAAGAAACACAATGAAAGTAGCGTTTATCCTTGGCTATAACTTCTCAACCCTCGACTGACAATGCCAATATTACCCATGCGAAAATTTGGCGGTCGAGGGAGAGGCTATATCATTACTGCATTAATATATATTATGTTTGCCTCCACGTGAAATTTACTTGGCGTCAGTCTGGTGTGCGGGTGTACCCAGAGAGGAATCTTGGGCCAATACTGTACTGTCGGTGTGTTCTGCCTCCGGCCACAATTGTTTTATTACTATTATTATTATTACCGGTTCTGTGCTCCTGAGAGAGAGGGAGGGAAAGGGTCAACAACTTCTAATGGTTATGTAAGGTCGGGACCTTTGAGGACAGATCCAACTGACTTTCAACCTGATTTAATGTGTATCTGTGTGACAATACCCGACACTAAACCGAACCAAATTAATCGGAATAGTTTGCCATCTCAAGCGTTTCGTTTTCTCTTATCGTAAAAATGCATCAGGGTGACGCTAAGCATGCCAACAGTAAAAACATGACGATTTTCATAAATAAATTAACCAATAAATTGAAAGAACGATATAAAAGATAATGAAAGAAACTCGTGAATAACATATAATCACGATCTTTACAATACGCACCCAACATACATCAAGCTCTTAAATCAATATACATAGACAGTATATGAAACAAATGGGAGTTCAAACACAAGGCTAATTTGGTCACAGTACTGTACACATGCACAGTGGACCGTAACATGCCAAAATCAACCTCGTGAATTAAGTGGAGCTGGCTTGTGTCCGCTGTCCTAAGAAGTCATTTTGTACACACTGGCTACATATTACCCGACTCACGAGCATAAAATAAACTGACAGCCGGAGTCAATGGCACCGACACCTCGAGGCTTACCTAGTAACACATTGTAAAATAAGTTAACAAAACCAATATAATTTCACTGAACACAACCAATAATCCCGAAAATAGCCACTCAACCGTACACATTACTTAATCAATTACCAATACTGTACCACAAATGCTATTCATTAACACTCAACAAATATACTTTTCCCCATATACACACCCTGGGTATGTATACAAGATCGGAGCTTTTAATTATCACCCCCCCCCCCACACACACACACATGCTAATACGCACTCTCATTTACCAACACAACCAGACGCCAACCATTCTACCACTCACTGCCTCCCGCCACCAAACTGCTGTGAATAACCTTGACCTTTGTGACAGTCTTTCTCACTCCCTAGTTATTCCTTGTTTCTTTTTTCCCCCTTTTCAGTGCTTCATTTTTATTAATTATTGGTTCTTTTAACTTTTCCTTCTAATATAAGTTTCATGGTTATTCGTTATTTATCAAGAGGTTCCCAGTCCTTCCCAAAATATCCATGATTATCAAGATTTCTTCATTCTTTCCAGTTATTCTTATTCCTGGTCTTTCCTAATCATTCTTTGTTATTCCTGGTGTCCCTTCTGTATTCCCGTTACCTCCTAGTATAAAATGTCTTCCCAAACCGACATAACGTTACATTAATTTATTAGTTACGATTACATTCCTTGTGGTGAATCCGAAATAGTTATTACCAATTATAATTAATGACAGGAATTATCATGGCAGAGAAGATATTAGAGAGATGCAAGAAGCAGGTTAAGGCAGGCGGAGATGAGGTCACTTATAATGTGTGAAGTAAAACGCGTCCCGGAGTTAAATGAAAACGGGAAAGCGTAGTCACTTAAAATATATTGTTTTCTTCCTACTTTACAAAGGTAAAATAAAATAAACTACAGGATCTATCTATTCCTCTACCTATCTTAATAGCCCATCGGTGTGTGTGTGTGTGTAAATTAAATTAAAAAATTTAGTATAACTTGAGATGTAGAAATGTATTTAAAAAATTCTTCAATAAACAGATTTTTAAATGTTGGTATGTTCGACGTGTCTAATTGAACCTGTGACACTGCATCTGAAACGACGAACAATGGCCGTGTCTTTGGCTTAGTAGCTGATCTATGCTAACCACACCAAGCACCGACAAACCCCCCCCCCCCCCTCCCCACTTCAAACTCTATTCACGGACGCAATTTACAACACTCAACTTCTGTTCTCGTAGGAATGAACACTACAAGAGATCAACTGTCCCCTGTAGTAGCGATGATACCTAACAATGCTGAATTGTTGCGTTGAACTGAGATTTTAGATGCACAGTAGTGGAGGGGCAAGGTTGTGACACTTCTTAACTCGAAATAGTTGGGGAAAAATTACCAGAATTCGCAGATCTCTCGTCAGTATATCATGCCGTGACTATAACTTTGTGTCATCCCATCAAGTACGTACAGTCTGGTTGTACCCATGTTTTGTTTAAAACCAATGGTGATTTACGTGGTTACCATGAGATCCTATTTAATTATATACTGTGATATAAGATCCAATGGTTAATGTATCCAATATATTTGAGGACTAAAGTTCACACGGTATTATCGTTATCAAAAGATATTAATAAAAGTGGCGGTGAAATAAAACAGACCTTACCGTACAATGGGTATGTTTATGGAGAAAGAGAGGAGAGGCAGCTGTGTCCTAACACCCTCCACTTATCCTGCCACAGGGGAATCAACCAGCCAGCCAGTCAGGTCAACAAGCCTAACCCTCATGTGGTCTAGTTTCTCAAAATGTCATGCCCAGCCACTGAACACCACTCTCTATAGTTTGTTGGTAATACTAAGAACCTTTAAATCTGAATCAGTTTTGCGGAGAAAAAATGACAAATTTTATGCTGGACATGTCACACTGGGATGGAGAAAAAGACAACTGGGTAGATATTGGGCAACAGAACTGAAATGGAGTGGATATGCCATGGCCTGACCAACAGTGACTACCTGACTGAATCATACGCAAAAAGGAAGTAAATGGCCGAGAAAAAATACAGCTCCCAGATTGAGTGAGCAGAAAGGGCCCCAGGACAGGTGAACGGATACAAGCTGATTATTATTATTTTGTGTACTGTGCTTCTTAAGACATAAAACAAAAACATCGATGAAAAATTAATACTTCTGCACAAAAACGCAGAGCAAATAAAACGTAGGAGTAAACACGACGAAGACTAGGCCGCTGGTATAGTGTTCGGACACGGCCTTGACTTGACTGCCCACCACCACACTGTAAACATTCAAACGACCGCCCCACGTTGTTCCTACTGTATCATTATTCTCTATCTCCAGAATACATTTCAAAGACACATAACACAATAATTAGAACAAATTTATGTCTTTTGTTGACTTTCTTACAGTTAGTAGATACTAATACACGATATTTTAGCTAATAACAGTAGCCTTTTTATGCCTTACCTTGCCCGCAGCCTACTAGCTTCTGCCAACCTTAATTTCTTCGTTTATGGACTTCACTTAAATGATACATGGTAATTGTGTGGTATCAGAGCGTTAATTATATACCGATGATAATATTAAGCACATAAATATCGAAAAGCAAGAACAGAAGATGTTTTTTTCACAACGTTTTCCCGAGAGCGTCTGGCGTGGGTATCACCTGCACAACAAACGTAAGCAAACTGACTAGTCCACGCGAAGGAGGAGGGGAGCTCCCACCCTGGCAACCCTCCCTACCCCCGCCCGCTGCCTTCTCCTTCCTTCTCCATGCCTCTACAATCCTCTCCCTCCCCCCTCTCTCTCCTAACAAAAGCCCATCATTCTTTTCCTCCCCAGTACCTTATCGTGACCACACGCCTCTGCTTCTCCTTCATCCACACACACCCCCTACCACATCGCCCTTCCCTCTACAGCTCTTATCATCCTCCTCTTCTTTTCATTTATCCTTCCCCTACTTTCTCTCTTACCCCATGCCCTTCACCACAATAAATACAAGGATATCTTCCTCTTCTCTCCCCACTTGTCAGTCCTCCTCAATCCTTCCACACACACACACACACCCCTCCCTCCCTATTCACCATAACCACAAGGGCCTCTCCCTCCCTTCCTCCCATCTGGCCGTATCGTCATCCCCTTTACCCCCCACCTCCCTCACAATCTCTCCCTTCCTCCTCCCTCACCGCATGACTCACTGCCGCCTTGGGGTTAACCTCCGAGGGCGTAGGATATCCCCCCCCCCTCTCCCTCCCCTCCGCCCCACCCACAGAGAGAAGGAAAGCAACAAGGGAGTCCTTTAATTGCTCTGTTTGGTTGATAATCATATGCTAATGTAGATACGTCGGTGAATACCAGATTACTTCTCGGTGCTGGCTGGCTGCACAGAATGATTAAAATGAATCCTCGGCGTAACGTTACCAATACTGTACCATACTGAGTGTGGATTAACAAAGGGTCGTATTGTTTTCTCTCCTGCAACTACTACTATTACAGCTATTACGACTACTACTATTACAGCTATTACGACTACTACTATTACAGCTATTACGACTACTACTATTACAACTATTATGACTACTACTATTACAACTACAGTACTACTATTACGACTACAGTACTACTATTACAACTACTATTACTACTATGATTATAACAACTGCTACTACTAATGAACAGTAATTTAATTAAAAAAGTCGTACATACATAACACTCCTAATGTTATTATAATTGTACCTGTATAATTCTACCTTTAATTAACTGTTTAATTTACAGTATACAGGTAAGCTATTGACTATATTACCAACCTCCTGGTAATACAAGTTCACGAGTTATGGCATCATACGTCGCCTCATGCATCGATTCCTTGGCCTATCCTACACACACACACACACACACACGAGGCGGCAGGAACACTAATGGCGGGGCGAGTCTGGTAATAACATGTGATTCGATGATCCTAATGAGGTCCTGTGATGATATAGTGTTGGGGAGTTCACACACACACACACCATCTTGGCTATTTAGTCCCCACCCCCCCCCCCCCCCCAGCCCGGTGGTTCACTCAGGCCTTGATGAGATGAAGGACTTTTGGAGATCTTACTAAGTTTCTAAACAAAATTCCAGAAAACAAAATCTGAATATTAAATTGTCTTTAATACAACCTAACGATAATCAACCTTTCTAGAACATAATCTGGGGATAATTAATCTCTCTAGAACATAATCTGGGGATAATTAATCTCTCTAGAACATAATCCGGAGTTAATTAATCTCTCTAGAACATAATCTGGGGATAATTAATCTCTCTAGAACATAATCCGGAGTTAATTAATCTCTCTAGAACATAATCTAGGGATAATTAATCTCTCTAGAACATAATCTGGGGATAATTAATCTCTCTAGAACATAATCCGGAGTTAATTAATCTCTCTAGAACATAATCTGGGGATAATTAATCTCTCTAGAACATAATCCGGAGTTAATTAATCTCTCTAGAACATAATCTAGGGATAATTAATCTCTCTAGAACATAATCTGGGGATAATTAATCTCTCTAGAACATAATCCGGAGTTAATTAATCTCTCTAGAACATAATCTGGGGATAATTAATCTCTCTAGAACATAATCCGGAGTTAATTAATCTCTCTAGAACATAATCTGGGGATAATTAATCTCTCTAGAACATAATCTGGGGATAATTAATCTCTCTAACATAACCTCGAGATAAATAAATGTGTGTTTAGTGGATAACGAAGCCAAACAACACGATATTACTTTTAACACGTAAATTAAAGGGCCATTCATGTCAAGGATGTGTGTGTGTGTGAACGAGACACAAACAGCAACAGACTGGTGAATCACGCCTTTATACTGGCAGGTCAAGATGGCAGGAACTAGGGCAAGAGGTGGTATGGTGGGGTGTTGGGTTACCGTGAAATACAGCGAGGAGATACTGTCTCTCTATCTCCTTCCCCCCTCTATCTCCTTCCCCCCTCTATCTTTCCTTCCCCCCCTCTATCTCTCCTCACCCCCCCCTCCCTCTATCTCCTTCCCCCCACCCCCCTCTATCTCTCCTCACCCCCCCCCCCCCCGCCCTCCTCTCTCTATCTCCGTTGATTTTCACTGTAAATCTAATTAGGATGTCTGGTACTGTGAGAGAGAGAGAGAGAGAGAGAGAGAGAGGTAATTAACATGTTACTTTATCACACAAGGTACGGTACATGGCCACCTTCACACACACACCTGTAGTGACCAAACCATCCAGCCCTTGACAATACGTGGTGGTGTGGGAGCTGGGGGGTGATGAGGTAATAGTTTCCTCACCTGGTAGGCAGCTGGAAGGTAACGGTGGCGCCTCTCTCTCTCTTTGTCCCATTCTTTCTAATGACTGTACACCGTTGACCATATAACGGAAAGTAATGGTGGGGAGATATTTGTGAAGTCTCTCTCTCTCTCTCTCTCTCTCTCTCCTCCACTCATTTTACCACCTCCAGCCTCCCCCTCCCTAATTCACTGGGCCACCACACTTCCCCCTCCACTGAATTTGCCACCTCCAAGCTCCCCCCCCCCCCCCATCCCCCGAGCCATGGGAGGGAAGGTCAAATGGACGGCCTCTATAAGGACAGTGAGGACGATCTGTACAGACCCACGCCCTCTATCCCTCACGCACTGATAACATCATGGGCACACGCGGGCGGGGGAGGGGTGGATAGAGGCGTGGGGGGAGGGGTACAGAAGCGTAGGGGGAGGGGTACAGAGGCGTAGGGGGAGGGGTACAGAGGCGTAGGGGGAGGGGTACAGAGGCGTAGGGGGAGGGGTACGTAGGGGGAGGGGTACGTAGGGGGAGGGGTACAGAGGTGAGGGGGAAAGGGTAGAGGCATGGGGGAGGGGTACAGAGGCGAGAAGGGAGAGAGGATGAAGATCGAATTTAACACAAACCTAACCCAGCTTTAATTCAGCTTAAGCTTTCCTAAACAACACCAACAAACTATCCTCCTCACAAGCTGATATATCTGTGTTGTTGTTTACATTGGGTCCAGGCGTCTTGACAAGGATCGTGAGAGCACATCCAACCACCTCACTTTATGGCCACGACACTATCCCTAAATATCAGTAGGTTAACTCCCCACTGTAGTAAAGCAAACAATGTAAACACTCATCTAGTTATGGTTGTCGGTGTTATTTTACCTCGTCGTTACGTCAGAGTTTAAGCCATCCAGTTATTCTACAGTCACAAGGGGTAAACATAATGTATGAACCTCTTGGGATTCTGTCCTTACAACGCACTTCATGTGAATCAATGCGTTCTCACAGGTCAGGGGAAGGAGGGAGGGGGAAGAGGAAGTGGGAGGGGGGGGGGGGGAGAGGAGGGATGTGGAAGGGGAGGGGGTATAAGCGTGCGAATCTTTGAAAATCTATTTTTATATCGTAACTTTACTCCTGACGTTCAATGTATTCTCACATCTTGAGCTCGAGGGAGAAAAATTTTCGTATGAATATCTCTAAATCCAGCCATGGAGAGTCCTTGAAGCCAGATATACCCACGAGTACTTTAACATTGAGTACATACACTTGAGTACTGCTGGCCTTGGCGAGGCAGTACACCTATACTAGCCTACACTTTCTCCTAATCAACATGTACACCGGGTTACCGGGTGTCTTGCAGGTGCTTCACAATTCAAGGCGTCGCCCCTCACACCTGGGAGATGAGGAAACGCACTGACGCTCACTCACAAGGTTCATGCGTCTAAAACGAATGTATTTAATAAACTCACTTAAGCTTACGTACAACTATAAAACCAAAATAGCTTCAAAATTCTTCTCAAATTCGACTTTCTATTGATGCGCTTTCAGTTCTGTAATCCCCAGTGACGGGGTAAGACCAAGAGTAGAAAGTTATAATGATCAGCATCTCTTCAGGGAATGTAATATTCTTGTAAATATGTGCTATTTCGTTTTACACACACACACGTACGTTTTCAGGAGACTACCATTGCCACCCCTTCTTTCATAACGAATATACTACTACTACTGCTACTACTAATAATATCCATCAATAGACATTAACATTTTCAGTCTTCACAGAACCTTCGCTGGGTTTTAAAAATACTATATGCAAGGAGTGTGAGGACGCGGGAGGAGGCAGGGGTACCAACCTATACACGGAGACCAATGTTTGTAAACAAGACGATCATTGTAGTGCTCCCGTGTGCAGGCTCAAGTGCTACCATGACCCCCTTGTGTGTGTGTGTCCTAATCTAAAATACTCTAACTTCATGTGACCTCAAACAATGAAACGTAGCCTGAATTAACGCAACGTAACCTAAAACAAACCGAAACTTAAACCTGAAATAACGTAACTCAATCAACATCCGGGGCCTGAGTGTTCCCATATCCCGACATAAACACTGCCAGAGGCCAATCATAGCATCATAAAAGTCTCCTCGCTACGGGATGCACGGAGACCACATCCGTCCTCCTCCAGGCAATTAAAATTAGCCACGACTTTGCAATAGAAGGCGTCTCCATAATGAGTCTTTTAGGCCAGCGGGAGATCAAGATTAAGCATTCGTTTCCTGACCTCAAGTTCGCCTCCATTACCTGCGGCGGCGCAACTCCACTCCACAGTAAACAAGTGGGCAGAGCCAGGAGTTTTTGTTTACGTCTGAGGGGCAACGAGTCTAACCCAGAGGAAGATTTTCAACAGTAGTGGGGATTATGGTGGACCTGTGAGTCAACATGTCGGTGAATGTTTGTTTACACTATTTTAATGAGAATATATAGCTTTTATAAATTTAAAATGGGATATTACAGTAATGTGTTTATTTACATTGGCGAATCTCTGGTTTCGCGCACACACACGGAAGAGAATTTTCAACAGGACACCATCTCAAACGGCTAAACCATTACCCATAAACCATTATCCATAAACCATCACTCATAACACGCATATAGGAAGTTAAAACACTATAGTTACCTCCATAGAACTAATATAAGTTATAGTAGATTCTTAAAAGCTCAAAAGATACATTATTTCTCCAAAGTGAAGATGTTACGAGATATAAGGTAAAAAGAATCTCCCCAGTGATTCTCTCCTACCTTAAATTTGTATAATGTCGAGTAAATATATCTAGTTAAGATATAATCTGAAGGTGTGTGTGTGTGTGTGTGTGTGTGTGTGTGTGTGTGTGTTAGTGTGTGTGTGTGTGTCAGGTACATCTCATTACATCATTACATCTTGATCTACGGATATTCCTCTACGAATCATCGAGACTCTCAACTAAACACTACCGCATTACTGGTTCAAATTATACCAGGAGGGGAGCGTCCATCACGGCCAGGATTTATGATGGTGTTAACATGTTAGTTGATGGTAACACAGTCGGCGTGATAACCACTTACAGTACGTCTTTTTACCTTCCTCCTACCTCACTCAGCTTAACCTAACTTAATCTAGCTTAACTTAACCAAATTTAATCTAGAATAACCTAGCTCTAACCTTGCTTATCTTTAACCAAATGTAGTCCATCTTACCATTAACCTAACCTAACCCAAACAATGCAATAAAACTTAAGACTTGTGTCCACTCCATCACGATGATTAGTGGAAGTTAGCCCGGTGAGAACTATCGAGCGTGGCAATTTGTCTATGCACCCCTCTACTCAGTTCACATTTACTGGTTATTAATGGACACGAAAGCGGATGGCCAGAGTAGAATTCATCATGGCTATGGCCTCCCCGGGAAGCCTTGAATTGCTCAATTTGGATCCCACGCAGGAGAGAGATGATGGCGTGTTGTGTGAGGTATTGTGGAGGTGCTGGAGAGGTATGCGTCCTGCCAGGTACGTCGGGCATATTGACGCTATTCATGCCTCGAGGACATACAGGTGAGTATGATGGTATAGGCCAGATACTAACCCGACCTGACCTGCCTTTAGTTAATGTTGTTTGGACTTATTTTCTTTAATCTAACCTAAGCTAAACTACCATATCGCACACCACCATACCACAGTACCACACCATCACACTACCACATCACACCACAGTACCACACCCTCACACATCACCCCAGCATGGAGAGAGAGAGAGAGAGAGAGAGAGAGAGAGCACATTCTTGGTGGTTCAGTAATGACTAAAACATAAGCTACCCCCGGAGGCCCTCACCTCTCCCACCACCATCACTCCCTCCTCCTCCTCCTCTCTTTTTAAACACCTTCCCTCCCTCTCTTCACTCTAGGTAATTCTCTAACTTCTTCCTCCTGTGTCTGTCTGCCTAGGATAATTGGCATGGCTACAGTGTATAATAAAATAAATCATCAGGTTATTCATTAGAGAGAGAGAGAGAGAGAGAGAGAGAGAGAGAGAGAGAGAGAGAGAGAGAGAGAGAGAGAGAGAGAGCCAACGTTTAACAACACAGTAAAGTATAATGACCATCCACAGGTCACTATAAGCATCAGCACCATTAAGCTGTGTATAAACCAACGCCACTCTGTAAATCAAACAACTAAATTACACAATTCCCTATCGTGTGTGTGTGTGTGTGTTCGTGTGTGTGTGTGTGTGTGTGTGTTCGTGTGTGTGTGTGTGTGTCCTCATAGTGACTCTCAAACACCTCATCACTTCCCTCCTTGCATACCGTCGGCCATAAGGGGACAACACCTCACCTGGAAGGGGGAGTGAGTCTGCAGGTAAACTGACTATTTTCACCGCCAATAAGGAGTTTGTTTATATTTGTCTCATCATTCTTAAGCCATACATAAACATGGAGGAAAATTACTGGGTTTTCTGACTTGACTGATAGATCTTTTGAGTCCCCACCCCTTGAGTGATTTTTTTTTAACTCAGTCAATTGCCCCAAGTTTAAGCTCGTGTTTTTATTTAGTTTGTGGTAAAATTTTGTGATTATATTTTTGTGTATTAAGTGCTTCAGCCCAACGATCATTATGTTATACACTAGACAATAAGTTATAAATATTCAAAGAGTTTTTCTGTTATTTATATCATTTAATGTATCATCTGATGGGCTATATCTTTATATATTTTCTCAACGTTAAACTCTACTTATACAATGTACCAAATATTTTTTCTTTATGTATACGGGTTTTGTGTTATCAAGGCGGGAGGAGGCCCTGGATGACTACAAATGGTCCGGGAGATACTACTAAGCTTGATCTGGTTCCATACTCTCAAACGTTTCTTAAGGTTAGGTTAGGACACACTATACTGGGAAAAAAAGGGCAGTTAATTTTGTTTTAATTACCCCCATTAGAGATTTAGAGGCTAGTTTATCCTGTAGAAAACTAATAGTTAGTGTGTGTGTGGACCGGCCAATACCCGCAGAGTGGTCGAGGTGGGTCGCCCCTGCCTCTCCCCTGGTCAGCGAATATTTCAGATAAGGAAGAAGAGTTACGAAGAATGGCTGGGGGTGGCGGTAATGGTCGGCCAGCCTGAATAAACACGACTCAGTTATCTTTTTACGACTGTCCCAAGTTTCTCCCAACTGTGGTATTTTGCATCAAGGTCGTTTTATTCCTCGTCACCACGGAAACACAAAAGCAATCACCTAAAGAATCACCACCCCAGCTTATTACACCTGAAGAATCACTACCCCAGCTTATTACACCTGAAGAATCACCACCCCAGCTTATTACACCTGAAGAATCACTACCCCAGCTTATTACACCTGAAGAATCACCACCCCAGCTTATTTCACCTGGAGGTTAACATCACACCTAACACAACTTGCCTCTAAACATTTCTCTCGTCGTTTGGTTTAAAATAATACTAAACATTTCATATTTATAAACATCAGCGAGGTCGGTACAGCAAGGTGAAATAAGCTGGGGTGGTGATTCTTCAGGTGTAATAAGCTGGGAGTGGTGATTCTTCAGGTGTAATAAGCTGGGAGTGGTGATTCTTCAGGTGTAATAAGCTGGGGTGGTGATTCTTCAGGTGTAATAAGCTGGGGTGGTGATTCTTCAGGTGTAATAAGCTGGGAGTGGTGATTCTTCAGGTGTAATAAGCTGGGGTGGTGATTCTTCAGGTGTAATAAGCTGGGGTGGTGATTCTTCAGGTGTAATAAGCTGGGATGGTGATTCTTCAGGTGTAATAAGCTGGGATGGTGATTCTTCAGGTGATTGTTTTTGTGTTGGGGCAGAACATTGTTGTCACCCAAGGCTATAAAAACGCGTTATCCCGTCACCATGGCTACACAAACCAGGTATTATACGAGCTAAATAAATGACTTTATTATCTATTATAAAATAATATACCGAGCTTAAGTCACAAAGTCGATTATCTTTTTTCGAATATGGAATTTCACAAACAATTTTATAGAAAGGAAGTGACTGGTAGGTGAGGTGATGTACACGTATAATATATAAATCCACGTTTAATATATGATACTTTATTTATTATTTCTTAACCTTACCCGAGCTTGGGAAACACTTCAGTAATGGTTTCTCCACAACAAAAGAATTACAACAGAAAAATATTGTGAAAAGAACATTAAAAGTTTTACCGTTGTGTCTGGGTGAAAGAGATGATAATTTATTTAGTCTCTGAGGCAAGTTTGGAAATAGGAAAGTAATTATTATTTATAATGTTTAAGTTTCTCTCTTATATTAATCTTTTAAGCACTACAACTAAGAGATATTAATCCTTGTTTACCAAATCTTTCTTACTTCCTACGACAAAATAATATTGATTTATAAAATACAGTTTGCCTCGTAGGGAAACAGAGACTGGTTAAACCCTTTGTTATTCCCAAACGATTACCAAAAAAAACCAACCCCACACAAGGTCATTACCACACCTGGCATCACTGTACACATTATATAACATCCATCCTTGACAATAAGACCTTACAAATTACGATAATAGTATAAATAATAATTAAAAAAAAGCCTAATAAATCAGAGGGTTTGTAATGGCCAGCAGTTGCCAGATAGAACCATAATTCACTGGAGGTCTTATGATGGACACACTGATGCCAGGTTCCGCCATAATTCACCTGGGGTATTTATTAAGCAGTTTAAATTTAGTGGATAATGCAATAATTGGCAGCCTACAACAGGTGGGGCGTGACGTCATGGTGTAGGTGGAGCCAAGGACGCCCAGTGTTACCGGGTACACGGCGTGGGAGGGAGGTGACCCACGCCTGTTTTGTGTGTGTGTGTGTGTGTTTTAAGTTCATCAGTGTGAAGTTTGTTTGGATTTTGTTAATCTTAACTTGGATCAGGTTTAGTTAGGTTACTTGGTTTTGCTATGATAATAATAACGAAAAATAGGAACCAGCTATTATTATTGTTACTATTATCATTATTATTATAACTATTATCATTATTATTATACCAGGTAGTCCACAACACACTTCACTTGTCACTAGTTCCAACAGTCACAATCTGAATACGATTTAATTTCATTGGACATTATCTCCACAAACCTGTTTCCTATCTGGACCCTGTGGCTGGTGGTCTCTCTTACCTGTGGTCTCATTACCTTACCTGTGATACCTGTACTTACTATTATTAGTTTTTATTACCGTATTATTATTATTATTATTAGTAGTAGTATTTTCATTATTACCGTATTTTTATTATTATTATTAAACTGGCTTCATCACAATGGACTATGGCTTAAGGTAATCTCAGTCTCCGTGAATTATATCAAAGCCTAGATACATAAGATAATTTTTTCCCGACTTAGAATAATATAAACAACTTTTAAATCTCACACTACAAGCTCCTCAGATTATGACGATTAATGTTGGCACTGCTTATACCATTCTCGGCCCACAGCTAAAGATATTCCTTATGTGTTAATAATGTATTGTACGTATGTGTATTGTTTTTAAAGGGTTTTATTCACTCATTTCTGTTTTTATTTAATATTCAAGAAAATAATGTATAATTTTGACACTGACGGCCGAAAACAGAAGACAGTCAACAGCAGGGGCGTGACGTCATATGTAAACAGCGTCATCAACAACACTGACGGCCGAAAACAGAAGACAGTCAACAGCAGGGGCGTGACGTCATATGTAAACAGCGTCATCAACAACACTGACGGCCGAAAACAGAAGACAGTCAACAGCAGGGGCGTGACGTCATATGTAAACAGCGTCATCAACAACACTGACGGCCGAAAACAGAAGACAGTCAACAGCAGGGGCGTGACGTCATATGTAAACAGCGTCATCAACAACACTGACGGCCGAAAACAGAAGACAGTCAACAGCAGGGGCGTGACGTCATATGTAAACAGCGTCATCAACAACACTGACGGCCGAAAACAGAAGACAGTCAACAGCAGGGGCGTGACGTCTTATGTAAACAAACACTATTTACACCTCGTTGCCAATGTTGTGTCTCGGTGCTATTTTATCACCACGAGATATTTACACATTTACCGAAGACTTTAACATATAATTAAATAATGAACTTTAAACACCATGAAAATCCGATTTATTCCCAACATTTCAAATTACAAATCGTTTATGAAATAGCAACAGTGACAGGTACATTTATTTAATTATAGAATAGAAGTGATGTTTTGATATAGGAGAAATTAATTTGTAAAACATACCACGAAAATATATAATTTGAACCCGGTATTTTTATTATTATTAACCTAAGGAAGGGATGACGTTAATGTAATAAAATATAATAAAAACAAATCGTTTACCCCAACATTAAAGAATAAATTCGTGAAAAATATAAAATCTTGAGCACATAATTGAAATAAAAACAAACTTGCGATCAAAACAATGTGGCAGACTGTCTCGCTAACCACACCACACCACACCACACTAACCACACCACACCACACCACACCACTAAACGCATGATTAACCAACCAACCATCATCTACTACCCCCAAAAAATTCATCCTAAAAGATTTACTAACAATACGTGAATAATTACCATCATATCTTATTCTTTTAAATCCTCCCTAAACACAAACAAAAAACAAACAAACAAACAAACAAACACAATGAGAAAAACATTTAGGCATTGATAAAACTAAATAATTCGATAAAGTTTTTAAAAGTTCTTGATTATTTGTCAATGAGTTTCATGTTTACCAAGAATTATTTAGTGTTTCGTGATGAAGTGTGTTTTAGTATAAGAGAGTTGTAGGAGAGTTGACTTACTGATTATTTAAGAGAGACAGACGGACATAAATAAACAGAGACAGACACAGATTGATACAGAAGGAGGGAGTGAGCGAGGGTTAAACCATCATACTCCAAAGGGGTTAAACCATCATACTCCAAAGGGGTTAAACCATCATACTCCAAAGGGGTTAAACCATCATACTCCAAAGGGGTTAAACCATCATACTCAAAAGGGATTAAATCATCGTATACAAAGGGTTAGAAACAACACACCTGGCATAATCACACACCCTCCCAACCATGATTTCCACCACTTTACGACCACAGGTAAAACACACACACACACACACACACACACACGCGCACACACACACACACACACACACACACACCTTCAAGATACAATGTCCATCAATATCTTGTACCTTGTAGTTTCTAATTCTCCACAGGTTACATTTTTAGGGTCAGGTGTGTGGGGGAGGGATGGGTGGGGGGGGGGGGGGGGGGAGGGGGGGAGGGGGGGCGGGGCGTATGTAGGGGTCAACCAAAGAAACATCATTAAATCTCACTTACTACTACAACACCTCACAACCTGCACCTCACCTTACAACCTGCACCTCACCTCACAACCTGCACCTCACCTCACAACCTGCACCTCACCTCACCTGCTACTACAACCATCCTTGCCTCATGGCCCCCCACCCCCCCCCCCCCCCTTGCCCCCTCCCCTCACAACAAGCCCTTTGAACCACCACAACCAAGCCAAACACTGATGAGGCAACAATACCGAAAGTACTTGACCATTTCCGCTCCTTGCACCAACACCCCCCCCTCCCTCCCTCTCTCTCTCTCTCTCTCTCGCACCAACACCTCTCTCTCTCTCTCTCTCTCTCTCTCTCTCTCTCTCTCATGGCGCAATATTTTTTTCCAGGAACATTATTTAGTATTTAATTTTGTAGTTTAAAGGAATAACAATCAGTACATTCAACCCCAGAGAGAGAGAGAGAGAGAGAGAGAGAGAGAGAGAGAGAGAGAGAGAGAGAGAGAGAGAGAGAGAGAGAGTTCAATTTTAAGTTGTTTACATTCGACGGTCGGTGTTCCTCTTTCATCCTGGGATATAAAGAAGAGTCTTGTGTCCCCCCTTGATCATACTGGAATTAAAAACTCTTTATTCCTCGTATACTCTTTTATATCCGCATTCTCTGTTCGTACTGGGATAAGAAATTGTTTTCCCCTCCTGTAGTGCTTGTGTATCAGGTAACAGAGGGGAGAGATACAGAACTGTCTTGTTCATCCTGGGGGGAATAATAAACCAGGTGAGGGGGGTGGTACTGTGTGTGTGTGTGTGTGTGGCAATCACCTTTGTATTAACCCTATTAGCTCTCTCTCTCTCTCTCTCTCTCTCTCTCTCTCTCTCTCTCTCTCATCAGCTGTTATAAACGACTAACATAACACGACAACTAACGCCCGCCACGAGGTAAAAAGTTCACCAATCATCGCTCACCAAAACACAAATTTGACCAATCAACGACCACATGTACATAAATACTGACCAATTAGTGCACGATCCCAGATAAAAGATGACCAATAAGCGTGCATCTTGACACATAAATACAGCCAATGGAAAACGCCAAGCCACCCAAAATAAACCAATCAGCGCGCAAAAGACAGTACATACCCCCCCCCCCCCCCCAATAACCTATAACCCCGCGACGCCACGAGATAAGAGGGTGACCAATCAGGGCGCACCTCGAAACAAAAATGAACCAATCAGGGCGCATTTTAGGACCCTATATAAGCCCACCACACCCAGCCTGACCGACCCATAACTCAGGGCGACACGGGAAGTGAATTACCAGACTGAGAGCCACTATCACCACACACAACATACACACACACACACACACCACACACACCACACACACACACACACACACACACACACACCACACACACACACACACACACAACACACACCACACACACACACACACACACACACACACACACCACACACACACACACACACAACACACACCACACACACACACACACACACACACACACACACACACACACACACACACACACAACACACACACACACACACACACACACAACACACACCACACACACACACACACACAACACACACCACACACACACACACACACACAACACACACCACACACACACACACACACACACAACACACACACACACAACACACACCACACACAACATACACACACACACACACACACACACACACACACACAACATACACACACACACACACCACACACACACACACACAAACACCTCCCTTCATTATACAGTTCTGCTAAAACAGAGTAATTCGTATAAAGAGAAAAATAGAGGAAATTACTTATTGACGCTGGTGTTGGAGAGGAGAGAGAGAGAGAGAGAGAGAGAGAGAGAGAGAGAGAGAGAGAGACATGTGGTGTAGGTAAAGTGATACGGGATGATACTGAGTCATATGTGTGGTGTTATCTTTATGTAGAGGAGGGAGGGGGTGAGGGAGGGGGGAGTGGGGTGAGGGAAGGGGGAGGGGGGTGAGGGAGGAGGAGGGGGGAGGGGGGTGAGGGAGGAGGGAGGGGGGTGAGGGAGGAGGGAGGGGGTGAGGGAAGAGGGGAGTAAGAATGAACAGGATTAGAGGGGAGAGGAGGGGGGGGGAGTGAACAGAAGACTCATTAGCTCTTGGTGTTATCTTGGTAGAGACAGACCGGGTTACACACACACACAACACACACACACACACAACACACACACACACACACACACAACACACACACACACAACACACACACACACAACACACACACACACACACACACTTCACTACTATCAACTACAGATTCTCAAGTCAGGGTAGGGTTACGCCCCCAGCCTCCGGGGAGATAAACCTTCTCTTTCATCTCAGTAAACTTCGCCAACGACACCTGAACCAGGACCAGTTACCAACGAGGGAGTATACAAGGAAATGATGAAGCTACTAGTTGAATTGCCTGCCACCCCTCTCTCTCTCTCTCTCTCTCTCTCTCTCTCTCTCTCCCTCTCTCTCTCTCTCTCTCTCTCTCTCTCTCCCCTAGTTGGTGTTATCATCAGGCAGGTGTGAGGGAGAGGAGAAATGGAATGAGGGAAGAGGAGAGAGAGAGAGAGAGAGAGAGAGAGAGAGAGAGAGAGAGAGAGAGAGAGAGAGAGGGAGAGTACTGTTCTCTTCCTCCTCCTTCTCTCATGCTCTCTCAGCTGGGGGGTCATGGGAACATCCTGGTGCCTGTGTGAGAGAGAGAAGTGAGAGAGGTGTGAGAGAGAGAGAGAGAGAGTGAAAGATAACACAGGAAGAGAGTCAGTAGGTGTAACCATGACAACCAGCATCCGGTTTGATATATAATCCTATCCCGGAAGTGATGATCCGCTGGGGTAGTCCGGGGTCAGAGGTCACCCACCCTCCACCCCTCCCTTCTCTCCACCCCGTCCCTTCCCTCCCCTTCCTTCACCTCCCTTCCTTGTAACAGGTGGTCAGCTCCGGTTACCCTCCTCCCTTCTCTACCCTCCTCCCTTCTCTACCCTCCTCCCTTCTCTACCCTCCTTCCTTCCTTCTCTCTCTACCCTCCTTCCTTCCTTCTCTCTCTACCCTCCTTCCTTCCTTCTCTTCATTACCCCATTCCTCTTTTTCCTTCCCCTCTCCTCCCTTTCCTCCTTCTCTTCCTTAATTATCTTACACCAATACAACCAAAAACAAGATAGACAACTGAGACATATAATCAAGTTCACCTCAGACAACAACAACAACAACAACAACAAAATTAAAAAAAAAAAACCAATAAATCAAGAAGGAATTTTTTCATGTCTCGTAAATGTCTCGTATCAGCCATAAATCTCGCAAACTACGAGAGAGAGAGAGAGAGAGAGAGAGAGAGAGAGAGAGAGAGAGAGAGAGAGAATTCCTACACGGTATAAGATAGACAGACAGACATACTAACAGCACCTTCCAACCCTCTCTTCCAGGCCTGATGAATGGTATTGGATCCTCTAGTGACGTCAGCCAAGCGCCTCTCGTGGAATCCGGTCTTGTCCACCATGCAGCAGCCGGGGGTTATCCACCTTACGTCGTCTATAGTTTTTGTTGTTTTTATTGTGGTGTCTATACTTTTTTTTATAGATGTGTCACCTCAAGGTTCAGAATTCATGTAATTTTTGTTTTATATACTGTGCATTCTCTCCCTCTCTCTCTCTTCGTTCTCTGTTTCTCTCTTTGTTCTCTCTGTCTCTCTCTTTGTTCTCTCTGTCTCTCGAGCAAAGGCAAAACACAGCACAGGGGAGACAACCATCAGACGCAGCGGACCACCACCACGGGTTTAAAACACCCTCAGAGGTCATCTTGGGAGGTCAAAAGGTCATCCTGGGAGGTCAAAGGTCACGACCCAAGTCCTAAGGGGATGGGTGGAGGGATGAGAAGGGGTGAGGGATGGGGAGGGGGAGGTAATACGAGGGTGAGTGAGGTGTGAGGTATAAATCCGGAGTAAACTGTGGGATGGGAACTGAACTGTGACCTGTCTTCACGTCGCCATAAACATAAACACACAATTACACTATTATTCACAACAATTACACAATTATTCACAACAATTACACAATTATTCACAACAATTATACTATTATTCACAACAATTACACAATTATTCACAACAATTACACAATTATTCACAACAATTACACAATTATTCACAACAATTACACTATTATTCACAACAATTATACTATTATTCACAACAATTACACAATTATTCACAACAATTACACTATTATTCACAACAATTACACAATTATTCAAGAGGTGCCCCATCAAGTGACGTTAATTAATGAAGGTGTTTCCAGGTGACGGCAGGTGATGCGCGATGACCCCTTCACCGTCTCTCACCATCTCCGTCTCTCACTATCTCCGTCTCTCACTATCTCCGTCTCTCACCATCTCCGTCTCTCACTATCTCCGTCTCTCACTATCTCTGTCTCTCACTATCTCCGTCTCTCACTATCTCCGTCTCTACCGTTACTGATCAAAACTGTCGAAAAGGTAAGTCTTAACCCTTGGTAATTTTTCGCCCCAAATATTCCTTTTTTCACAGAATGGAAATGTAAGGGTTTACCTAATTAAGTACTTACAGAATAACACATTAACACCAACATCGTACCCTGGAAACCCATAGTTGGCGAGTAATTAGCATTGAAAAATGTAATAAAACATGCTCAACCTCTTCCTTCACATATTCCTCTTCCTTCCCTTCCTCCTTCTCTTCCCCTTTCTCCTTCCCTCCTCCTCCTCCCCCTCTGCTCTTCCTCCTCCTCCTTCACATATTCCTCTTCCTTCCCTTCCTCCTTCTCTTCCCCTTTCTCCTTCCCTCCTCCTCCTCCCCCTCTGCTCTTCCTCCTCCTCCTTCACATATTCCTCTTCCTTCCCTTCCTCCTTCTCTTCCCCTTTCTCCTTCCCTCCTCCTCCTCCCCCTCTGCTCTTCCTCCTCCTCCTTCACATATTCCTCTTCCTTCCCTTCCTCCTTCTCTTCCCCTTTCTCCTTCCCTCCTCCTCCAACTCCTTTGCATATTCCTCTTCCTTCCCTTCCTCCTTCTCTTCCCTTTCCTCCTCCTCTTCCTCTTCCTCCTCACACCCCCTCCCTCGTGACGCAGCCTAACACTGATTACTGATGGTCAGATTAAGGTGGACAAGCTGTGAGTTATGACACCTGTGACACTCTTGTTGACACGATCTATAAGCCTTGACACCTGTGACACTCTTGTTGACACGATCTATAAGCCTTGACACCTGTGACACTCTTGTTGACATGATCTATAAGCCTTGACACCTGTGACACTCTTGTTGACACGATCTATAAGCCTTGACACTTCACTCCGCCCCTCATTAAACATTTCAAGCACATAAACACTAACGCCCTAAGTTATTTCACTAAGATTAATCACCCTAACCTAACCTAACCTAACCTAATCAACACGCGTCACGGCAGTCAAGAACCAATCAACACACATCATGGTAAAGTAGAACCCAATCACCACACGCCACGTCATGATACCCGCGTAAGAGTGGATTCTACCCAAGTGTTGCTCGCAGGCAGGCAACGTAACCCGACTATAACCAAATGCAAATGAAGGTGTTTACACGAGCCTTTAACTTGGGTGTTGGGAACTTTCACCGCCAAACAGGTTACGTACGAGTCCATCAGTGTAGCATAACCACTGCTGTTGTGTACACGGGTGATTGGGTCATTAGACGGATAATGATAATTGACCTATTAACTAAGCTCCACCCACTTAGCGTCCTTAGCAACCTTTACATTTTCTGGGCGTTGATTGGTTGCTGGTTGCTAAGGGCGCCGTGACGTCACATCGAAATATTTACATAATTTTGTTAATTAGATTTTTTCTCAGTAAATATATAGCTGTCATATAAATAAAATTAATATTAACGTTAAATAGAAATAAATGGCCGAGAATTTGTCAGTGCGTCATCCAGAATCACTTAGCAACCAAGAGATAATTAACCTCCACTTACGGTTGATAGGGACGTCAAGGTGGGCGGAGCTTAGTGCCAGGTAAATAACATAACACAGAAAACGAGATTAAACGTATTTATAAGTTATTAAGGATGACCTGAAGTAATATTAGTACTCGTGTTAGTGGTAATTGTAGTTATAATATTGATGTCATAATTACTATCACATTATTATTATTATTGTTGTTATTATTATTGCTGCTGTTGTTCTTACAGTATCAATATTAGAATCACTATCATCATTTTTATCATCAACATCATAAGAAAACAAACTAAGATGCGCCCCCCTCCCACACACACACTGGCCAGGTAAGTAATTAAGGTGTGCTGTAGAGTGTTCATGGCCCCTTGCCTGTGTCTCAGCCTTTGCATACCAATGAGGCTTCTTCCTCAGTCACTCGGCCAAGTCCTGCCCTCACGTCCACCACTAAGTCCTGCCCTCACGTCCACCACTAAGTCCTGCCCTCACGTCTACCACTAAGTCCTGCCCTCACGTCCACCACTAAGTCCTGCCCTCACGTCTACCACTAAGTCCTGCCCTCACGTCTACCACTAAGTCCTGCCCTCACGTCCACCACTAAGTCCTGCCCTCACGTCCATCACTAAGTCCTGCCCTCACGTCCACCACTAAGTCCTGCCCTCACGTCTACCACTAAGTCCTGCCCTCACGTCCACCACTAAGTCCTGCCCTCACGTCCACCACTAAGTCCTACCCCACACACACACACACACACACACACACACACACACAATATCAACAAGTCTTAAGCCACAAATCAACACGCTATAAAATGTCTAATATCTTATAACGAAGAAAAAACTGAAGAAAACAGCTCAGAGTGTACAGGAAGTTACGAACAACGGACGGACGCCATGTCTAAGTGGAGGTTTTCTTTACGTATCAACCATGGCAATGTTTGGGCTTTAATTGTACCCCACGTGTCTGGCTATGGGCGGGGATACGTGTATATATAGCCAGGCTTGGGGTGGGGTGGGTTGGGGTGGGGTGGGGTGGGTTGGGGTGGGGTGGGGTGGGGTGGGGTGAGGCGTGTGTGTTTCCAATCCCATTCTGTCCGTCGGAATCTTATATGTATAGTGTTTATAAAGTCCCTTGTTGTTTGTATTTACGGTCCCCCCCTCACACACAGTCTGCATGTCTCTCTATATCTGTCTCTCTCTGTCTGTCTGTCTGTCTCTCTGTCTGTCTCTTTCTCTCTCTCTCTCTCTGTCTCTCTCTCTCTCTCTCTCTCTCTCTCTCTCACACAGACAATTGCTTGCACGTGAGGTAAGCCTAGACACTGTTTACTATTACAAGACTTCCCAAAACGTTCCCACATGTGTCCCCTCAACCATAACAAACACCCCCCCAGCCCCCCCCCCAACACAACCTCCCCTCTCTACCCCCAACACAACCCCTCCCCCTCTCTCTCCCCTCATACATATTAGTCCCTCCCTCTCTTTCTCCTACCCCCCCCCCCACACACACTATCACCAAGCTGTTTAAACACAACAAATAATTAAAGTAAAGCTAAATAATTCCTTAACAAACATTACCTTGACAGAACCCCACAGAACCTGACCTTGAGAGAACCCCACAGAACCAGACCTTGACAGAACCCCACAGAACCAGACCTTGACAGAACCCCACAGAACCTGACCTTGAGAGAACCCCACAGAACCAGACCTTGACAGAACCCCACAGAACCAGACCTTGACAGAACCCCACAGAACCAGACCTTGACAGAACCCCACAGAACCAGACCTTGACAGAACCCCACAGAACCTGACCTTGAGAGAACCCCACAGAACCTGACCTTGAGAGAACCCCACAGAACCTGACCTTAAGAGAAGCTGGGACAAGAACCACCAAACCACCCAGTTCTTACGTTAACCAGTCAACATCTTCCCTTATCAACTACAACAAAAACGGCCTATAAATCCTTAACTGATTCACACTCTACAAAAACTAAACCCACCTGTATGAAGGTGAGACAGGTGAGACAGGTGAGGGAGAGGTGAGGGGGAGGTGAGAGACACAGGTGAGAGAGACAGGTGAGGGAGAGGTGAGGGAGGGAGAGGTGAGGGGGAGGTGAGAGACACAGGTGAGAGAGACAGGTGAGGGAGACAGGTGAGGGAGAGAGAGGTGAGGGGGAGGTGAGAGACACAGGTGAGGGAGACAGGTGAGGGGGAGGTGAGAGACACAGGTGAGGGTAAGGCGAGTTAAGGAGAGACAAGTGAAGGTGGGGTAGGTAGCTCTACCGTCAAGCCCACTCCAAGAAACCCCCCAAACACACCCTCCTCCCCCCCCCCCCCACACACCCTCCTCCCCATACCCCCCCCCCCCACACACACCCCCCACACACACCCTCCTCCCCACACCCCCACACTCTCTCTCCCACACAAGTGCTGACATAAACAGGTTGATTCGGAGGAGCCCCATGACACACCGACTGGACCAACCTCATCAACCTGTCCTCATCGTGGGAACTATCATCAACTAGCCGGCGTTCGCGACATCAAGACGGATCCGATGTCGCCCAGCAGAACAAGAATCCGGATAGCTGGAGGTCGTTTCTCTGACCTGACTTAACCTATCTAACCTACTTAACTTATCGAACTTAACCTAACTTAACCTAAATCTATCTAATGTAATCCGAACCTAACCACCCTGACTCTATTAGGGGAGATGAAGTTAGGTAAGTTGACAGACAGACAGACAGACAGACACAGACAGACAGACAGACACAGACAGACAGGAAGGCAGACACACACACTATAAACAACCCAACAATTAGAAGACAAATATAAACAGTACACCTGGGAAACACCTCATTTATAAACACCTGTAGGACTCACAGTTGTAATGAGTTGTTTTTTAATGTTTACAGTCCGAGGATGTTGGTGGCGGGACCCCGAATAAGGTAAGGTAAGGTTAGGTTAGGTTTGGTTAGGTTAGGTTTGGTTAGGTTTGGTTAGGTTTGGTTTGGTTAGGTTAGGCTTGTGGGGGCCCGTTAGGTCGTCAGTGAAGTCATCAGTATTCACATCACCGCCGCCAACACTGCAGGAATGTTCACCTCAGACTTACACAAACACACACACTCACACACACACAACATGAATTCCGTTTCACAGTAAATATTGCAAAAAACGTGAATTGTTTTTGTTGGTAGGTTAGGTTAGGTTAAATTAAGTTAGGTCAGGTTAGAAGATATCGGGAGGAGGAATTAACCAACAGAAAGGCAACTTTATTAGCCACTAGAAAAAGCAAATTCCAAATAGTATAACTGAGTGAAAAAAACCAATAACCAATGCAATAAACAACTCGAATATAATACAAAAATACTTAAATATAAACTGATGTAAATAAATTGATAAATGCCACTAGAAAATAAGAAAGAAAGAGTTAGTGTGAAATTTGTGAAACTCAGCTGAAACGATACTTTATAGGTCAAGGGTCAAACACAAGTTATTTTTGTTGATTTTTTTAACGAGTGACTCAGCAAGTATAGGCTATTAAGCGAACGAATAGGGAGATGATAAAGGAAGTTGCCGCTGGAATTGAAGATGACGCCAGAGTAGGGGTGGTTAAAGGAATGTGTAAACAAATAAGGAAGTTATGGACCATGAATACTGAAAAGACGCCAAGATGTCTGTCAGTCAGAAGCAGCAGCCGCCGCCACCACCAACACCGTCACTCAGATGACTCCTACAGCTTCCGTCAACTGATAAAATGAAATGTTGGCAAAAAAAAAAGTTACTGGAGAAAAAAGTTAGAAATAAAAGCCAGACACTCGACTTAATATTACTTTTTTTTTTAGGGTCGATATGTGTGGAATCTGAACCCGGGGTCAAAATGTGTGGAATCTGAACCCCGGGGTCAAAATGTGTGGAATCTGAACCCCGGGGTCAAAATGTGTGGAATCTGAACCCCGGGGTCAAAATGTGTGGAATCTGAACCCATTCATTATCTTCCACATCACATCTCGGCAAGGTGGTACTGTGTGTCGGTAGGTACAGCTGCTTTCTCCCACTTTCTCTTTTTCTCTCACTCTATTTTCTCTATCTTAATGTATCTATAACCTTTCTTTTCCTGTACCATTCTCTATCTCTCTATCTTTCTTATCACATAAACGTACAGCTGTCCTCTCTCTCTCTCTCTCTCTCTCTCTCTCTCTCTCTCTCTCTCTCAACATCATCATGGTCGCCTGTTCAACATTTTACACCACAACTCATAAAAATATCCACCTGTCCTGACCTCTCGACCCGTCCTCCCAATGCATTATGTCTTGACCTCTGACCTTTCCTCTTGATGCAATTTGACCTCTGATCCCTCGAGTTCTCTCCATATGATAACACTGTCATACCATTGACCTTAATAGCAGGATAATTACAGGAGTTAATTACGTAAGTCTGTGTACTAGTTAGGAGACAAGGTTACACTCAGACGCTTACCTTAACGAGAGAGAGAGAGAGAGAGAGAGAGAGAGAGAGAGAGAGAGAGAGAGAGGTCGCCATATTACTACACACACCTCAAAGAAACAGAGGAATAAATAACACCTGACAGACAATGACTGAAAATAGAGATATAGGAGCCAGACAGTGCGGGGCATAAAAGGAAAAGTCCATAATACGAAAAAAAACTTTCACCCAATTTTCTCATATAAGTTAATAATAAATAAGCCAGGTGTGTGTGTGTGTGTGTGTGTGTGTGTGTGTGTGTGTGTGTGCGTGTGCGTGTGTGTGTGTGTTATAGAAGCAGGTGCGTTCCATTACACCTTATATGGGGCTCAGGTGGGCTAATCAGTGTCGCTAGAATGACCATTACCTTCCGTGTGTGCGATGTGGGTCACCGCTGTCTCTACCCCCCCTTCACACCTCCTCCTTCTCCCTCCAGGTATAATCGTGGTCACCAATTGTTCATCATCCCGAAGTTGCCTCATCATCATCAGTACCATCACCATCTCCACCATCACTATCACCATCACCATCTTCACCATCTTCCCCATCACTATCACCATCTTCATCATCAGTACCATCACCATCTCCACCATCTTCACCATCTCCACCATCACTATCACCATCACCATCTTCACCATCACTACCACCATCTTCATCACCATCACCATCTTCACCATCACTACCACCATCTTCATCACCATCTTCACCAACACTACCACCATCTTCATCACTATCACCACCATAACACCAATAGAATTATCAGCTGGAACGACTAAGACCAGTAGCAGATGCAGGAGGGGAAGAAGGAGGAGGAGGAGGAGGAGGAAGGGGGAAGAGGAGGAAGGGGAAGAAGAGGAAGGGGAAGAGAAGGAGGAGGAGGAGGAGGGTGGAGGACCAATTACAACACTAATAAAACACAGTAACAGCAGCGGTAGTAAGAACACACACACACACACACACACACAGCAGTACAGACATTGCCCCGCGGCGCTCACCAGCAATGAGAGAGAGAGAGAGAGAGAGAGAGAGAGAGAGAGACATGCCCATGCACCCGGGGAAGAAGAAAAACAACACGATTTAAGTTTTCACTCCACCTCTCTCTCACACACACACCTGCTACTCCAAACACACCTAACACACCCTACTTAACACCGTAACATACTCTACTTAACCACACTTAACACACACACTACAAACTCCTCATCTCACTTAGTAAAAACTTAAGATTTACTTTATGAGGTGACAGATGTATGGTGTTTGTATACGAGAATTCCAATCATGGTCCCAAATGCATTTCACTTATAACTGCACTACACTACACCATACCACAATGCACTACACTACACCATACCACAATACACTACACTACACTACACTACACCACACTACACTATACCACACCACACTACACCATACCACAATACACTACACCACACTACACTACAATACACTTTACACTTGAATTACGGTTTCCTCACTTCGTTTATAAGTACACATTAACTTTTGAACATAACCCTGATATAATTTAGGCTAAGTATTTCATTAACTAATTAAATTTACATCTGAAAATACTCAAATTAATTATTCTATGATAATATTCACTCGTTTAATATCTAAAAAAATAATAATTAATCCGCTAAGATTATATAACTACTCTGATCTTGATATTATACCACCTGACGATACCTGCAACGACACATAATTATTAATATTAGGTAATTAGCTACAGGTGTGGGTAGACTACATTACCATAATACTAATAACTATACACTGTAACAATTAACTTTAGTTTATAATATTCCTTCAGGTGTCAAAGGTAATTACCATCATTATACACCTTATCCTCTTTGATTACCTTTTAAAATACCTGTATAGGATCATTTATCACTAATGACTATAATTATCAATTCCCAGGTAAGCACACACACACCTTTTCTCTGAATCATTAACACAATTCAATTATTTACAATCTCAATTAAGGGAGATTGTCTATTAAGGGAGATGGTCAACAAATTTCTAAACCATCCTCATTTATCTGACAACAATCCTCTCTATAAGGAAGCACTGACCATTATACCTCCTCATCATCATCATACATTTATCTTAAGGCTATACACTGAAGCATCTCCCCAAACTCTAGGTTAAGTATTATAACCAGGGAGTGAATAAAAGGTTGGTAATATTAATATAATTTACCTGTGGTTAATACTCTACGTCAGCTACTACTACGACTATTACTACTACTACTACGACTATTACTACTACTACTACTATTACTACTACCTCATTTTTGAATAGTGTTGACTCTTTGTTTACCTAATCAGCTGACTTACACGTGGTCTGCAGATGGTCGAGATATATGTATGTAATATTCGTCTGTCACCTGGATGTCTTACCTGTAAAGAGGAAACAAATAAATAAATAAATATGAAAACTTATGAATAGATGAATAGAAAATCTGGCAGGTAAATTATTATTATTATTATTATTATTATTATTATTATTATTATTATTATTATATGTTCCTGTACCTTCCTACTCCTCCCCCTCCACTCTCTTCCACTCCACTACCCCTCTCCTCCCCCTCCACTCTCTTCCACTCCACTACCCCTCTCCTCCCCCTCCACTCTCTCCCACTCCACTACCCCTCTCCTCCCCCTCCACTCTCTTCCACTCCACTACCCCTCTCCTCCCCCTCCACTCTCTTCCACTCCACTACCCCTCTCCTCCCCCTCCACTCTCTTCCACTCCACTACCCCTCTCCTACCCCCCCACTCTCTTCCACATCCCCTCCACCTCACCACCTCCACTAGCCAGAGGTCAGCCGGGGACTCACGACGTCTGAAGTGAGTCACTGCTTCCTGCTAACCCAAGGGCAGGGGTGGGGGGCGGTGGAGCAGGAGGAGGAGGAGGAGGAGGAGGTAGGAGGAGGGAGGAGGAGGTAGGAGGAGGGAGGAGGAGGAGGTAGGAGGAGGTAGGAGGAGAAAGGGCAAGGGTTATTCAGGAGGTGAGTGGGAGCAAGGAACGGTGGAGAAAGAGAGTGGGAGAGAGAATGTGTGTTGTATATTGTGAGAGTGGGAGCAGGTGGAGGGTCATTCCTTTTACCATGTGGGAGGGAGGGAGGGAGGGAGGGTGGGAGGGAGGGAAGGAGGGAGAACAAAGAGAGAGCTGGAGGAAGAGACTGAGAGAAGGACAGAGGAAGGATTGAGGACAGGGTGAGAGAGAGGGAGGAGTGAGGTAAAAGGAGAGAGAGAGAGAGAGAGAGAGAGAGTCACAGGCAATATACCACCTTCAGCTTAACCTAAACCTAACCAAACTTTAATCTAACCACTATCAAACCTAACCTATCCCCAAATTAAACCAAAACTAACGTAACTAAACCAAAATCTAACCGCCAAAAACCTAACCTAAACTAAAGTAAACCTCTTAAAACCTGTATTAAACCAGTAGTGGTGGAGGAAGGATGATCAATAAGACCCGTGTCACCAATACCTGTAATCAACACACTGGAGGCGATAATGACTCGGGGTATCACCAGCTGTTACTATACTATCGAACCTCTTGCTCGAACACTATGAACCCGAACCCAACCTCACTCGAACACTATGAACCCGAACCCAACCAGCTCAAACACTGTGAGTCCGAACCCAACCTCACTCGAACACTATGAACCCGAACCCAACCAGCTAGAACATTGTAAACCCGAACCCAAATCCTCTCGAACATTGTGAACCCGAACCCGCTACTTGAACCACTGATTGTGATCATTTGGGTGAAGCGCACGAGAAGTCTTATATAAGGCATTACAGTCACCACCACAGCATTATGTTCAGTCACGATCACAAGTTCCTTTACACGGCTGAGGCTCATAACTACTGGAAAGGGTCTACGAGGTGTTGGCACGAGTCTCGGAACTGACAGAACGAGTCTCCTAACCTAACCTAACCTAACCTAACCAAACCTAACCTAACCAAACCAAACCAAACCTAACCAAACCTAACCTAATCTAACCCTCCAAGTATAGCATTATGAAAGCTCTCCATCTGGTGAAATAAGCAAGGGAGGGAAATTCCGTTATATCGAGGGTGGTCCGTTAGATGTGAAGCCCTCCATCTAACGGATTATATGGAGTGAGAAGTCCGTTATATAGAGGTTAGGTATTCAGATCTTTGTCTGTCTGTCTGTATGAGGTACTGCAACACACTCAATGGACAGATACAAGTTTAGAGGAAGAATTCACATCATGATCTGGTTTCCTCACACACACACACACACACACACACACACGCGCGCGCACACACACACACACACACCATAGCTCCCATCATCACATCATTAAACAGTTACCCCAAGGAGTTAGGTTAGGTCTCAGCCTAATCTAACCAAACCTAACGTAACCTAACCTAACCTAATGTAGATAATCAAGATAATTCTAACATGAAATATATGACGTGGGATAATAATCTGATGTTTGTTTTATACTCAATGGAGACAGACAGACAGACAGACAGACAGATAGACAGACAGACAGAGACAGAATCTTATTGAAAATGACGTAACGTATCGCCCTCCAGAGTGACGTGAAAGTGGGAAGGTGTGGGTCAGTAGTGAGGCCAGGTAATTAATGTATATGACCACCTGTAAACCAACAGAGAGAGAGAGAGAGAGAGAGAGAGAGACTATCCTCACGCGCGCATGGACAAGTACCGGGTGTTACTATTTGACTATGAAACACCCCGCCCTAAGCCACAACCGTATTTGATAGCGACTAATAGATGTCTTTACCCGGGACAAATAACTCACCTGGGTGGGATACGGACAAAGACACACTCACTACAGTTGACACGGTAGCACCAACAGATTTGCAAGAGGTTAAACACATAGGTGGCTCTCCTTATTGTCCATGGCTGATGCTGTGTTTACAATAGGGTGCGGAGGAATACTGTTATAGGGAGTACGAGATAAACTAGTGCTGATGCTGTGTTTACATTAGGGTGCGGAGGAATACTGTTATAGGGAGTACGAGATAAACTAGTGCTGGTGCTGTGTTTACATTAGGGTGCGGAGGAATACTGTTATAGGGAGTACGAGATAAACTAGTGTCTGGTGCTGTGTTTACATTAGGGCGCGGAGGAATACTGTTATGGGAGTACGAGATAAACTAGTGTCTGGTGCTGTGTTTACATTAGGGCGCGGAGGAATACTGTTATGGGAGTACGAGATAAACTAGTTCCCTGTTGTACTATGGCCAACATGTATTAATGGCTTTAACAATGGTGTCTGACTGGGTCATTAAACAGCGATAGTTACACGAGGAAAATAATAAGGGGAAGTTATTTAATGTGTCAGTTATATTAATATTTAAAGTACAGGAGCAAAATTTAATAATAATAATAATAAATAACAATAATTGAAAAATAATGAAATAACAATAATTGCAAGGCCTAGCAACCACTTTTAATTTAACTCGGCTAGGACAGACAGACAATCACGCACACAGACAGACAGACAACCACGCACACAGACAGACAGACAACCATGCACACAGACAGACAGACAGAGAGAGAGACGACAGCGGACATCCTGCCTGTGAAGATGCATAACACTGGCGGCCGTTCAGGATATCCCGGTAAAGTGAAGGCCACACCTATTAACCCATTACCATCACCTGTGTGTGGGAAGACGGTGCACCAGGTAGTAAACGATGGCTTGTGGGAGGAAACTAACCTAACCTAACCTAACCTGACCTAACCTAACCTAATCTAACCTGACCTAACCTAACCTAACCTAACCTGACCTAACCTAACCTAACCTAATCTAACCTGACCTAACCTAAACTAACCTAATTTAACCTGACCTAACCTAACCTAAAATAGTATAACATAACATAACCTAAACTGAAATAACCTGACCTGACCTGACCTGACCTGACCTGACCTGACCTGACCTCAAACCAATAAAATCCTCACACATTCGGATCAACAAACAAACGGACTCTACAGTTCACAACCCGTAAAGTAAACACAAGCTGGACCATAATGGTGTGGCGCGTGGAGGAGTGTGTGAGGCGTGGAGGAGTGTGTGAGGCGTGGAGGAGTGTGTGAGGCGTGGAGGAGTGTGTGGCGCGTGGAGGAGTGTGTGAGGCGTGGAGGAGTGTGTGGCGCGTGGAGGAGTGTGTGAGGCGTGGAGGAGTGTGTGAGGCGTGGAGGAGTGTGTGGCGCGTGGAGGAGTGTGTGGCGCGTGGAGGAGTGTGTGGCGCGTGGAGGAGTGTGTGAGGCGTGGAGGAGTGTGTGGCGCGTGGAGGAGTGTGTGAGGCGTGGAGGAGTGTGTGGCGCGTGGAGGAGTGTGTGGCGCGTGGAGGAGTGTGTGAGGCGTGGAGGAGTGTGTGAGGCGTGGAGGAGTGTGTGAGGCGTGGAGGAGTGTGTGGCGCGTGGAGGAGTGTGTGGCGCGTGGAGGAGTGGGTGAGGCGTGGAGGAGTGTGTGGCGCGTGGAGGAGTGTGTGAGGCGTGGAGGAGTGTGTGGCGCGTGGAGGAGTGTGTGAGGCGTGGAGGAGTGTGTGAGGCGTGGAGGAGTGTGTGGCGCGTGGAGGAGTGTGTGAGGCGTGGAGGAGTGTGTGGCGCGTGGAGGAGTGTGTGGCGCGTGGAGGAGTGTGTGGCGCGTGGAGGAGTGTGTGAGGCGTGGAGGGGTGTGTGAGGCGTGGAGGAGTGTGTGGCGCGTGGAGGAGTGTGTGGCGCGTGGAGGAGTGGGTGAGGCGTGGAGGAGTGTGTGGCGCGTGGAGGAGTGTGTGAGGCGTGGAGGAGTGTGTGGCGCGTGGAGGGGTGTGTGAGGCGTGGAGGAGTGTGTGAGGCGTGGAGGAGTGTGTGGCGCGTGGAGGAGTGTGTGAGGCGTGGAGGAGTGTGTGGCGCGTGGAGGAGTGTGTGGCGCGTGGAGGAGTGTGTGAGGCGTGGAGGAGTGTGTGGCGCGTGGAGGAGTGTGTGAGGCGTGGAGGAGTGTGTGAGGCGTGGAGGAGTGTGTGAGGCGTGGAGGAGTGTGTGGCGCGTGGAGGAGTGTGTGGCGCGTGGAGGAGTGTGTGAGGCGTGGAGGAGTGTGTGAGGCGTGGAGGGGTGTGTGAGGCGTGGAGGAGTGTGTGAGGCGTGGAGGAGTGTGTGGCGCGTGGAGGGGTGTGTGAGGCGTGGAGGAGTGTGTGAGGCGTGGAGGAGTGTGTGAGGCGTGGAGGAGTGTGTGGCGCGTGGAGGAGTGTGTGGGCGTGGAGGAGTGTGTGGGCGTGGGGGAGTGTGTGGGCGTGGAGGAGTGTGTGGGCGTGGGGGAGTGTGTGGGCATGGAGGAGTGTGTGGGCGTGGGGGAGTGTGTGGGCGTGGGGGAGTGTGTGAGGCGTGGGAGGAGGTGTGTGAGGCGTGGAGGAGTGTGTGGCGCGTGGAGGAGTGTGTGAGGCGTGGAGGAGTGTGTGAGGCGTGGAGGAGTGTGTGGCGCGTGGAGGAGTGTGTGAGGCGTGGAGGGGTGTGTGAGGCGTGGAGGAGTGTGTGAGGCGTGGAGGAGTGTGTGAGGCGTGGAGGAGTGGGTGAGGCGTGGAGGAGTGTGTGAGGCGTGGAGGAGTGTGTGAGGCGTGGAGGAGTGTGTGGCGCGTGGAGGAGTGTGTGAGGCGTGGAGGAGTGTGTGAGGCGTGGAGGAGTGGGTGAGGCGTGGAGGAGTGTGTGAGGCGTGGAGGAGTGTGTGAGGCGTGGAGGAGTGGGTGAGGCGTGGAGGAGTGTGTGAGGCGTGGAGGAGTGTGTGAGGCGTGGAGGAGTGTGTGAGGCGTGGAGGAGTGTGTGGCGCGTGGAGGAGTGTGTGAGGCGTGGAGGGGTGGGTGAGGCGTGGAGGAGTGTGTGAGGCGTGGAGGAGTGGGTGAGGCGTGGAGGAGTGTGTGAGGCGTGGAGGAGTGTGTGAGGCGTGGAGGAGTGGGTGAGGCGTGGAGGAGTGTGTGGCGCGTGGAGGAGTGTGTGAGGCGTGGAGGGGTGGGTGAGGCGTGGAGGAGTGTGTGAGGCGTGGAGGAGTGGGTGGCGCGTGGAGGAGTGTGTGAGGCGTGGAGGAGTGTGTGAGGCGTGGAGGAGTGTGTGGCGCGTGGAGGAGTGTGTGAGGCGTGGAGGAGTGTGTGAGGCGTGGAGGAGTGGGTGAGGCGTGGAGGAGTGTGTGAGGCGTGGAGGAGTGGGTGAGGCGTGGAGGAGTGTGTGAGGCGTGGAGGAGTGTGTGAGGCGTGGAGGAGTGGGTGAGGCGTGAGGAGTGTGTGAGGCGGGAGGAGTGGGTGAGGCGGGAGGAGTGGGTGAGGCGGGAGGAGTGGGTGAGGCGTGGAGGAGTGGGTGAGGCGGGAGGAGTGGGTGAGGCGGGAGGAGTGGGTAAGGCGGGAGGAGTGATGGCGGGCAGAGCTAAACAATACCTTATACTTTTGAAATTAATTATTTTCCAGTGTATGTGTCACTCCCACTAGGCTCCTGTCACTACCACTAGACTCCTGTCACTCCCACTAGACTCCTGTCACTACCACTAGACTCCTGTCACTACCACTAGACTCCTGTCACTCCCACTAGACTCCTGTCACTCCCACTAGACTCCTGTCACTCCCACTAGGCTCCTGTCACTCCCACTAGACTCCTGTCACTCCCACTAGGCTCCTGTCACTCCCACTAGACTCCTGTCACTCCCACTAGGCTCTGTCACTCCCACTGTAGGCTCTGTCACTACGAGCAGACTCCTGTCACTCCCACTAGACTCCTGTCACTCCCACTAGACTCCTGTCACTCCCACTAGACTCCTGTCACTCCCACTAGGCTCCTGTCACTCCCACTAGACTCCTGTCACTCCCACTAGGCTCTGTCACTCCCACTGTAGGCTCTGTCACTACGAGCAGACTCCTGTCACTCCCACTAGACTCCTGTCACTCCCACTAGACTCCTGTCACTCCCACTAGGCTCCTGTCACTCCCACTAGACTCCTGTCACTCCCACTAGGCTCCTGTCACTCCCACTAGACTCCTGTCACTCCCACTAGGCTCCTGTCACTCCCAGTAGACCCGTCACTCCCAGTAGACCCATGTCACTCCCAGTAGACCCCTGTCACTCCCACTAGACTCCTGTCACTCCCACTAGGCTCCTGTCACTCCTAGTAGACCCCTGTCACTCCCAGTAGACCCATGTCACCCCCAGTAGACCCCTGTCACTCTCACTAGACTCCTGTCACTCCCAGTAGACCCCTGTCACTCCCAGTAGACCCCTGTCACTCCCAGTAGACCCCTGTCACTCCCACTAGGCTCCTGTCATTCCCAGTAGACCTCTGTCACTCTCACTAGACTCCTGTCACTCCCACTCCGTCACTCCCACTAAGCAGGACAAGACTGAGGTAAGGAAGAGACTTAATGGTGAGAACTACGCAGGCGATGTGCATGAAGGCTGAAGGAGGCTGTGTGTGTGTGTGTGTGTGTGTGTGTGTGTGTGTGTGTTCAAGGTCCCTCACCAACCAAACCACAAACATGTAAAATTGGTGTTGGACGGAGACACTGTGGCCTTAACTCGCACGTACACAGTCTGCAGGAGGGAGGGAGGGAGAGGAGAGAGAGAGAGAGAGAGAGAGAGAGAGAGAGAGAGAATAAGTGGTGTCCTCTTAGCTATAGTGAAGGAGTTAGTGGGCCATTCCTCATTCCACTTTAAAGTAATCTTAAAATTTACACATGTCTTAAGTCACTTTAATACGTATATGATTAGAGTATTCTTAAATATGTTATATTATTTCCTCCATCTAACCTAACCTAACCTAACCTAACCTTTCTTTATAATCTACCTCCAATAACTACAATATTTTACCTGAACATGTGACTCAGGTGTGATAATAACCCATTGTCATCTCACCTGTTCAATCCTAAATTAAGAAGTGAACTCAGGTAATGTCAGAGTCCACCTGTCTTACGGTATAACGAAGGTCTATTGGATTTCTTCACCTGATAAGTGTGTGTGTGTGTGTGTGTGTGTGTGTCCGGAACGGGGGTGAGGGGAGGGACGATGAGGGGTGTGGTGTGAGGGGAGTGGGGGCTGGAGTGAGGGAGAGGGGGCTGGAGTGAAAAGGGGGAAAACAAAACCTAACCTAACTTTACCTAATCTGACCTAACATAACCTAACCTAACCTAACCTCTCCACGACGTCGAGAGCCTAGAGACACATCCTTACCCTTAATATAATCTCATATTCGACCCAGATGGCACAGCTGGTCTTGAGGAGTGGGGGAGGAGAGGTCTTGAGAGGTGAGGGAGGAGTGGTGAGAAGGGAGGGAGAGAGGGAGAGGAAGTAGAGTCTCTCAGGTGGAACAAAAGCCTGCCTCGCCAGCACGATCTCATCCTGAAAAATTCCTCTCACTAAACTTGGCAAGACAACTGTGAGAGGAACCCCAGTCATTCCCGGTGTTCCGCAAGCTGTGAGAGGAACCCCAGTCATCCCCAGTGTTCCGCAAGCTGTGAGAGGAACCCCAGTCATCCCCAGTGTTCCGCAAGCTGTGAGAGGAACCCCAGTCATCCCCAGTGTTCTGCAAGCTGTGAGAGGAACCCCAGTCATTCCCGGTGTTCCGCAAGCTGTGAAAGGAACCCCAGTCATTCCCGGTGTTCCGTAAGCTGTGAGAGGAACCCCAGTCATCCCCAGTGTTCCGCAAGCTGTGAGAGGAACCCCAGACATCCCCAGTGTTCCGCAAGCTGTGTTCTGTCTCCCCTCCTAGTAAAAATATACTATTTTTTACGATAATAGTGAGAATAAGAGCAACGACAATAATACTAAAACAATAACAACAATACTAATAACAACGGCAACAATAACAATAGTAACAACAACAATAACACTAAAAACAATCACATATTACAATCACCAAAGGAAAACAACATGAATTTCTCAGAGTGTGTACAGTTCTCTCTCTCCAGGACCTGCTGTTGTCGCCTCAAATGCCTTCTAAATCGACCTTTTTTTTTCCTTCTTCTCTAGACAACAGCAGACGTGTGTGTGTGTGTTGGGCAGAGGCGAGAAAAGAGCCACAGCGCGTGAGTGAGAATTGGGGCAAATAGCTTGAAATTACCGAGAGAAAGAGAGAGAGAGAGAGAGAGAGAGAGAGAGAGACGGGTGCCACAATAAACAAACACTGGCACGCCTTGGCACTGCTCCTAACACTCTTTTTATGGTCAACAAACTCTATAAAAAACTACATGCCAACTACATCATAACACATAACATTTGTTGATGACCGTAACTAAACTAATAAATCTACTTCATCTCCCAAACTCACACAATTATTAGACAAATCGGCTGTAATAAACATGTATATAATCTGAATTACTATACAAGTCTAGTTAACAAAACATTAAGTGAAAATAAACTTAGTGAAATTCTGGCAAACGGTAGCAGTGTTAACCCAGACTAAATATTTTAATGCATCTTAGAATGTTTTTATAAATGCATTCCTAACCAAACAAAACACACATCTGTAGACTATCTGCTGTGATGACTACAGTATAAAACTATACTCATGATAATATATAAGAAATACTTTATAACAATATTCTAAACAAATAATAACAGAAAAAAGCGGAAAATTGTGATAATATTCGAAGCAGTGCTCAAGAGGGGCCAGTGTTACGGAGGCTGAGTGTGTGTGGGACAGCTGACGGGTCGCGTGCCAGGCATCGACTAATTTAATTATGGCGCCGAAATGGTCACCCTAGACTGTTGTTTATACGGATGAATTGGCTGGAATGAGAGAGAGAGAGTCTGAGTGTGTACAAGAGCATTTTATCTTGGCGTATGTGTAGTTATAATATATACGCGTACATGGAGAAATACAGTCATGTATGCGTGTTGGGACATAACCGAAGCGAATCACACCATCTTACCGTGACACACACCACCACCTGTCCGCTCCTACCCTATACCACACTACGCCCTGTACTCCCACCACCACCTGCACCTCCACCACACTACCTGACCATCTGCCCCTCTACCACACTTTCTCTCTGGCACTGATGAGCCTCATTCTATAACTCCACCCATCACCAGCCCCTAGGCCTCACCTCTACCACCTGCCTAGTAGTAGTAGTAGTAGTAGTAGTAGTAGTAGTAGTAACTAAAAACTGTAAGAGTCTTATAAAATGTACAACATGAGCTGGCCTGTGACACTACGTAACTTCAGCTGTACAGTCCGTAGCTTCAGATATACCGTCAGTAACTTTATGAACCGGGCCTGTCAGCCCCGGCCTGTAATCGTGCAGGTCGCCGCCACTCTCAAGATGAATCGACCTGTCAAGTTTTTGTTAAGGTCGGGTAGGTAGGCAGGCTGAGAGCCCCTCTATGCCCCCTCCTCCAGGTAGAACCATGTGACCAGGTTCTACTGTTATCTGAAGCACAGTCATTGTTCTCGTAAGGAATCCAGAGGCTCTGTCCTTAGCTTGACGCCATAATAAAACGCCAGTGTGGAGTAAACGTTCGTCTGGCGAAGTTCCTGTATCCCACTTAACCTGTTGTTAAGGGTTATTGTAGTGTTGTTCTGGACGTTTCTCTCTCTCTCTTGGGCCAGCGGGGGCAGCGGTATTACTCTTACATCATAAAAAAGCGCCAATGCAGGTGAAAGTACGCCTGGCGAAGTTTTCATACCACGTCCCCCCCCTCCCCACACCACCCATGCCTCCTTCAGGTTAGGTTAGGTTAGGTTCTTGAGTCAAACAACACAATACAGTGAGTATGTGTGTTATGTAAGAGACCTTCATCCAGACTTACTGATGCGAGTCACAACACATCGTTATTCCAGCCAGTAGTCTCCCACCACCACCACCACCACCTAGCACACTAAGACGTTGATTAAACCCTTTGATGACGATTATTTAACCCTATGGATTATTTAACCCTTTGATGACGATTATTTAACCTTTTGGTGACGATGATTTAACCCCTCAGGTCTCAAAGGGGTTAAATCTACTCCACTGTAAACGCTTCTGCGCTTCACCTTGCACAGGATGTAAGGGGGTGCCCAATAAACTAGCCCCCTTGTGGGTAATCTGTAAAATCTGTCAATCTATGTCATTAAATATTACTTTTGGATTTCTCCTCTTCTTCAACACACCCACGACACTCACCCACGACACTCACCCACGACACCCACCCACGACACTCACCCACGACACTCACCCACGACACCCACCCACAACACTCACCCACGACACCCAGCCACGACACTCACCCACAACACCACCCACGACACTCACCCACAACACCCAGCCACGACACCCAGCCACGACACTCACCCACGACACCACCCACGACACTCACCCACAACACCACCCACGACACCCACCCACGACACCCAGCCACGACACTCACCCACGACACTCACCCACAACACCACCCACAACACGACCATTATCCAATCCAAAAGGTTCGCATGCATACAGACTGTTAAACCCTTGTGGCTAGTGTACATGTGTGTGTGTGTGTGTGTGTGTGTGTGTGTCTACCATATATGGACACGTATCTGGCTTTGTCTTGCCTCTATGACTCAACCAGCCCCACTAAACCAACACAAGAGATTTGGGGTATATTTACAGAAACATTGTAGAGTGGTGATGATTAACACACATACCACGGATTCAGTTTAATACATTATAAACCCGTGGTGGAATTTGTCCTTTGACCCTCTCCAGCTGTGACCATGACCTTTGCTGGTGGGTTTGACCTCTGACCTTCTGAACTGGTGATGACTTTGGAGTTGTTTATGGTGTTTTGTTTTGTTTGAATTGTTGTAAGTGATTATAGACAAGGCTACAGACACACAGACAGACACACAGACATACAGACAGACAGACACGCAAACTCCGTGACAGACGCCGAGAAGTTTAAACGGACACGCGACATACACCAAAATACACCCATTAGTCAACGTGTGTATAAACGATCATTACTCTTTACGGGGCGTGGTTAGCCAGTGCAGTCAGCGAGTTGTCCGATCTTCCTCAGATTAATCTCGTGTAGGAGTGGGGAGTGTGAGGTAAGGGGGGGGGGGAGGGTTAGGGGTGTGTGTTAAGGGGGAAGGAAGAGGGCGTGGGGGTGTGTTAAGCGGGAGGAGGGCGTGGGGGATGTTAAGGGGGGGGGGGGAGAGGAGGGCGTGTGACCTTGGTGGGCGTGTGACGGCTGTTATACAAGGAGGTACAGTACTTTTTGTGAGGCCACCACTTGCCATGTGACACCACTACCACCACCACCACCACCACCTGCTTGTTGTGTCAGTACAGCTGCCCTTGACATCATCACTACCACATGCACCACCACCACCACCACCACACTATACCATCTATGTCATTACTCCTACCACATGGCACCATACCATATCACCACAACTACTATTACCACCACAACACTATCATCTTCACACACAGTAGGCTATCAATCTTCAGCTAAAGTGAGAATATAGTTTAGACACACACACACACACACACACACACACACACACACACACACACACGTCAAGCCCTCAGATGGAAACATTTATTTATTTTACAAATTAACTTTCATTTATTACTCAACCTGACCAACACAATGATGGTCCATAAACCTTGTCCACGATCATGATAGTTCACGGTCTTGTGGGTGTGTATGTGTATGTGTGTGTGTGTGTGTGTGTGGGTGTGTGTGTGTGGGTGTGTGTGTGTTTGTTTCTATTCTCAGAGGGCCATACACACAGGCTTTTCCCCTACCTACCTATGCCAATGCACAAACGTATATTAATTAGGGGTCGGTGAGCAGTGACCACATCTAGATACGGGTCGAGTCACAGGGTGATTGTCCCCCCATCTTTAACTGTTTATTTTTGTAACAATTCTTCAGGGAGCTAATTATAAGAACTCCTACATGAGCTAATTAGGATATATATTTATTTATTTTTTAAACGAGCGAATTTCTAAGAAGCACAGCAGTGTCTTGCTTGGTAACACTGGCGGGTACAAGTGACCAACCTGCAGTGAGTGAGAGAGAGAGAGAGAGAGAGAGAGAGAGTTATTAGCAGCAGTACACAGAGGTCGACTCGAAGACCAACTGCTGTCCACACCTCACACTTCCTCCACCACCAAGCACCTCTGCCCTCCCTCACCACCACTAACTACCCCTCCCTCCCTCACCACCACTAACTACCCCTCCCTCCCTCACCTCTACCTGGCCGAAGTCAGTGGTAATCACCCTGTACCATACCTGCCAGGGAGGGAGAGGACAGATGTGAAGCGCAACATTGGGCACTAACTACTAGCTATACCCAACCTATCTACCCACCTACCCGCCCACCCATCTACCCACCTACTTGCCTCTCCCTCTTATCTACCGTCTATCTGCCTGTCTACCTCACTACGTCTCCTACCCGAGCAAAATCATAACTGCAAGTGTGAGCAAAAAGTAGTTTACTGCTCACACACACACACACACACACACACACGCACGCACACGCACGCACGCACACACACACACACCACACACACATACACACATACACACACACACACGGTGTTTGGTGTGTGTTTAAGGCCCTCATGTTGCCAGGTTCTCACGGTCACCCGATACAGTAGTTAATAGAGATATCGAGTCGCCATGGTGTGTGTGTGTGTGTGTGTGTGTGTAAATACCGAAACAGTAACACACACACACACACACACACACCATGGCGACTCAGAAAGCAAACACCGTCACTGAAGAAGAGAGACGAGGGTGGTTAAGAGACAAGTGATACCTGTGGGACAGACACAGACACACACACACACACACACACACACACACACACACACACACACACCATAAACTAGTTGGTGCAATGATTCACTCACCCCTACCAACCCACCCACCCACTCACCCACCCACGCACCCATCCACTCACCCACCCACCCACCCACTCATCCACCCACCCACCCACTCATCCACTCATCCACCCACCCGCCCACCCATCTGGTAGGATCTGAGGGTGGGTAGGGTAGGTGGTTGGGGGGGGGGGGGATTGAGTGAAGGAATTGGATCCCCTTACTGTTAAATTTAGTGTTATATAACCCTCTACCACCACCAGACTCGTCCAATATACTGTTTATATATAGCTGGTGGTACTAACTCCCTACTGAGAGAGAGAGGGAGGGGGGCAGGGTGAGGGAGAAAGTGAGGGAGAGGGTGAGGGAGAGGGAAAAACAAGAACACAATTATCATCATTAATCAGCAAGACTCCGGCAGCCAGCGTGAGTACTCCAACCTGGTTCATGATTAAGGTCTGTAGCAGGAGTGAGGGGTAGGAGTAGGAGTAGTAGGAGGAGGGAGGGGTGGTAGTACTAGGAGGAGTGAGGGGTAGGAGGAGGAGGAGGGAGGGAGGGAGGGGTAGTGGGAAGTGAGAGGGAGGGAAGGAAGATGCGTGTAATGGATGGTGGGTGATTATATACTGGCCGCCTCATATACCTGAAATCACCAGCGGAGGGGATCACTTACCCGCGACATATATGGTCTGGTGACGTACCCTGGTTGGCTGGTGAGGGAGGTGAGAGGAAGAGGTGAGAGGAAGAGGAAGAGGTGAGGGAGGTGAGAGGAAGAGGTGAGGGAGGCGAGATGAGGAAGAGGTGAGAGGAAGAGGTGAGGGAGGTGAGAGGTAGAGGTCTTGTTACACCCTGGTTCTCTTCTACCGGAGAAAGATGTGAAGGAGTCAAGATCGTCCAATGTTTACCACTATGGGGGATGTGAACGAGGCGAGGCCCATTCATGTTTACCTACTACGAGCTGTCTTAACCAACCCCCACTATATGATTTTACACACACACACACACACACACACACACACACACTGCTGTTGTTGTTGGATACGGGCCTGAGGAACACCACCACCACCACTTCACTAGTACTGCTACCACTACTACCACCACCACCACCACCCTGCTACCACTACTACCACCACCACCACCACCACCTTCACTAGTACTGCTACCACTACTACCACCACCACCACCATCACTACCACTACTACCCCCACCATCACTACTATCCATTCCACTAGCATAAACTACTACCACGACCATCCCCCCCTATGGACACAATACCCCAACAACGCTGAATAGTTTTGACGTACCCATAGATACCCACCCACCTACCCCCCCCCTACCCACCCACCCCACCTACCCACCACACCCACCTACCTACCCCATAAGATAAACCTTCCCCCTACAACACCTACGACTCTCCCCCTTAACTCCGGGTCACACACCAGAGCAGAGGTTAATTAAGGTTCAAGTACCCGCGACATCAGTACCTCACCGAGTCACCTCAGCGGAGAGTGATAAACAACAGATTCCCCATAGCTGCGAAAATCCCCATTGAACTTCACCTAAAACTCGTCCTTATAGACATCTTGGGGTTTAGGAACTTGTGTCTCTTTAAAAGCGGAGATCTGGTAACAATGGTCCTCTCTTACAACTATACCTTAACTCTTTAACTCTCACGTAACTGAATTATCACTCTTATGTAACTTGACACACACACACACACACACAGTAACCATACATACACACACACACACACACACACAGTAACCATACATACACACACACACAGTAACCATACACACACACACACAGTAACCATACACACACACACACACAGTAACCATACACCACACTCAGCCTCACATAATCCTACTTTATTGACCTCCAGTTCACAAGTGTTGATAGTAAGAGCTGGATCAAGAGAGAGAGAGAGAGAGAGAGAGAGAGAGAGAGAGAGAGAGAGAGAGAGAGAGAGAGAGAGAGAGAGAGGCTGATTAAATTACCGTAAGAACCTTTGAGAATCGAGGGTTAAAGTCCACCACCTTATCCCTTAAATAAATAATCGTCCTTTATAGAGCCCGTCCCGTATACTGGGGAGGACGAGCTCCTATTAACCGACAGAGGAGGGGGGGGGGGGGGGGGAGGGGGAGGGGGTGGGAAGGTAGGGGAGGAAGGAGGGGGTGGGAAGGTAGGGGAGGAAGGAGGGGGTGGGAAGGTAGGGGAGGTAGGAGACAAGGATACGAAGGGAAGGAAAGGTTCCAACGAATACTTTTCCATTGTTAATGTATGGCTTTGGTAGTGAAGACGGGAAGGGGATAATCTCTCTCTCTCTCTCTCTAAGTTAACATTCTTGACTGCACAGAATTCAAGAAGATAATGTTCCGGGTTAATGTTGAAGTCTTAACTAATAGATCAAAATCAATCTCAATGACTAAGGTGAGAGAGAGAGAGAGAGAGAGAGAGAGAGAGAGAGAGAGAGAGAGAGAGAGAGAGAGAGAGAGAGAGAGAATGAGGCCTTGACAATGAATTATAAGGGATCAGTGTCAACACCAATCAGGGAGGATCACCCATTCTGACACACACACACACACAGCCACACACACACACACACACACACACACACACACACACACACACCACACACACAGCCACGCACACACACAGCCACACACACACAGCCACACACACACACACACACACACACACAGCCACACACACACACACACACACACAGCCACACACACACACAGCCACACCTACATTATGTGGGTGGGGAGAGGGGAGGAAGAGGGGGAGAGGGGAGGGGAGGGGAGGAGGAACGGGGAGAAGAGGAGGGATATAGAATAAGGAAGGGAGAGAAGGGAAGGAAGGAGAGAATAAGACGAGGAGGGAGGCGTTGTCTCTGGGTCGAGCAGGTGGTGGGGTGGGTGAAGGAGGGGCAGGAGGAGGATGACCTGCAGAAGTGAGGAGGTACTGTACAGGTGGGAGGGAGGGAGGGAGAAAGAGGGCAGGTCAGTAACTACAGGTCAGCCATCACGGGTCACCACACACACACACACATGTCAAAGGTCAAGAGGTCACACGTAATGCACCTCTCTCCTTCTCCCTCCCTCCTCATCTCTCCCCTCTATCTCTCTCTCTCTCTTTCTCTCTCTTTATCCCTCCCCCTAGTTCTCTGTATCTCCCTCCTTCTCTTTCTCTCTCTCCCTTCCCTACCTCTCCCTCCTTCAACACCCTTCCCACCAAACAACTTTCCCCTCCCACACCTGTCTCTTACTCCCACACCTGTCTCTTACTCCCACACCTGTCTCTTACTCCAACAGCTGTTCGTTATATTTCATTTCTACAGATGTTTTCCACATACCTATACCCAACACAGCAGTCCCCTTAATACACCTGTAACCTCAACACACCTGTACTCCCCATCACACCTGTACTGATATACGAATGAATGAAGCCTCTATCAAGTAACACATCAAAGAGTGTTCCGTAAATCTCACAAGGAAGGGACAGACAGGCACACGGAGAGGACAGCAGGAAGGAACAACCCCTCCCGTCTCCCCTGTAAGCATTGAAGGACGGAGGGGCAGTGAAGGGAGAGGAGAGAAGGGAGGAGCCTTTGTGTTGCTAGGATAGTGGTCCAGTCACGACTAGGGCAGGACCACACTACTCTCTCTCATCAATACAATTAAACAACAATAACACATCCTTTACACATTAATAATAAAACTTCTATACATTAATAATACACTACTACTACTACTACTACTACTACTACTACTAATAATAATAATATCACCTAAACATGACCAACATTCGCCACCAACTCACAACAGACGTATCCGCCCTCACGTGGGGATATCCGGTACTAATTCCCTTAAAGAGTATATTATTTATAGTGACACACACACGCACACACATACGCACACACATACATACACACACACACACACACACACACCTATTCATCACTATTAAAACCAAGCTTCACTCAGGACCCCGTCATCTACTCTCCCCCCTTCATGTCACGCCCCTCATCTTCCTCCCCCTCTTGGTGGTGGCAACACACGTCAATCCTCATCACAGCAAACTTTACCCAACAGTCGCAATTGATCATCATTCATCTACTATTTAAATGTCTGTAGATGGAACGCCTTAACACACACACACACACACACACACACGTATATAAATCATTGACCTATTTGTCTTTTATCAATTACTACATAACCATACATGGAGTAGCTCACCTGTCAGTTATAATAATACCCCTCAGGTGACACACATATCCCCTGACACACTACACATTTTAAGTAGATACGTAAACAAAAACACTTAGAAAAACATCCCTAATTGCCACTTCTAGAACCAAAACAACAATATGTCCTAGAACTAGTACAGGTATTCAAATTCCCGCTTGTACACTAGAGCGATCATACCATAAGCAGAAGGGGGAGTAATAACTAGGTCCCGCAATGTACTAATTTATAGGTGTGTGTTGGTGGCGTCTGTCTGGCTCATCGAGGGAACTGCCTTAGTTAAATTACCACCTAGGAATTTTAACACGGAGGGAATCAAGATGTTTATGATAATTATATTAATGTTTGATGGTAAGTGATACTGGAGGGGCGAGAAGGAGAGGGGCGAGAGGGGGAGGGGGAAAAGGGTGCGAGAGGAAGAAGGGGTGAGAGGGAGAGGAGGAGAGAGGGAGAGAAGGAGGAGAAAGGGAGGGGAAAAGAGGGGGGGGGGCACAGAAGAATGTGTTAGGGATGAATTTTGTCTGTGTCTGTCTGTCTGTAAGCCAACAACAGCCTCAGACACGGACAATGACGCAACAGTCACTGAATGGCCACATAGACTCTGCGACTTAACTAACTCCTCTAGGGTAGTTACCTTTGTTAATTAGGTAACTTGTGGTGAAGGTATTGCTGTAAGGGGAGGTTGGAGGCCACAAAAAAGTGGTAGTAGTAGTGATTGTGGTGGTAGTGGTAGTAGTGGTGGTAGTGGTAATGGTAGAGGCAGCTTGTGTCACCCAGGACCACCACCATCCATCACGAGGGCCTCACACATAACTATGAGGAGGAACTGCTCCACACACACTCAAGGTCAACAGGGTGCCAGGTTGTTTTACTCCCACTACCCTACCCTGCCCTGCCCTGCCCTCATCCCGGGACACACACACCCTCCTGCCCTGCCCTCATCCCGGGACACACACGCCCTCCTGCCCTGCCCTCATCCCGGGACACACACGCCCTCCTGCCCTGCCCTCATCCCGGGACACACACGCCCTCCTGCCCTGCCCTCATCCCGGGACACACACACGCCCTCCTGCCCTGCCCTCATCCCGGGACATACACGCCCTCCTACAACGCGAGAGAGAGAGAGGTACATCACTCACTAAGCTAAGCGTCCACCTCAAGAGCTTCTACACTCCCTTCTATACATACAAGCAAGCAATGTCTACACACGCACCCGTATATATTTACACAGTACACCTGACTCAACCCTCAAGTGTATACCACCCCCCCCCCCCCACACAACACCTGTACACCAACACAAGTAAACGTAACGTAACACCAAAACACAAACATAACACAAAATAAACCTTCAGGAATAGGATAAGAAATACCGAAGGAAACCACCACAGGACTCCTTAAACCGTAGGAACCAAAAGTCCTTATTTATTTATATATATAATCTTGTATATCCTGACGGCAGTTAAGGACAGCGAGAGATTAAGGCATAACAAAATGACACTCTGGAGGGACCTGGTGGTGAGGGTGGTCGGGACAGACTCTTAATAAAAGGATAGGCCTATGGGGTGAATAGGACCGTGTGTGGACGTTTGGGACCACGGTTGGGTTGGGTTAGGTTAGATCAGTTCCTAACCACCCTGGCTCACATCAAGCGCCCCGTGGCCCAAACGCCCTACATCCAAACAAGACTTCACTTTATCTCTCGTCAACTGAGGATCGTGGGACATTAACACACAATAATCTGACCTTTTGGAGAGACGGGAGATGGGGGAGGAATAACACACACTTATGGCCTCGCTGACTTGAATCATTTGTAACTTAAAAAAAATTGGTGTTTATTTTTTTTTTACTTTTTTACAGTCTTGAGTGAGAAATGCACTACCTGTTATGTTATACGTTATGTTATGTCTTGTGTTATGTTATGTTATGTCTTGTGTTATGTTATGTTATGTCTTGTGTTACGTTACGGAATTAAATAATAAAAATATCTATGTATACGTCAAGGTAAAGAACACTCTAAATATACCTGTTGTCACCTGGAGAAGCTTGGAGTCCTTCCTCCTGTACCAATCAGTATATTATCAACAACAAGAGTCCATCAGTTGGGTACCTTCTGAAATACGTACAGTCACTAACTTACAAAACGGACGGACGGACAAATTAACGGACATAAAACTAATAATTCACGGACGGGGAAATGTTATATTCTATCTCACAAAAAAATTAAGATTCGACCAAGGTAGTAGTGCCGCCCCCCCCCCCCCCTACTATTATGGTGGTCACTTTGGTGGAGATAAGACTCCCATTTACACATCCATCACGGCCAGTTCTAATACTACCCGAATCATCGAACCCCGACTCCTTGAATCACCGAACCCCGACACCTCAAATGACCGAAGCCTCGAAGCTCAAGACAGTCAAGAGGATCGGGGGTTTCGGAAGGTTCACCCGATAAGCTTCCACCCACAGAGCCATCACACCACCAGCTATGGACACCCAGTAGAGTGGACGCCTCAATTTGCCGGACAGGAATGGCGAGAGTCTGGTCGATTGAGATAAAAAGTGATCTGTTCCGACATCTTCAGGAGGGACACAGGTATATACACTTTAAGTAGCTCACCTGTACTACCTTAAATGTAACCTATTGGGTGTTAAGTTACTACAGGTAATGACTTATGTGTTTCAAGATGTATGTATGTGATTTGTTACATATATACACTAAGCTGAAACACCAAAACAACACACACACACACACACACACTAATAGTCTGGTGGTCAATTATTCACCAGGGATCTCTTAAGGTTCATACACAGAGCTGGTAACACTGTAGTCTTGGCTGAATAATAAGTACAGGGAGAATATGAATAATAATGATGGTGGTGGTGGTGAAGGGGTTAGTAGGGGGTGGTGGTGGTGAAGGGGTTAGTAGGGGGTGGTGGTAGTGATGATAATGGTGGTATTATTGTAATTATTATAATGATCGTTGTAACTTGTCAATGAGAGAGAGAGAGAGAGACGTGGGATGGCCTCACAGACAAACACCATAGTTGATCACGACACTCACAGTATATAAGGCTGGGTTAAGGACACACCTGGGTTAAGGACTCACCCGGATTAAGGACTCACCCGGATTAAGGACTCACCTGGGTTAAGGACTCACCCGGGTTAAGGACACACCCGGGTTAAGGACTCACCCGGGTTAAGGACACACCTGGGTTAAGGACTCACCCGGGTTAAGGACACACCTGGGTTAAGGACTCACCCGGGTTAAGGACACACCTGGGTTAAGGACACACCTGGGTTAAGGACTCACCTGGGTTAAGGACACACCTGGGTTAAGGACACACCTGGGTTAAGGACACACCTGGGTTAAGGACACACCTGGGTTAAGGACACACCCGGGTTAAGGACTCACCTGGGTTAAGGACTCACCCGGGTTAAGGACTCACCTGGGTTAAGGACACACCCGGGTTAAGGACTCACCCGGGTTAAGGACTCACCTGGGTTAAGGACACACCTGGGTTAAGGACACACCTGGGTTAAGGACTCACCTGGGTTAAGGACTCACCTGGGTTAAGGACTCACCTGGGTTAAGGACACACCTGGGTTAAGGACTCACCTGGGTTAAGGACACACCTGGGTTAAGGACACACCTGGGTTAAGGACACAGTGACTCACCATAATCAAGCATCGGACAGGTAAGGACGGCCAGGTGGACACCACTTACCCGCAACACAGACTATCCCTTACACCAGCGTCACCTCATTCAGTCATCTAACACTAACTGGGAGTGTGGCAGAGTTGAATGGCTAATCTATGTTTCAAACCGTATCCTAATCACCTCGAATCAAAACCAATCATCTTAAGAATCTCATTATTCAAGTACAATGACAGATAAACACAGAGAGACAACCTCACAAAATATTTCACTGGTTGATTTTAAATTTAATTGATTCTCACGTATAAAAAAAACTATTATTTGGAGACACACTTGAGGAGACACACTTGAGGAGACACACTTGAGGAGACACACTTGAGGCAATATGCACCACCATTGTCTGGGATGGCAACAGTCGAATTAGCCAGTCTAAAAGCGAATCGAACCTCGGTACCTAGGATCAGCAAGTAGCCCACTGCCCGCCACGCCACGTCTCTCTCTCTCTCTCTCTCTCTCTCTCTCTCTCTCTCTCTCTGCCTGAGTGAACTGGAGGTAATTTTGAGTACGTGTGACCTAGAGTGCGTGATGAGGGAGAGAGGGAGGGAAGAGAAAGAGAGGATGTGAAGAAGAGAGGGAGAAAGGTGAAGGAAAGAGGTAGGGGGAGAAGTATCGACAGAGAGAGAGAGAGAGAGAGAGAGAGAGAGAGAGAGAGAGAGAGAGAGAGAGAGAGAGAGAGGTAGATAAGTATAGGTAGATAGGTAAGTAGATATGTAGGTAGATATGTAGACATAGGTTGGATAGGTAGGTAGGTAAAGGCTAGGGAGGGGTGAGTATTAACAAGGCCACACACAACACAGTGTTTACCTCGTGCAGGAATGTCACCACGGCAGTACAAGGACACAGACCATCTCGCGTCACCACCTGGGAAACTCACCACCACCACCGTCACCACCACCGTCATCACCGCTACCACCACCGTCAGCACCACCACCACCGCTATCACCACCGTCATCACCACCACCACCACCGTCACCACCACCACCACCGCTACCACCACCGTCATCACCACCACCACCACCGTCACCACCACCACCGCTACCACCACCGTCACCACCACCACCACCACCGTCACCACCACCACCACCACCACCGTCACCACCACCGCTACCACCACCGTCATCACCGCTACCACCACCGCTACCACCACCGTCATCACCGCTACCACCACCGTCACCACCACCACCGCTACCACCACCGTCACCACCGCTACCACCACCGTCACCACCACCACCACCGCTACCACCACCGTCACCACCACCGCTACTACGGGGGTGAAAGATGGCAGCCGAGAGAGAGAGAGCTGGCGTCAACAGTGAAGTATATGTACACAACACTCCATAACACTTAAGTCTTCCTTGCAGGGAGTTTTCTTAAAGACAAGAGCAGGTTTGTTGACATTGACGGTGGTGGTCAGGTTAACTTTCACACCCCAGCCGCTAGAGGACCCGCGTCTCGCTACAGGCTCACCTCACGCAACACTTAAACAGTAAATAAATAAATCCGGCTGGAGTCACACATATACTTTAGGTCGGTATAACAGAAACAAAGACAGGCAGACAGATTGATAGACAGACAGACCCAGGCAATACTCTAAATGATTATGAGTTGATTATTATTATTATTATTATTATTATCAAGACACCACCCTACTACTTATTACAGGTGATTATATCTCTAAATTTAAGACTGTCTCACCTGTAGAAATATAACTCTCTCTCTCTCTCTCGCTCTCTCTCTCTCACCTCCCCTCACGGCTACTTTTTCCCCTAATTAATTTTTAGTGTAAGAATCAGACTTTATCTTCGCAAATTATTAAGTGTTAGTAAGATAGACGCCTGTGTGTGTGTGTGTGAGTGTGTGTGATTACCTTACACACACACACACACACACACACCTATACAATCCCTACTCCATTATTATGCCCCGCCACACAACCTTTCATCCACCGCCTCAGAGCCATCACCGCGTCTGTCTGTTCCTCAACCTACTCATTTTACCCCTTGATGTTATTCCCATTTGGTAGCGGATGATTAACAGGATGATAATGAGGGTGTGATAGCTAGTCTGATTGGCGTGGTGGGGGGGAGAGGGGTGGTTGTGGTGGTAGTAATGGTGGTTGTGGTGGTAGCATCGAGGTAGGTGGTATAGTGACTAGTAGTAGTGGTGATGGTGGTAGTGGTGGTTGGTAGGGTTCACACGACTAGCATATTAAATTTGGGGGGGGGGGGGGTTGACCCATTCACCACCACCACCGTATACCTCAACCACACGCTCTTCAACCACCACCACCACATCTCAACCACATTACTTCTACACAACCACCACCACATCTTTAGTACCACATCACTTCTACATAACCAATACCACATACCTACCACATAAACCTCTACACAACGACCACATCTCTACCACATTTGCACCACAACATCTAGACCTCCACCACCACCATCACCACACTATAACCACAATACTATCACCATGAGAGAGAGAGAGAGAGAGAGAGAGAGAGAGAGAGAGAGAGAGAGAGAGAGAGAGAGAGAACGTAGATGACACAGTAGAAGTTATAATTGAATGCTATTAATCTTTATCTTATAATAGGGAACACAGTAAGGAGGTCGTTAATGGACAGAGCTTGTTGGTGTCGTGTACGCTGGTGTCGATAAGCCTCCCTCCCCTCCCCCTTCCTCTCACCCCCTAAGTAAAGAAAATAGTTTGTGGGATCTGATAATTATTTGCTAATTTATTATTATCATTTTTAGGTTATTGTTATTATTATTATTATTATTAGTAGTAGTAGTAGTGTGAATGGTGGTAGTAGTAGTAGTAGTGTGAATGGTAGTAGTAGTAGTAGAAGTGTGAATGGTGGTAGTAGTATTGTTACCTTTATTATTATCACTGTTATCATTAATATTAACTATCAATTATTACCGTCTAACACCATCAATCATTACCAACACTGCCACACACCTCTTAACTATTACCAATACTATTACACTATTCATTATTACTATCGCTTCAGATAATAAAGTTTCTCAGAGGAAGTTCTAGTGAATATTTACCTAGGGCCCAAGAACACTTACCTGTTCATTAGCATAGAGAAGGGCAGAGGTCACCAGGTAGGAGGAGGATCCGTCTTGTGGCTAAGAATAGGCTTTGACATCACACACACTCTACTGGTGTTAACTAACTCTACAATGACCGTGTGTGTGGTGATGATGATGATGATGATGATGGTGATGATGATGATGATGATGGTGATGATGATGGTGATGATGATGATGGTGATGATGGTGATGATGATGATGATGATGATGGTGATGACAACAATAATAATAATACAATAATATATGAAGAGGAAGAATAAAACGGAAGAATAAGAGGAGGAGGAAGAAAAACAATCACCACCAACAATAACAAAAATAGAACTAAACTACAAAAAACAAGAAAACAAGAAAAAAATAACAATAACAAGGACACTGGTTTGTTTGTTGTGAGGGGAGGGGAGGGGAGGGGAGGGGAGGGGAGGGGGGGTCGTATTTCCAGGGTATTGATTGATATTACTGCTGAGAATTACCGGACGTGAGAAACTGAACACTGAGGATCTCACGTCACTGACACCAACCAGTACCAGTCTCGTCAGGTTTATAGATGGCTAGTTAGCTACACCTGCCTGCCACCACACACACACACCTTAACACCATCATGACTACAAACGTATGGCAACACACACAAGATCTGTCTGGGTAAGGTTAGGTTAGGATACACACACACACACGTACAGACACAGACACACACACGTACAGACACAGACACACACACGTACAGACAAAGACACACACACGTACAGACACACACACGTACAGACAAAGACACACACACGTACAGACACAGACACACACACGTACAGACACAGACACACACACGTACACTCCTGCACCATCTTTAAAATACAGTCAACACTTGGGAATGAATTACTGTACCTGTACATGGTAGTTAATCAGTATATACACCTGTAAGAATAATAAAATCAAGGTTACAGAAGTTACAGCACTCCTTTTATGATACTACACCAACACGTGGGCATTACTGTACCTGTAATTTATAGTAAATTTGTATGGATATAAAATGTATTACAATGGTTACAGCAGTTACATCATCACAGTACGTCTTTTATGATACAGTCAACACGTTTCTGTATTTTTTTTTAATCTGCAAAAACAATATCTGAGACAGTGAGATAACGACTCCCCTTACCGTGATGGCTAGAGGTCTTAGATCCCCGTTCACCCGGAGGAATCCAAGGTGTCTTACGAGTTTAAGCCAAGAGATGAGGAAAAATTTCACCAAGATGAATTAAATATCACAGAAAAAAACACCCCTTGGAGAGCCATTGACAACCTCACTCACCGCTTCACACACACACACTAACCTTGTTCAGTCGAGTGAGTCTCTACCCTTCTCCTGCCACAGTTACCAGGTCGTGAATATACCCCGCCCCCCCCCCCCTAGACCAGCCTAAATACCGTCAAATTGATTTTTTTTCATTAATTGTAACTATAGGTTAGGTTGGGTTGGGTTAGGTTAGGTTAGGTTAGGTTAGGTTAGGTCAGGTTAGGTTGGGTTAGGTTAGGTTAGGTTAGGTGTGAAGTTTAATGAAAATTTTTGCAGTTCTCAGATGAATAACCTAACCTAACCTAACTAACCTAACCCTAACCTAACCTGACCTAACCTAACCTAACCTAACCTGACACAAACAATATATGGTGATAACTGTATTTTCTTATTCGAGACCAATTATTGTGCAGTTAGCCAAATGCCATTCTAGTTTAAAAAAAATTAAGAATATGCAATGTGCCCACGGTTTCTCTGAGGATTATCGGTCACACTAGAGTAACCCGTTATAATACACCCCTCTTTCCTCACACAGCCAAACTGTGGAATGCTCTGCCTTCTTCTGTGTTTCCATACTCATACAATCTGCTTCACTTTAAAAAGCTGGTTTTCCGGCATCTTCCTGGTGTAGATTAATATAACTTTTTCCTTTCTTATTTTTAATTTCTTTCTATTCTTATTTTTTCGCCCCCTAGGCCCCGTTGTGGGTCGATGACCTGTGCCCGGGTGAGCTATTCCCCGCAAAAAAAAAGGTTAGGGAACAATAAGCAAATTCACTGATAACTTGATCATTCAGCAAAATGAAAAATATTGTACATAACACCATCAAGCATCACTATACACCACCATCACTACACACATACACACCATCTTCACTACACACACCATCTTCACTACACACACCACCATCACTACACACACACACACACACACAATGGCTCGCTAATGCTGGTATATAAAGATCTCACAGATTATAAAAGGCGGCTCCAATATGGTCAAAGTCATTTCTTTCTCTCTCCATCTCTCCTGAACAACACACAAATTTAACTCTCAGAAACCATCACCAATAACTACAGGTACAGTAATTACTATAAGGGTGTATTTAACATATTCCAGGTGTTTTAAGTAATGGTAAGACTGAAACTGTATTTTAAAACATGTTAAAATTAGTAAAAAAAGGGGTGTGACGTCGTAATAGGAAGGAAGGAAGGAAGAAAGGAAGGAAGGAAGGAAGGAAGGAAGGAAGGAAGGAAGGTTGGTTGGTAGGTAGGGTGGGTCTCGCTAGCTAACCTTGGCCGAGGCTGCCTGAATTAGCAACGCCCCCACAAACGTTGTTGAATGGTGAGGTGGTAGTGGTGGTCAACTGCACCTTCGCTTCCGCCCACACGTTATTGATGGCAGATGATGATACTATGCTTGTGAGAGAGAGAGAGAGAGAGAGAGAGAGAGAGAGAGAGAGAGAGAGAGAGACAACAGTTAATACTCAGTCGCCATGAACTTTAACTCTTACCCTCAAACATTTGATAAGAGTAAATACAGCCACACTGATTAGCATTAACTAAAGTCTGAAGGTAAACGGGATTGATTTCTGCTGCGTGAAAGTTGATGGAGAGGCTGACAGCTTATTGGCTTCACTGTGAATTTAAGGAACAGACAGATACACGCTAGCTGTTGGTAGGAGAGAGATTTTAAGATCATAACGCAGATTCAGGATCACTAGGGAGCCAGTATAAGCCATTAAAGACCATTAGATACTACTAGGATGCTTTAGAGACTGATAAAACCCTTTAGAAACCCACATAAAGAACTCCCTAGAAACCCATCCCTGTACTATGACGTACCCCAACCATGAACACACAGGTGACTCGAGACAGGTGTAGCTTAGTTAACCTAACCCTACCTTACAACCTGTCACACCTCCAACAACACCTGGAACTAAACCAACACTTAGCTGATGTTTGCTGGTGGGATAGAGGTATTACTACCCCTCCCTCTAAAACAACAGGTAAAAGAACAAATTAACACAAAAAACTCGCCTGTTTCCCACGCGAGTCTAATTAATCTCACGTGTGTTGAGGTAAGGTAAGGTGGGTTAATATTTAGGAGAAATAAACTGGAGTGGAGATTCTTCAGGAGATTCCAGAGTAGGTTTTGACACCTGATAGTCATTTATATAAGAAATCAGGTCCCAGGATCTTCCCCTCAAAGCCCTGAGAAGAGAAGAGAGGTTGTGGTGTGTGGCAGGTCTGAGTGAGGGCTGTCAGGGCCTTATAGGGGAGGGCAAGGGACAGACCAGCACCATCTTGATGTTACCTGCCTTCAACTCTCTCACACCCTCGCCCCGCCCCTACTAATTCTCGTAAGGTCACCTGTAGAATCTCCACCCCAGCTTATTTCACTTGAAGATTAACTAAGCTCTATTTGAGGTTAGGTTAGGTTAGCATTATGGTGGTTAATCATGAGGTGAAATAGGCTGGGGTGGAGATTCTTCAAATGATCCAATAATAATAATAATATATATATTTTTGTATTGTTATTAGCATTATTCACAAAGTGGCAGCTATTGAGCGTGACGTCGTTGTTGACATATGGGGTCATCAGTCAAGGGTTGTATTGCGGTCAACAGAACTACTTAAGATTTATCCACCATGTCCTGCACCTTAAGCCCCCCTCGTGTAGCAAGACCTCCACCATCCACACCAGACGGATCACGAGATTCACCACTGGGGGATAGTGACAAAATGATTACCGGGGAAAGATTGTGTTTTGAGAACGGTGAAATAAGTCAAAATAATAGAAATAATAATAATAAATAATAATACATGCATTAGTATAATAAATATGAATGAAGAAGTTAAATAAAGTTAATAATTACGCCTAAAACAATTAATAAAACAAAAGAAACACCTAAATATAATACCAACCTGACGTGACCTAACTTCCCCGGTATATTAAACAAAGAACTTACAATGATATGGTGAACTTGAGGCATTTTCTGGACGTGAGATGATACGGCCGAAATTTCTCTCAACTGGTGGCATCCTCGGTACTGTACCCACCGCTACTGCTCTCCGTTTTCAAAACAAACGAGCAAAAAATGGACCCCCCCAAACCTTGTCTAATATAAACGACATTAAAATACCTAAAGCAAGTAAATATCAAATTCCCTTAAACACAAATTACTTACCAGTTTACACAGTACATATCCCCGTTCACTGAGAGAATATTATCCACGGATCACTATTGTTGTTGGTAAAGGGAGGAGTAACCGAAAGAGCAACTGTCGGATATGACTGATGTGTCGTACATGGTCGCTGGCTGAGGGGCGTGGCGTGGTGCTGGTTCTGGAGCCTGAAAGAGGTAGTTTAGTGATTAGTTGTCAGGTAGGGAGTGAGAGAAAGATTTAAATGTTTACAATTGCGGGATATGAGTCGTGATTTAATTAACATACTTGTCTTACCTGTACTAATAAATTTACGGATTATAGCTGTTTGTTATATTTACCAACCTAACCTAACAAATTAATCTAGTGAAGGTCTTGACAAAGTGTTTCTAAGCATAATAGGTTTCAAGTGTTGCACTGCCATACTGTTGTTCAAAGTCATTCTAATCTCTCGTGAATATTTAAATACTTACATCACCTATGACACTTTATATTGAGGTCATGAAGTTAGACATATTGCTTGTGTTTATGGCAGAAGTAATTCCTGAAACATAAGTCGCCAAGATGTTTATCTGAACCTTGACACACACACACACTAATGCTCTATTCCTTATACAACTGAGCTTTCTACACCACAGAATTATTGTACATACTGTATATTATATATTACTATATTGTGTAGTGGAGGGTATATGTACAGAACAGTATCTCGCCACACACACAACTCCTATACCTAACTGGTGCTAAATGAACGTATAAAATCACAGTTTAATTTTGATGATACGGCTGTGCTTTCATACAAGTCAACCAGTTATGAGTAACACAAAAAAACGACGTCTTGCCACACACACAAGGGTTATCCATGGCGTGTGACCACCAGACCAGAACAGGAGGCAGCTGAACACAAGAAGGTCATCACGCACCCACCACACTCCTCCTCAACACCCTGAAGCCTCACCTCCGCTTGACGCTATACACACACACACACACACGAAAAAAAGAAATGTTGGTTTGAATTGAATTGTGTGCCTATCCGTTTGTCATTCCGAGTCTGTGTCTGTCTCCCTCTAATACTAAAGTTAACTTCACCAGCTATAGGAAGTAAAGTTATCGCACCTGCCTTCGAGAATCCGGCCACACTGTATTACGATAAGATTAATGGATACACCACACAAGAAAATGATTGACAGAAACTCCCAACTTGGTCATGCTAAGAGTAAGACTAGACCAGGGACCTGCGCCAGATGCTCACACACACATTCTTAACTGGTGGACATAAGAGTGCACCTAACTAACTTAAGATAAAACACAGAACATAGCATAGTCTTACCAAAGATTAGATGCGTTAGTTTTGTCTCCTAAAATATTGTGAAGGACATGTTTAATCTATAGATGGGAGGGGGGGGGAGATGGGGGGGGGAGGGAGATGGGAGGGGGGGAGATGGGGGGGGGAGAGATGGGAGGAGGGGGGGAGATGGGGGGGTTATTCTGAAATGAAATAATCAAGTGTATTTTAATAACTTTTGAACATTTAAACTCTCAAGGAATATAACCATGATGTTTTTTTCTTTATATTTGAAGATAAAAAAAAGACGATTGGTTGATGAAGGTAAAGGTATAAACTAATTATCTTAAATGTTCAATTAGCATAAGACAAAATTAACGTACTGCATATTCTCGTTAATCTAGAACCTTTAAACTCTCCCACGTAACTGGAGAGATAAGTTAACTCATGTAACAAGATATACATTACCATACTCCTTGTTTTGGACACACGTGATGACATGCGAGTCTCTCAGTATCAGGAATCTTATGACCATAACTGAATTCATGTTGAAGAAAAATGTATATTCAACTTACAGACCAGTTATCGGGGGCAAGACAGAGTTAACCTACACTTGTGAGAGGGTCGTCAAGCTTATGGTAACTTTGTGAGGACCTCGACTATCAAGCACACGAGGGTCGTCTTGGTGTTTGTTGACATAGATCAGCTGGTCCTTGATGGGGGCGGGAGGGGGGTTTGGCCGCCAGCTGGGACCATGTCATTCTTATTGCACATTGTTCGCTAATTCCTCTCTCTCTCTCTCTCTCTCTCTCTCTCACACCCTCTTCTACCTCACTTTCTGTCCACCTCCCTATTCTTCCTCCTCCTCGTCTCTCTCAGTTTTCCTCATGCACTCTAATTTACAATCTCGTTTGGACTTTCTCAGCCAAATATGTAGGTTGTAAGCACGCACACACACACACACACACACGTTCTACTATCAGTCGCCAACTCACCAGCTCTGTTCACCACGGAATCTCAGAGCGTTCTGCTGGGTGCGCGGTACGATATGTTGGGCAAACATTTCATTTCCACCTAACACTCCATTTAAACCTGCTACACCGGGACAGAGGTGATGAGCGCTGGGACTTTCTTCCCTCAGCTTCGGTAAGAGTACTCTTCACGTACTGTACAGTATATTATTGATTTGTATGTTATATTCTGTTGTAATCAGGGCCGGATTCAGGAGTGGGCAAAGTGGGCAGCTGCCCAGGGGCCTCCACATATTACAATATTTTATTTATTTGTCTATTCGTTTGGATTATTTTTATTTTCATTCTTTAAAATTCATGTTTATCTATTTCATCACGTAAAACTATGTTCAGCAAGAAGCGTGGTAGAAATTAGGCTAGCTACTTGGACAGAACCATTATTTGAGTAGAGGTTTATCTGATTAATAATGCAAAGAATCATCTCTGTAACAACTAATAATATATTCTTTTCTGTGAAGTCTTTTGAAAATTTTTGACATGTGCGGTAGTAGCTATATCAGGGCTGGTCGACTTGAACCACATAAATGACTCCAGTCATGTCTCACTTTTGTGTGTGTGTGTGTTGGGAATTTGTACACTATCAATAAATATATAGTTAATTAAAAATTTCTCAATGTTGTAATTTCCTCAATATAACTGCATATGGCTTCAAAATTCTCCAAAGAAGTGTTCAAACTTCAAAATTTTCCCGGGGGACTTACAGCGCCCCCCGGAACTCTCAGATGTTTAGGCTCGCTTCACTCGCCACCCCACCCTCTTGGGGAATTATAATGAGGGGGGCCTCCACAAAGAGGCTGCTCATGGGCCTCCACAGGTCTAAATCCGGCACTGGTTGTAATCTACTTATGTTTTGTTAGTTTAGAGTACATTATTATGTTTAGTATATGTCGGGTGTTATAATATTGTATAAATTGTAGCAATAATTATATGTTGTTTAGGAGGACTCTACCACGTCAAGGGCCGGGCGTGAGAGATGTCATTGTAAAGAGTTCGACAGTCCTTGTCCTCTAGGCTAGGAGACATATATCACCTGATTTGTCCAGTCGTGGGGACTCCCGGAGGCTAGCAGACCAGAGTTAACCGGATCCCAGTTCAGGAGTGACTTAAGTCTAACCCCTTTTATTGAGTATGCTTTTCAGGGGAGCTGGAACTCCTCTAAACTCCGGTCGACCTCACGCCTCCATACACCACTATTGACAGACTCGCCGGCAGAGCTGTTTTGTTGTACCTGATGTTCAGATCATGATACTACCCTTAATTATTATATTACTTGTGTATGTTATTGTAAATAAATTTTAATTTTTATAAACAAAAAATTCTTAAGCACCTCAGAATAGATTGGCGGAGCAGTCTACCATCAAAGATCCTATTTGGCCTTTACATAGAGTAATATAAAGTAAAGTAACTAGATAGTGCAAGAAATTATGTTAAAGTTAGCCTTAAAAAGAGAAAAAATTATCGTTTTCTTTATACTTTACTTTTTTTATAGAAGAAAATAGTTTTATGGATAACTAAACAATAAAAGTCAGAACTAGAGACTCGTTGTTGGACTGTAGTTTAATGAATCACATCGTTAAGTGCCGTGTGTGTGTCTGTACAGCTTATATGTGTAGAAATTCATCTTGTTGTATGATATAAGGCGAGACACTGGCTTCAGACATAACACCTTGATCTTATCCAGGGTTTGTGCAGTCCCTCCCTCCAAGGTTAGTGTATCGGCATCACTTCCAGCGGGCCGCCTGCACTGTCAACTGCGGCTCCCATGTCCAAAACGTTAAATGCTGTGGACAACCTGGGGGACAGACGGGACGGGACGGATATATTCTACCATGATCGAGTCACGGCCTGATCACCCCTCCCCCCTCCTTCACCTCATCTTGTTTTGCATCACCGTGACGACACTCTCTCTCTCCTTATATCGACGGACCCGGTGGAGTCCCATGCAGTATCTCTCTTCAACAGCTCGGGAAACACCTGACTTTGTGCACCGTCACTCACTCATATGAAGGTTGAGTTCGATAATAATGAGCCGTATGTGTTAATTTTCTGCCGCAGGTGTGACTCAGGAATAATTTAAGGACTAACACACACACACTGACATTTTAAAAGCCAATTTTGAGTTATGTAATTGTTTTATAGACACGGATCTCAAAGCCTAAAGGAATTATTGTCATGTGTTTTATTCTCTCATTGGTTAGTACACTTTTTTGTTTACAGATGGCGCCACCTAGGGCAAAATGCTCAGACTAATGATTCATAATTAGACAAAATAATTAACTAATTCATGAAAATACAATATTCTTAATTAGTAGTACAGTACATGCGGTCGATAAACAACTAGTATTACATGCAGAAAATAGTTAATAGCAACCCATCAAAAAGACTTTACTAGCAATACATACACATATTAGTTAACTAGCATAACATACACATATTAGTTAACTAGCATTACATACATATTACACTAAACACTTAACTAACAATACAAAAGACCTCTTCTCGACAGGTGAAAGGTAAATGAACACACCTGACCACGTCTAAAGGTGCGTCCACAAGTGCGTCAATTATATCGCCAACATGTGAACAAGAGGAAACACCGGTCGAGTGAACACGGCCACACCCTACCAGAGTCGGATCCCTGTGTCCAATTTCGTCTTGTCAATCTCATGTTGGCGACCGAATGTACACAACCCAGACCCAACACTCGTAGTCTACCAGTCGCTGAGCTAATGTTTACTAGGTACTTACGCTATTTAGGAAAGATGAAAGATTACTGTCACATATTCTGAACAGCTTATCTTAACCTTAGTGTTAATTTAACCCTTCGAGTCCTAGAGGGTTAAATCATCTTCTCTAAAGGGTTAAACCATGGACCTCAAAGGGTTAAACCATGGACCTCAAAGGGTTAAGCCATGGGCCTCAAAGGGTTAAAACATAGCATAGTCTTGAAAGGGTTAAGCAATCATCTCCAAAGGGTTAAACCAATGCCCCCAAAGGGTTAAACCAGTCCTCAAAGGGTTATGGATGATGTTTGAAATCATTATAAAATACCTACTTCTACTAACCTTCCTTTATGCTAAATGGTTTGTTGATGTCCCCTTCAGTTTGTGTTTATTAGATTCTGTAAAGCACATTATCAACGTTGGTTTAAGCCCCTTCAGTACGATGAAATTGTTATTTAGTGGTTTAAGTCATCATACTCAGGAGATTACAGAGACTCACCGATGGTTTAAGTGGAGACTCGTATTACACCCGGGTCGAGAAGCAGCATTATTCCAGTACTTATTTATTAGGGTAGGTAGGCCATAACCTGGTCCATGAGCTGTGTACCACCTACGGGACACGCTGGGAAGGCTCGGCCACAGTCCCCGCCAGCTGCACCCAGACTCTTAGCTGCCAGGTAGTCCCCAGTAGCCCCAGGGGGTAGTAGTCCCTCCCCGGGTCTCACCGATGGTCTGCACAGGTGAGAGGGAGAATAACCAATTAAATCCTGGAATACTAACCTAACCTAAAGAGAATACAAGATAATGCGTTTGTCAGTTCTAAAACCTGTTCCTTGGCCATTGTTAAGAATTACATGTACTGTATATAATGAGGTCATAGACTTACCCCACCAGGTTGAGAATAGCCATTTGTTCCTGCAGCAGGGTCTCCGAGGGCGTAGCCGCCAGCTCACACATAAGACGCAGGCCACAGCCGGTCACGTCCTCCACCCGGATGAGCTCCAGGGTGCGTTCTAGAGCCTCTTGTTCCTCCTGTTGCTGCCGGACCTCCTCCCCCGCCTCACGCCCGAATCTGCGAAAGTTTCCTTGCCTTCTGCGACCACCCCTGCGTCTGCCGCCTCTGGAACCCGCCGCCAAGCCCAGCAGACCCAGACCCACGGCGCCTGCTACCGCAACTCCTGCTGCTGCTGCTATACCTGCGCCCACGGTAATGGTTGCCATGATGCTGGGAGTCTGCCAATGGTGACACGAAACGGGAATAACATTACATTTGTTGTCCTACTAAAATGTTTAAGTCCCAATCCCACTTACCTACAAGGGCCTCAAGTGTATGTCAAGGCCCTCAAGTGTATGTCAAATATTGCCAAGTGTGTCAGGTAATTTTCTTTCCAGAGTTTTATCAAATGTTTGTGTCCTCACTGGTGGGAAGAAAACACACACACACACACACACACACACACACACACACAGACACACACACACACACACACACACACACACACACACTCACACACTACAAGATGACTTCCTCTGAGAACTGATAATAATAATAACAGTAATAACAATAATAACAATAACAATAACAATAATAATAATAATAATAATAATAATAATAATATGTGTAATACAAGCACTATAATAAGACTGCCTCTACCTCAGGCGAACATTCCTCTCCTTTGAGTAATTAGTCTCCATCCACCAAGTATAGTAAATAGGGAGCAGAAGGACCATGCAAGTTGATTGGCGGATTGTGGTCATGTAGTATAGCCAGTGCGGTTAACAAGATGTCCGGTCTGAATGAGTTAAATATATGGGTAAGTCAGGAGGTGGTGACTGTATAACTAAATGTAAATAAACCACGCAGATATATAGAGGGAGGGAGAGCTTACACCTGCACCACCCTACCTGCTCCTCTCGCCCCTCCTCCCCCTGTACCTCCACACCCAGAACCCTCACAGTCACCTGATAAAGCACCTTACATCACCCAGAACCCTCACAGTCACCTGATAAAGCACCTTACATCACCCAGAACCCTCACAGTCACCTGATAAAACACCTTACATCACCCAGAACCCTCACAGTCACCTGATAAAGCACCTTACATCACCCAGAACCCTCACAGTCACCTGATAAAGCACCTTACATCACCCAGAACCCTCACAGTCACCTGATAAAGCACCCTACAACACCCAGAACCCTCACAGTCACCTGATAAAGCACCTTACATCACCCAGAACCCTCACAGTCACCTGATAAAGCACCCTACAACACCCAGAACCCTCCACACTCACCTCTAGGATGACGACGACACAGGAGCGAGGTGGTCAGGCTAAACACTGCTGCCTCACTTAGGAGTCTTGGTCCTTATATATCTATGGGAGAGTGTGTACGTGTCTTCAGCCCCCCCCCCTCCCCCCCTCCATCTAAGGACCTTGATGAGGCAGCGAACTGTGGAGGGTGTGTCTCGTGTAGGGTGTGTCTCGTGTTGGGTGTGTCTCGTGAAGGGTGTGTCTCGTGTTGGGTGTGTCTCGTGTTGGGTGTGTCTCGTGTTGGGTGTGTCTCGTGTTGGGTGTGTCTCGTGTTGGGTGTGTCTCGTGTTGGGTGTGTCTCGTGAAGGGTGTGTGTGAAGCTTTATGACCCATAGTATATACAGTACGTAATAAAGCTGAAATATCAAGGTTAGATAAAGTTTTTGTGTTGTTCTTTAAGTTACGAGCGGTTCCCTGTGTCCCCATCGACCACACACACACACACACACACACACACACACACACACACACACCATAACTCTTAAATAAATAACAAACTATAGTGTAAATAATATCATTCTACAAGACAGTTAGCAGTAAATCACCTCAAACCACAAAGGCATAATGTACCATCACCTCCTGGGTACATATATCCTTCTTGTACTAACCTTTTGTCTCCCTGATGTAAATACAGTATATGGTATATGTTCCTATTGAACTGAACTCATTGCAATAAGGTGGTTAATTTACAGGTCATTTGTCTCTTTATGTTTGGATTAATGATGAATGATTAACTACGCCTTGTGGTTAATCCTGTTGGTTAATATGATCACCTGAAGATTAACCACCTTAACACAAATCTAACCCAACGTAACCTGACCTGACCTGACCTGACCTGACTCCCCCGTACACCCACCACCTCCAACACTGGATGAGAAGCCAGGAAAGACTCCAAACTACATCAGGAGAGAAATGAGGACTCCCTGCTTTACCCGGGTGAGGAACTATGATTTCCTAACTACTGTATATCAGCACCTTGTGTGAGCTGAAGGACCTGCCCGGACCACGTAGTGAGGGAGAGGCTTAGCAACCCAGGTACAACGGCCATCCAAAGAGTGTGAAGGACTTTGTTGGCGCCAATATCAAGTCGCAAGAATGTTTACAAGACCAGCTCTCACAGTGCTAGATCAAGAGTTAATCTTTATATTGACTCAATGTTTCTTATATTTTTTGTACTGAAAGCTTTCGTCAATCAAGTGACCCACTCCCCGATTTCACCATATGTAACTCATCATCCCGGCTCGTATATTTTCAGCTTTCGGGCTGCCATATTATCTTGATAAACCGTTAATTATTATTATTATTTTATTATTATTATTACATAGCCCTTACCCTACATAGCCCTTACCCCACATAGCCCTTACCCCACGGTCCTCACCCCACATAGCTCTTACCCCACATAGCCCTTACCCCACATAGCCCTTACCCCACATAGCCCTTACCCTACATAGCCCTTACCCCACATAGCCCTTACCCCACATTGCCCTTACCCCACATAGCCCTTACCGCACATAACCCTCACCCCACGGTTCTCACCCCACACTGCCCTCATAGCCCTCACCCGTCATGAGTTAGTTGTCGCACTTAACGAGGACCATCAAGTAAGGAAACTAACCGAGTATCACCGGAAGGCGTACATCACAAATAATACCGTGACGCAGTAAGAGCACAGTGTCCGCGCCATGGTGAGCTATCTTTCGCACAACTATCACATAAATATTGAAGAACATTGACATCTTTTTCTTCTTCTTATATACAGTACATTATTTCAGCCCACATGTCAGTAATTTTAGTTCAGTTACCCCCCAACAACACGGTAATTCATCTACAAGTATAATCATTATTTACCTGAGACACGTCTGTTAATTTGCATTTGGAAGCACTCATACACTTCAAGAGACCACAGATGTTATAGTCTATAAATCTTCAGTATGTCACAAGGTATCTCACATAAATTATCTCCACAACAGTGTCATCCGAGCAAAAAAAAAAAAAAGAAAAAACCCCAGATTGTCAATGAATATATGTTAAAATCTGGGTATTTTTTTAACCACTGCAGGTAGATACAGTCGGTTGGTTGTGTGGGGAGGGGGTGCAACCTTTACCCTAGAGGGGGGAGGGATCAGCGTCAACAATTCTGCTCCCAACTATACCGCCCTTCAGGATTTATTGAACAGTCTCCAAAACTGGGCTACCAACAACCATGTCACCATCAACCATACCAAGACCATGGTTATGCACATCAACCTCTCCTTCGACATTGTCCCGCCTCCTTCCATTACTCTAGGTCCGAACACACTCCAGGTTGTAGATTCCACGAAGCTCCTCGGCGTCACCATAGACAACAAACTAAATTGGAAACCACACGTCAATGAAGTTGTCAAATCCTCCAGTTTCCGTCTCCACCTCCTCCGCCGACTCAAGTCCCTCGGAGTTCCTGCACACGAGCTCCTCAGTGTTTACACAACATTCATACTTCCCAAGCTCACCTATGCCTCCCCCACCCGGTCTTCCTCCCTAAATGCTACACAACGTAAACACCTAGAAAAAGTGCAAAAGAGGGCATGCAAGATTATTCTCTCCCCCTCCTACTCCACATATCAAGAAGCGCTCAACACACTGACCCTTTCGACTCTCACTGACCATCACCACGACCTCATCTGCAAATTTGGTAAGAAGCTTCTACACCATCCCCGACACCGGCTCCTACTACCACCCGAGGTCCCTTGTCCGAGAATTGCTGTTCGACACCACAACCGCATCGAGCCCATCCGTGCACGAACTGATCGCTATAAAAACAGCCCAGTCCCAACCATTGTAAAAACTATCAATAACTTGTAATACTGTAACACTGTCACTATGTTGAAATGAACTGTAGTTTGAGCTTTTCCCCATCTAAGTTATTATATGTTTTATTTGTGTCACTTATGTTACTTGTATATTATTTGTAATTCGTAACCCATTCCCCAAATATGTAACTGTATATTTTCAGCCTTCTGGCTGCCAAGCTCCTTCAATAAACCGTTAATTATTATTATTATTATTATTGGTATATTCTAATTAACACACTCTCCCTCCCCCCAATAACGGACAAGGTTTGCAAGAATTAGTCCGGTATTGGGAGGATTTACTTTTATCATCATCATAGGAAGGTTCTGGACAAAAAATCTGGGTGTTAGACAAGGAGGTAACCTGTCACCAGCCACACATGCGGAACAATGCAGTAATCAACGAAGTCGGTCAACAGGTGCGGTGACCCAGCGAATGTTTGCCGACGCTCTCTTTACCCCTGCAGACCAACGAGGAGTCTAGAGGTTTAGTGAACAATATGGTGACTCAATGTTAAAATACTCTTAAACAATATACTGGCTGGGAGAGAGAGAGGGGGGGGGGAGGGTTAGAGTGTAATAATAATAATAATAATAAACGGTTTATTAATAGAGTTGCAGCCGGTGGCTGAAAACATACAGACTTACATTTAATTTAGACATAATGATATAATATGCATTGAATACATTTACAAGGCTGTACAGTACATAAATCAGGAGTTGTTTATTATTTCAACAATAGATGGGATGGTGCTGTTCTTATATCTATCGGTGCGGGCTCTTATGGGCTGAATTTTGTTGTAGTGGCAGACTGCGCGAGTTAGGTGGGGGGCTGCAGGTGGCAGGAGGTGGCGATGACGAGGGTGGTGCAGTAGTCCACGGCCAAACCGTGTGTGTGTGTGAGAAAAATAATAGTGGAAGGAACAAATAAACTGCACAGAATCAACGTAAAAACAGTTTTAAACACATTACAAGTTTGATCATATGCGACGCAACTATGGAACCTTTAATTAATAAAGAAATTATCTACCTGAACACCATAGAGAATACGTCAAGAAGCTGTCAACCCACTCATAGAGAATACGTCAAGAAGCTGTCAACCCACCCATAGAGAATACGTCAAGACTCCCCCCCCCCCCCCACACACCTAAATTTATCATTCATCTGACTAAGAAGATTAACATTCACTCATTAACTTATTCAACAACAAAACAAACATTCTATGTCATGATCATAAAATTTCCCCCCATTATAATAAGATCACATTCTCACCTGTGTTAATGAAGATTCTACCTGAGCCTTCATTCTTGTCCACCTGAGGCCCGTCATCTTGTACTAGTCGGTGGCCCACTGTAAAAAAAATAAAGTATTACTGTTCTGATTTTTCATGTGAGGGAAGCATAGCGAAGATATATGGACACTTAGAGGCAAGGTTTAGTTTTATTATTCACGTTATATTAAGCCAAGTACAACATACAAAACATATTTAGAATAATTTAATAGTCAACACTTTATGGGTGTTTTTTTACCCGACTGGTTGACATGATAATAAACGCTCATCAATTATTCAACTGTGTCATAATATATTCATACACACAAGGAAAATAATATGTGAATCTACAAGTTTAACATCAGCTTTCTGGTCCAAACCACTCAACAACTATAGTCATTAGCCACCACAAAATTCTGGCAAATTTGATAGTGATACACAATATATTATAAAAAAAAATCCCCAGTGTAATATAAACTAGACACAGAATAAAAAAAAATAAATAAAAAATAAACAAAGCGAACTTTCTTTACCCCAATGACTCAACTTTCTTAACACACACACACGTACGTACACACCTCCACCAACCAGAGAACGTGAGCGTGTTCTAATCTCCGCTAACAAAATGGTTGGCTTACCTCCTGCTTTTCTCGGCACACAGATTGTCACTGAAGGATAGATACATAGAGGAATGGATAGATGCATGAATAAATGGATGGATAAACAGAGACACGAGTAACAAAGGATGATAAAAATGAATAGGGGGAAGAGATATTTAGGGAGATGGATAGGGAGATGGATAAACAAAGACCCACAAGTGACGAAAGATAAGAATGAAAAGGGGTATGATAAACAGAAACAAGAAGAAACAAAGAAAGAATGAATGAGGGAGACAGAGCTTAATACTAGGTAGAGAGACACCGAAGAACAACCATCTTGACCGGAAAATACAATGAGGACGTCAATAATTATCATAGCCCATTATTTTTTTTCCTCTTCCTGTTGTCAAAAGTCATCATCATCATCATCATCATTATCCACAGAGCAGTAGACGTTAAGGTTCATAATAATTCTTCATGGTACAGGATGATGAGTAATGATGAATAAAGATGAATGATTCTATACGTTTGTAATAAATCATGAGGCTTTTACGGGAGGTCATTATGAATGTTATACATCTAAGAACCATTGGAACGTAGTATATTAGTGAAGGATTTATTTGAATACGTTAATGATGACGTTGATTACCTGTGATGACGCCGGAGGAGGGGGGGGGGGGGGACAAAATTGTTTCTCCGTGTTGTGGATGTCATTTATACTGGTGGTTATTTGGAGTCATTTTCCAGAAAGTGGTAACCTCCTAGCCATGAAGCGGCGGTCAATGCACACGCTCTGGAATACAACCTAAGTTTTGGGAATTGATTTCAATGCCAAACCCCCCCCCACCCCCCCCCCCGTGACTTGACTTTCAGTACCACCATTATGCTCGAACAATCCAGAACATGTGGTCAGGTGCAGTTGGCTTTCTTCTTCAGTTTAAACCACAGATGCTGGTCTCCTTATGCCATTGACCTAACTCTCTATCACCCATGTTTGTTCTTCTTCGTCTGTCGGGTAAATTTCAGTCTATTTGTTAGCATAATCACCACTGTGGTAAGTATCAGTAAAAACAAACTTCTTCGCATTTAGTCGTAATTTTCTTGGGTTGTGAGCGCCCAACATGGTACGGACTCGTTAACAAACCCGTGACATTCCAAATGCTGGTAGAAGCGTGCGAACTGGCGAAAAATTTGCCCCGCTTTCTTATTACAGAGCGCGGAGCAAGCACTAATATTGACCACAATAGCAATACTGTATTGTACGACCCCGAGCTGAGCCCTAGAGTGCGACACAAGTGAGCCTAGGTATACAAAAGGAATAAGCGAGTGAGAATCTGAGTGAAAATCTGTTTTTATCTGTTTAGCAACAAATCAAATCACTAACTACTAATGTTCCCTTCTTGGAAGAAGTCTTGGACAAAACTAAGCATGTGCGACAGTATTACATAGATTTACCGATGCCCTTTAAGTTAGAACTAGTTAAGTAAATATGCTGCTTAAAATTGTATATAACAACACCTTACATACAAGACTAAACTGGGTTTTTCTCCTTTACTGAAGGCAGCAGCCCAGTTAGTAAGTGTAAAATCATCTATATTTTAGGATAAAGAAAGATTACAGTGAATACTTAAAGAAAAAATGCACAACTGGTGGGGTCCCATCCCACTCCTCCACTGATGGCAGCAGCAGCCTCTTCACTGAAATGTGAACTATGTACTGTGCACTGAAACAGTTCCTGTCGAGATGTACTATCGTGGACAAAAGTTCGCTCCCTGTAGTGAAACTGAGACACGGGAATGAGTCTCCGAACTGCCTTACCCTGATTGTTATCTGGTGCGGGTGTGCTGTGCGGGTCGATACTGCTTCAGTTTGGGAAGAAGCGAACTTTTGTCAACGATAGAACACTGAAACAGTTCCTGTTGAGATGCACCTCCTGATGTTGTTGCATCTGATATATTTTATTTTCTCCATCAGATACACACATTATATTGATCACTAAAGCAGAGTTTTGTGCAATTACTAAATCATTTATAGGTTTTACTGAAACATTTCCAATACCATTATTGCACCTCACCATTCATTAATACACCATGTCAAATCTCACTTCAATTTTTTGTTAAATTCTATTAAACTCCATAAGTTAAAGATGATGCTGTACCTCAACAGTGTTTGTAAACGATAACTTATAAAACACAACAAAATAATTGTTTTATAGGTGATGCATCATACACTTAACCGAGTACTTCTCTATATACAGTAGTTTCATTTCAGTTATGCCCACTTATAAGTTAGGTTGGCATTCCATAAGCACTATCTAACCTAAGCTATAAATCTAAATTGGAGAATAAATTTTTAACAACACAAATATCACAAGTAAGAAAAAAATGCTTCTTAGCATTTACATGTCTAATGTTGGCTAGGATAACATGGTACAGGCTTAACCAACTTCCACACAGCCTTGAGGCATTTCACATTTTATACTATATTACTTCATAGATCAACCAATGGCGCTTGACGGACAGGTGGGCGAAGTGCTGTGAATTGTTTAAGAAGCCCTTAAACAAACAACATCATATCGTCTGCCTGTTTGCCGAACGTTCACCCGAAAAAACTCAACATGTTAAGCCGTTTTTTCTCCCTCTGTACCAACTTGGGTGACGCTAGTTTACACTACCACTCTTTTAGTTTTGTACTTTAGGTGTCTAAATAAAGTTCTACCAGTATAAAATGACTCTTATTCATACCTATAATAGTACTGGTGTAAGAGAACCGGAAGAATAAAGACGTAAATGTGACAATGTCTGGAGTAGACGAGCACTTCCCACCAGACAACCCGCCATTGGCAAGAACTTAGGGAGTGGAAAATGGCAAGTCGGTCACTCTGTTGCTGTACATCCATGTTCGCCAAAAATATTTTACCCTCGTATTTTTTATTTTTTTTTCGTATGCTATAAGATATACAAAACCAGTTGGTGTACACTTTGTTGTTTATTCGTTAAAAATTATCCTGAGTATATTGGCTCTATTGGGGAGCCACAGGCCTCACCAGTTTCCTTACCAACCGTTCCAATAATGTTGATTTGTATGGCCGCGATAATTGTGAGATGAAATTAATTGATCTCCCTGTTTGATACATTAAAAATTTCTTCTTTTATAGCACTAAATTATCAAAATATCACCAATCTTTTGAGTCTTTATCTTTAACAACAAGAAAGCATGGGAGAAAGTTAGAGGAGGAACAGGAAGGAAATACTATGGCAGATATATTTTTTTACCAAGGTGTGAAGTTGAGTAATTGACAGCACTCAAGTCACGGTGGGGTTTGCTTCAAGTGCTTCTGTGATAAATCTTAGGGTTCCTTCACCTCCCCAACAGAAGGAGGTGGCGAAGGAAAATTAGAGGAAGAAGGCGGTAAATCATATGAGAACTGTAGAAATATCAAAGAAGACAATTATAGGGAGTGTGTGACCAAAAGCACGGCAACAGTCTAAAATCATCGTTCTCTTGGGAATGCTTGAGGGCGGGCCGGATTCCTATAATTGTGTGTTGTGGGCGTGTACGCGACTTTAATAAGCACGTGTATAGAGCTATGAATGGTTGGGTTTTCAGGCCGGGAAAAGTAAAAGCCAGCGGTATATAGCCGGGCCCGAGTTCATCGCTTAACACAGTGAGTCCTCAACTCTGATTCTCGATACACATACAGTAGTACAGTACTTCTTCGCCGGGTCTTGTATCTGAGGTAGGTGTGCCATGGTGTTTAATGGAGTACAAGTAGTAAGTTATGTTGAAGTAAATAAGAACACTGATTAACTATATGTAATTAATAATAATAAAGTTTCGTAATATGAACAGAAGGCAACAATAATTGTAGTAAGTTAACAAGACGAGTCACTAACCTTGTCTCCGACACAGATCAGCATGGGGACGCCAGGAGCAGCAATCATCACGGAAACATTCACAGGCTCGTTGTTTCCTGGGTTTACCTCTGGGGCAGCCACAGGAACAGGTAGCGCGATTTTATCTGGTACACTTTTGAGCGGTGCTGGTCTGGGTGTGTTGGCTGCCGCTGGCGTCATTGGTATAGTGATGGCAGCCCAAGTCACTCAGACATTCCGTAGTGGTAGACGTCTTGGCAGTAACAAGCGTAAGGCGTTAGACGAACAACGATACCTGAACAGCCTGCTGGAACGGGTGCTGGCGCAGGACAGAACAAGCTGCAGCAAGAAACTCATGTGCGAGCTTGCGGCACAGCCCGAGGACACTCTGCTGGAAGTGTCAAGGAACATCTTGAGCCTTGTAGGGTAAGACTTGTATCTCACAACACTTTATTTACTGATGTAGAAGTTATCCCTTTACACCACACCGACTTTTACTGTAATACCATGGAGTGATAACTTTAGTCTGCTGTGAGAGGGTTTGTGTTCAGGTTACAGTTCATTATTATCAGTGGGAGGGAGGGAGCCATTCCGTGGTGGGGTCAGTAAGGTTTTGTTGGTTAGAACACAACCCAACAGTTACGTTGTAACTCCAGCCCAGAGAGTGAGTCAACTGAGTTATAACATGAAACTACAAGATACACAAGACATTATGTAAAATTTTCCTTGTTCAGATCTGTGGTGAAGCCTGGGGAAGGGCTTCTCCCTCCTGGTGCTGCTGGGGAGTACCTGGAAGCCAAGAATCACGGCCACTTGGGGTTGGACTGTGCCCAAGAGTACCCCGCCTGCCCCTACGACGGCCAACACCTGAGGACCCTGATGATGACCCTCCTTCCTTAAGTCCCCCCCAGACGGTCCCCCTACCACCACCACCACCGAGTCTCGCCGCCACTGCCTCCCACTACCCGCACTGTACTGTATGATCCTGTATATAAAACATCCTCTCATACAATGGACAAAAATCATATATATATATAAGTCAATAAAACCCGAATGTACGTACATCAGTCAGTCATGTACCTAGTATGATGTACATAATGTTTTATGGACAATTACATATGAATTACTAGAGTATAATATATTTATGTAAGAAAAACCTAACGTAACCTTATCCAATCATCACCTAATATAAGAATTAAGTGTAAAAATAATAAAAAACATATTTATTTATTACAACAAATAGTTTTATCTCAGTTACCTCAAGATTCTCTCAGTATAATGGAGGAGGAAAATGGTGGTTGTCTGTCATTAGAATATTAAGTCGTAATGATTCTCTTCACAGTTCTCTCAGTTATGGCTGAGTTACATACACAGACTTACATACAGACTTACATACAGACTAACATACACAGACTAACATACACAGACTTACATACACAGACTAACATACACAGACTAACATACACAGACTAACATACACACACTAACATACACAGACTAACATACACAGACTTACATACACAGACTTACATACACAGACTAACATACACAGACTAACATACACACACTAACATACACAGACTAACATACACAGACTTACATACACAGACTTACATACACAGACTAACATACACAGACTAACATACACACATTCATTCATGCACACGCACATATATGCACACAAACATACATGCACACTCACAAACGTACACATGCACACAGTCTCAGATTAAACACACGACCGGATAGATAATCGGATAAACACACGACCGGATAGATAACCGGATAACCACACGGCCTGATAGATAACCGGATAAACACACGGCCTGATAGATAACCGGATAAACACACGGCCTGATAGATAACCGGATAAACACACGACCGGATAGATAACCGGATAAACACACGGCCTGATAGATAACCGGATAAACACACGACCGGATAGATAACAGGATAAACACACGGCCTGATAGATAACCGGATAAACACACGACCGGATAGATAACCGGATAAACACACGACCGGATGGATAACAGGATAAACACACGACCGGGTAGATAAGCTAAACACTCGGCCAGATAGATTTAGATAACCATACGGCCGGATAGATAACCACACTGCCGGATAGATAACCACATGGCCGGATAGATAACCACACAGCCAGTTATATAGCCACACGGCCGGATAGACAAACACACGACCGGATAGATAACCACACGGCCGGATAGATAACCACACGGCCGGATAGACAACCACACGGCCGGATAGATAACCACACGGCCGGATAGACAACCACACGGCCGGATAGATAACCACACGGCCGGATAGACAAACACACGACCGGATAGATAACCACACGGCCGGATAGACAACCACACGGCCGGATAGACAACCACACGGCCGGATAGACAACCACACGGCCGGATAGATAACCACACGGCCGGATAGATAACCACACGGCCGGATAGACATGATACACACCTCCCTGTCATTCTGTTAACCTGCGGGTGGTGTTCTTGAGGCTCTTGCCGGAACAGACAGATGGGAGAGATAGGTGAGAGACAGACAGGTGAGTGACAGACAGGTGAGTGACAGACAGGTGAGACAGACAGGTGAGTGACAGACAGGTGAAACAGACTACAACTACCATCTGTACAATAGTCGTAAACACCATATTTATTTCACTATCATAACGTCAGCCAATAAGATATGTTTATCAAAGTAATAAATAAAAATAAATCTTTATATGCAAAAGCTTTTATTACCAAGACCAACGAGTGTGATTGAGTAAGGAGCTTAAAAAGTAGCTATACAGTACGGGCGTCTAGCAAGTTACAGTATCACTCTTAACTAATATATAAAGATCAAAAATAATACAATTGACATATATATACATACATCTTGTTATACCAAAATAAATAAATACTTATATACATCATAGATAAATAAAGTGGCAGTCACGCAGAGAGCATCAGCAGTAAAGGATATACATGGTGGTTATGTCTGACACCAGCCTACCCACTTGACCTATGTTTACGTTATACCATCTTGCTTCTTCCTTTACATAATATTCAAACTATAATTAATTTGGGTTGGGTTGGGTTGGATTAGAGTGTATGGATAGGATTGGATATAGTTTACTCAATGACATAATTGAATGCAAAAGAATCCACACACATAACAGGTGGGAAGTGAGTTATGGTGTTGAAGGTAGTGGTGGCGCTGGCGGTGGTGTTGGTGGTGGTGTTGGTGATGGTGGTGGTGTTGGTGATGGCGGTGGTGGTAGTGGTGGCGCTGGTGGTGGGCAGGCGAGGTAACGTTTAAATACGGAAGGTCATCATCAGGTTCCTCAGGTGTTGGCCGTCGTAGGGGCAGACGGGGTACTCTTGGGCACAGTCCAACCCCAAGTGGCCGTGATTCTTGGCGTCCAGGTACTCCCCAGCAGCACCAGGAGGGAGAAGCCCTTCCCCAGGCTTCACCACAGATCTGAACAAGGAAAATTTTACGTTGTCTTGTAAGTTTCATGTTATAACTCAGTTAACTCACTCTCGTCCAGTGATGTTACAACCGTTGGCTGGAGTTACAAAGCAAGTGTTGGGTTGTGTTCTAACCAACCTAACCTTACTGACCCCCACCACGGAATGGCTCCCTCCCTCCCACTGATAATAATGAACTGTAACCTGAACACAAACCCTCTCACAGCAGACCAAGGCTTCCACCACCCAATACAATGATATGTGGTCAACGTTAGAAAACAGCCTAAAACAGACTTAAGTTTTACCTGACGAGATTGAGGACGTTGCGTGCGACATCTGGGAGGCGGTCCTCGGGCTGGGCAGCAAGCTCACATACGAGTTTCTTGCCGCAGCTTGTTACATCCTGCGCATGCACCAGCTCCAGCAGGCTATTGACTCTGGTATCCTCGTCACCCAACATATCACGCCTATTCCTTGACCTCCTGAAGCGTCCAGAGCGGAAAGTTTGCGTGGTACTAGTAAAGATGATCAAGAAAATGACAGCTATAGCGGTCAGTATACTGGCACCTGCCGCGGTAACAGCTGCCACATTAGCAAAATCGTTGTTAGTTGTCCCTGTGTTGTTGGCAGTGATGATTATAGGCGCAAAACCCGTGGGAAAGGCGGTGGCCATTGTGAGCTGTGGAGACGATGGAGAGGGTTTAGGTTTTATTCTTGTCTATATAGGTGTTGTTTCACTGACTACAGGTGTTTGTTTCACTGACTACAGGTGTTGTTTGTTTCACTGACTACAGGTGTTGTTTCACTGACTACAGGTGCTCTGCTTCACCACTGATCAGCTTTTGTGTAAACCATTTTCCTCATGTATGGACGGACACAGAGATACAGTTTTGCCATCGCAGTTAAGTTAATTTACCAGAGGACAGTTTCTGACTCTCCACCCCGACATGTTACTTGACATACGGTGTGGCCCCTCACATCACCTCACACACATGTTCATATTCCGTCTTGAACAGCCCCATAATCTTTTACCGGACAATATAAGAAAAATATCTAGATATTTAAGCTATAATTAATCATTCACAGTTCATTCTCTCACACGTGGATGATATTAGTTTATAGAACTATTACAACACCGACAACAGCTCGTGTCACTAGACCAACATTAAATATAATGGCCACTCATAATTCATCAGAGCTTCTCATTCACCAAAGTCAACACTCACCTTGGGGCGGCGTGAAGTATACTGTAAGTAATACCGTACAAGTTACTGGAAGCAGAGGAGCCAAGCGAGTGAGTCAGTGGCGGTCGCTCCACACTATATATACTGCCTTTTACCTGCCGCAGCTGAAGACTACCCCAGGTGACCCACTTGTATACTGAGAGGTGTGAGCGACGACGTCACTGAGAGAGGTGGTGGATCCCTCGGGAAAAGTTGCCATCACCACCTGGCAATGAGAGGACTGTAGTTGACGGTTATTACAGGAACTGTTGACTTAGCCGCTCTCGGATTTGGTCACCAGGAAGAAAGTCACAGATCTAGACTGTCATGGCTGTTAAAATAAAGGATAAAATGAATATGATTATGATTATTTAAATACCTCTTGTAAGAATTCCCAGAAAGGAGTCATGAGAGTTACTGCTGATAAGGAATGTTGGGAGTGAATATTGTAATAGCCAATGATTCAGCCGGAGAAGAACAACAGGCCATCAGTTGTATTAGTGAGGATAACAACACGGCACTTGTGTGCAGGCCGGGGTGTAGGCCACAGTGCAGGCCGGGGTGTAGGCCAGAGTGTAGGCCAGAGTGTAGGCCAGGGTGTGGGCCGGGGTGTAGGCCTTTCCTGTTTTATTCTTTATTTATTAACTTATTCTGTGTAATTTTATCCAAAAGTAATTTTAAAGTATAAAATTATATCCGCATAATAAAGAAGCGATGACGTAAAGAATGATCTTGTCATTTAGTTACCTTTCGAAGACTCATCACCGGTTGTTGTTTTTGTACGGGATTTCAATATAGTTTTATAATTCGTGTCCCTTCTTATACATTAAAGAAGTTCCACAGATAAATAATTAATTACATAAATCAATATAACTTAGGAACGGTCAGATAGATGGGCGACAACCATTACTTCATATGGAATTAATGAGCTTTAACATTTGTTCATATGTATCTTAAATAGAGGTAAAACAGCAAGTAAACAGATTTTGTCGTTAGCATTATTTTATGCCATGTATGTATGCCGTTTTTTAATATAGTGTAAGGATGCAATTACATTAATTTAAGAAAAGTATCGCAATTTTCAGGAGTGGCAGGGGAGCCAGCTAGTTGATTCAGGAGTTGAACATTGAACAGCCTGTGGCGGTAAGTGACATTCCTCCGGCACACACATTATGTTATCTGTACCATCAATGTTCATCTTGTTTTAAACCAATAAACTTGAACATATTGGAACCTTGAAATAAAAATAATTCTTTGTGTGATATTTTTATTGGTTTTGTAAGAATCAATTTTGTGTTCATCATGTGACTCGAGATGAAAAATGGATAAATTTTCCTTTTTCATTTCTGTCCAAGTAGTGTTTAGTGTATAATTTGAGCATTGCCACACGATGATGACAGTTATCTCATTATACATTATATAAAAGCCATGGAGAGATTTAAAAGTGTATAGATAATGAAATACGAATATTATTTATAGGAGCCGTCAACGTGGCGAGTTTACACACACGATGGCGCACCAACCTATAATGATTTAAACAGTGGATGATATTAGACAAGACCCATCTTAGCCAATCAGCCCATCAGTGGTCCCCCATCAGGTAAAGTCCTGATTGTGACCAGCCAGAAGCTGCTGTGTGGACAAATGAATACACGGACAAAACCCCACTTTTTAGAACACCACTTACTTCAGTTTCTATTGAATTCTAATGCCCTTGTAGGTTAGGTTAGGTTTGGTGAAGTTAGGTGGGATTTTTTCCTCTCAGGGCAGACAGTGGGTGCAGGTGAGACGGGCTCAATAACCCAGCTTGTGGGTCAGTATGCTCATCATCTGCTGACTATCATATGGACACGTGTTGTACAGCTCCCCACAATTCCATCCGAAGGCACCATAACTCTTGGCTCCCATGTACTCTCCAGCACCACCAGGAGTGAGGAGCCCTTCCCCAGGCTTCACAGACCTGTAGACATTAGTTCTTACATCATACCTGTGTCGACATTACCCCATATAAATTAATAGTTCATCGCTATAGTGGAGTAGTCTAGATGGATTGTGCAAGTTTAATTTTGTTCAGGTTCCCTATTTCTAGACATGTAATTTGCTATAACCATATTATATTGAAATTGTAAATGTTAAGTAGTGATTATAAATGACGTGTCGTGCGTGCACCGTGCAGCTTATCGTGCTGTGCCTGTAGCTACCTTACTGTGCCTGTAGCTACCTTGCTGTGCCTGTAAACCGAGTCGTGGCTGTGATTGTGGTGTCTTACATATGAACATTGTGTAGTTGGTTGTGGCTTGGCGTCAGCAGTACTATAGTGAGAGGCGCGCGCGTATCTTACCCGACCAAGGTGGTTATGTCACGTCCCAACTGTGGGAGGCTGTCATAGGGCTGGGCTGCAAGCTCACACATGAGCTTCTTGCCGCAGCTTGACGTGTCCTCCATCTTCACCAACTCCAGCATCTTGTTAAGGGCAGATTGCTCCTCATCCACCGCCCGTCTGCCCCTTCTACCAAAACGCCTTCTGTTGGAACGTCGGCCACCAAAATTTCGACGTGCGGCGCCAATGAGTGCCAAGCCGACAGCACCAGCGACAGCAGTCAGGGCCGCCCCGCCTATGATGGCACTAGCACCTCCCAAAACAAATGCCATGTTGATCTGTAAGGGAGAGGTGGGTCACGGGCCTGGGAGTAGTGATCATTCTTATACTTACCCACACCTGTCGAGTCCTCTTCTGCGTCACCAGTGTGTTGTGTTGGAACAATTCCCATGACAGTTCTCAGCCTGTGCAGACCTGAACACATACAGTACTATACCTGACGATATTGTTCCTACTCGTTAATTAACTACACGTGTACTTTATTATTGTTGTTATCACTTCCCTGCATGGATAAAGAAAGCTAAACATTCTCACCCAACTTCTATTCTCCTATCTGTAACAATGAGATTTGAATTATTGTCCCATATCACCCACCCATAAGTATCAAACCCCCACTGAAGAACAAAACAAAACACCTGTAAGTCACACCTGTCAACACTCACCTGAGACTGAAGATGAAGGAGTAGTTAAGTCAGGTGAGTCTTGTTCCACTGTGGTTCAAGTAGACGCTGCTCCACATTATATACAGTGTTATCCTCCCCAGGTGACCTTAAGACTGTCTCAATTAATTGTCTTTCACTCGTCAACACAAGACACACCCTCTAAACACTGTCATTCTACCTCCCTCCTTCCTTATTTCCTTCTCATACTCTCACTCTCTCTCTCTCCTTCATTACCTCTCAATTGGTCCCTCGATATAACGTACTTTCATCTCTATATAGCACCTGTATTATCTTCTCTTTGGTAAATAAATAAAGTTATTACCTTCTTTGTGTCTCGTTATAGATTGTGTCTCGTTATGTGGCCTCGGTCTCGTTATATGGCCTCGGTATCGTAAGTAAAGCAAACAACGCTAATTTCTCACGCCTCGTTTAATGACAAATACACATATAACTATTTTTAAGGTCTCTCAAGGCTTTTCCTGAAACTATACAAGGTAGTCTTATAGCAGTGGGAAGTATTATACGAGGTAGTCTTATAGCAGTGGGTAGTATTATACGAGGTAGTCTTATAGCAGTGGGTAGTATTATACGAGGTAGTCTTATAGCAGTGGGTAGTATTATACGAGGTAGTCTTATAGCAGTGGGTAGTATTATACGAGGTAGTCTTATAGCAGAGTGGGTAATATTTGTTATATTATATTGTCAACAAAGTCCCCTTCACTAGTGCGTTTAGAGGGGCTCGTCATATCAATATTCCACAAATCATTAGCATTGAGGTATCTGTTTTGATGTTGTTTTAATTTGATTCCATAATATGTTTACTATTGCTCTTTTCCTTCTGTCGAGTATAAACTGTTACGAGTTGGGGATTTAGAATATAGTTAAAAGTCTACCCAGATCCCAACAGGAAACAAAAAAAACAAAGACAATCGGACTATAAAAGGGTAGACAAAGGATGCGAGTTTTTGTTGTGTATAATAAAGTACCATAAATTCCTTGACAAATTATTCAGCTTTCTATAAATTACCATTAACCATACTTAACCTAAACATTAACAGTATATACATATTTATACAACATACAACAATCGTGAAGCAAGGTGGAGGTGGGAGGTAATATACGATTACAAATACTTAAGTGCGGAACTGAGATGGCTGACGAGTAAGGCTGAGTATTGTAGAAGACGGTAGGTAGTCACTGTGCCGTAGGTTTAGAGGATAGGTGATCCTATGGTCACTTCCCAGAGTGAACTGAACTCTCATCAAACTGGAGCTGATGAAGAAGACTTGGAGGAGGTGACGCAACAACCAGGATATGGAGAAGGGAAACCCCGGAGTGGTAACTAAGACGAGTCATACTCGTGTTTCGTCCCTAGATGGCGTTGCTCGTGGTGCTGGGTAGGTAGATCAGGACAATTGATGACGTGGTTCGTAACAAAACAAACACAGGTCTGCCACACTGCACAAAACCTGACGAGTCCCTGTAAACACACTAGTGAAGGGACTTTGCCTCCTGTCTGGTTTATATTTCTGTTCCTTCACACAACTATAGGAATCATTAAACACAAGTTTTTTTTTTTGGTATAGTTGAGAGAGACCATTAACTTTTGTGTATCATTCATTAACCTTTTTCAGAAGGAGAAAACACATTAGCTCACCCGGGCCCACATCAGGGCCTGGAGGACGAAAATATAATAATAATAATAATAATAATAATAATAATAATAATAATAATAAATAAAAATTATAATAAAACTACAAAAATAAAATAAAACAATAATAATAAATAAATACAAAAATGAAGAAAAAATTCAAGAGTGAGAAACGACATAATGTAAATATGTTGTGTTGACAAAGTAAGAGAAACAACCAAGACCTACAACTGTGTGTAAATGAGGCAGAAAGACAGATGAGCAACCTGGGACTTGGTCATAATTTTCGTGATGCCATATAGCAGCAGGGTCTACCATTACACAACACATTATGCCTCCAATATCTTTCCAGGCAACGTTTCGATATATGTTAGGAGAGACATGAGAAGCGTAACCTGGTAAAAATAATAGTTTCATAATGATCATTGAGTCAGGTATTGAGGCTCATGGTTTTAATGGTTCTGTCCAGGTGAAAGTTTGTGTTAAATGTTGGTGGCTGTGAATGCGTCCTTATCACTGTAGGAATTAATACACACACACACACACACACATTGTTACTTCCTTGTTATGTCTCCGAAAACTGGCGCTGTACGCGGGTGGTTGATGGGGCAGGACACAGGTGATACTCGTCCAATTATTATAGTAGTTTTATATAACAAAGTGTGTATGTGTGTGTGTGTCAGTGTGTCAGTATGTGTGTGAGTGTGTGCTTGTGTGTGTGTGTCAGTGTGTCAGTATGTGTGTGCGTGTGTGCTTGTGTGTGTGTGTGTCAGTGTGTGTTCGCACGCCTCTACAAGAACGAATATCCCTCTATTAAACATGGTGCAATACTGGGTGTGATGGTGGCAGGGAGGAGGAACTACTGTCTTCAGGCTGGCTGGACCGCTCTAGTCTACACCAAAACATGTCACAGAGAGAGTGAGAAAAACAAAACATCGACTAATATTCTAACTCATCATTATTGTACAAGGTGACCTTAGATCTACTTGTTGTTTCTATATATAGATGCCATTGACCACAGCGTCCAATGTATATGGCAATATATCGTGTAGTGATGAGGGGGTGCAGCGGCAGTATCGATTTTTCACAGGAAGATTTGTAGCTGGCCAGACCACAATAACTTCCTCTACTCATTACGAGTAAAACGTGAGGATTCCGTCATTGTAGTATGCACAGTGGTCCCCTTCACTAGTGCGTTTACAGGGGCACGTCATGTAAACATTCCACAAATCATCGAGATATTTGTTTTAATGTTTTAATTTGATTCCATGTTGTTTACTATTGCTAATCTCCTTCTGTTGAATGTAAACAAACACAGGACTGCCACACTGCACAAAACCTGATGACCCCCTGTATAACGCACTAGTGAAGGGGACTAGTAGGAGACCCTTGAGAGAGACGCCACTTTGGTAGTTTAGTTAACTTATGCCAGACGATTTCATTCAGCAAAAAGGTTACGTAAACATTAACTTCATTTATTCAAGTATTTTCAATATCAGTTATCTCAATATTCCTCCTAATTTCCAGTATTTCTTTCATATATTTAGGAAGAATTTTTAAGATGACCTAAATAGTCCTCTCTCCTATGTCCCCGATAACGTGAATTCTGAACTAGTCATTTTTGCGTATTTTTTTTTACCAGAAGTCGTCCGATATGGGAGCTTGACATGCACGCAATTCCGGAATGACTATAAATTGCGGGTCATTTGAGTGAGAAATTGAGAGGGTTGTATTTATGTTCACGTGTGCATCTTGAGCCCCTGACACGCGACTTAGGACATGCAAGATAGGTTCAACGTTCTGTCGCTATATTTATTTTTGGGTGTATTTTTTTTCACATAATTCAACCTGAAGAAATTATAAACAACCAATATTGCCTTTCGTAAAATAAAACGAAGACTACACTCTACCCGTCTTCACAATAATAACCATCTAATCCACTAATACTCTGCTAAGTCTTGGAGATTTATAAACGTACAGTTAACTACTCAAGCTCGTTCGCCTCTCCCTCTGAAACACGAACCCCAGAGAGATACAAATATATGAATCCAAAGCATTTATGAAGAGAATAATGTCTCAGTCTACTGCTTTGGATTCACTAGTCTGACTGAATATCCGGGGGGGGGGGGAGGGGGGGGGGTCGTGGTGTAGAGGGAGAGGTGAACTGACCTGATTAGTTACCTGTACATACCTGTATTTGTATCTATAATGATGGAGACTTTATATAGTGTAATAATTAAGTCAATATAACACAAGAGTTTGGTAAAGGCAAAAGGAGATTTGTGGAGCAGACGTTGTGATTATGAGAAGTTATTAATGAATGTGTTTGTGTGTGTGTGTGTGTGTGTGTGTGTGTGTTGTGCTTATTTATTAGGGTAGGTAGGCCATAACCTGGTCCATGAGCTGTGTACCACCTAGGGGACACTCTGGGAAGGCTCGGCCACAGTCCCCGCCAGCTGCACCCAGACTCTTAGCTGCCAGGTAGTCCCCAGTAGCCCCAGGGGGTAGTAGTCCCTCCCCGGGTCTCACCGATGGTCTGCACAGGTTAGAGGGAGAATAACCAATTAAATACTGGAATACTAACCTAACCAATTATAAAGTTAAGATAAAGGGGAAGGCAAGAACAGACACGACAAAATAACGAAGATCAAATAAATCCCAAACGACAAATAAAGATAACTGAAAACAATATAAGAAAGCATAAAAATCTGAGAAAGAACAGACGAAGACTAAATCATTGAACTCACACCAATAGTTACCACAGAACACGACGATTGTGCACCATGAGTAAACACAAGACTGTCATTACCTGTTATATATTACTCATATTAACTACCTCACTTCCTCCCTGCCGTCTACTACCTCACTCAGTACTCATCACATGTCCCCAAACAACCTAAGTGTAGGAAACTCTAATCATCTTGTCTACTTTTCTTGTAATTACATCGAGTTTCTCTGAAGTAGTGAGACCTCTAAGTGGTGATGGGAAGGGAAGGGAGGTGGGGGGGTGAGGGGAGGTAAGGAGACATTGATTAGAGCTAAATTGGGTTGAGGTGATTAGGAGACGGCAATGAGACACGGTTGAGAGATTGGGGTGGTTGTAGTAGTGGTAAAGCAAGAGACAAACACACAAACATTTTTACCAAACTTTAAATTATTTTCTTTCCTTTGGCTTAACTTGTATTAGAGGGAGTTTCTATTAGGGTTGTTTGGCAATGATGATACCGAGAGAGAGAGAGAGAGAGAGAGAGAGAGAGAGAGAGAGAGAGGTAATATATGTGGATAAGAGACTTGACAGATAAAACAGAAAGAAGTAGACGGAGGAAGATGAACAAGAAGAGAAAAAGAATTAAGATAAATATTAAATTTAAGGGAGGAACAGGAGAAAAGTTAAGAGGAAGTTTGAGGAAGAAGAAGGATAAGCGGAGGAGGATAAGGAGGAAGAAGAGGAAAATAACGATAGAAGACGACACTAGCGGACAAGAAGCAGAGAGGGAGGAGGAGGAGGAGGAGTTTGTGTTATTGTGGCGTCCCTAATAGTGATATTAATGACCTGTGAACGCTTGAGTTTCTCTCTCTCTGGACTAAGACAGTAGTAGTAGTAGCAGTAGTACTAGTAGTATGGCTAGTAGGGGGGGATGGAGGCCATTTACAAAAAAAGAAAAGAAAAAATAGTATTAGTAGTAGTTGAGATGTCGACTGTCCTCTCTCCTTAGGTCGGCTTTGCTCTGCCTCAGGGGAACGAGAGCATCGGCTCCAAAACCGACAACAGTCACAGATATTGACTATGAGGCAACAGTCACTGAATGCCGCATAGATCTGCGGCTCAACTAATTCAACACAAATAGGATAGCTACTTATGTATTAGGATATTTAATATTAAGGTAATAAAACGGCGGCGAAGGTGTGGCTCTTGGGGGAGGCTGGAGGCCACGTTAAAAAAAAAAAGTAGTAGTAGTAGTAGAAGTAGTGGTAGTGGTAGTAGAAGAGGTAGTAGTAGTAGTAGTAGTAGACGACTTACCCCACCAGGTTAAGAATTGCTCGTTCATCGTCAGTGAGGTGGTCGTCCCTCACACCACCAAGGTCACACAAGAACCTCAGGCCACACCCCGTCACGTCTTGGGCCCGGATCACCTGCAGCAGCTTCTCCATGGAGGTCCTCTCCTCCTCCGATCGTGTTTGTAGTCTCCTGCTGCCGCTGTTGCTGCTTCTGCTGCCGTTGCTTCTCTTGCTACGTCGTTTGTAGCCGCCACCACCACCTTTTCCACCGTGGCCATCTCCACCACCACCTTTTCCACCTCCACCACCACCTTTTCCACCGTGGCCACCTCCACCACCATAGCCGCCCCCGCCACCTTTTCCACCGCCGCCGCCTTTTCCACCTTTTCCGCCGCCACCGTAACCACCGCCGCCATTTTCCTTATTGAGGACAAGCTTCTTCGCGAGGCCCGCCAGTCCCAGACCTATAGCTCCCGCCAGGGCCGCCCCACCTGCCAGGGCCGCCACGCCGCCACCCAGCAGGAAGGTGGTGGTCGTTACAGTGGTCATGTTCACCTGCCGGAGACAACACCTGTATCACTAACTGCTGCGTCACTCAAGTCTTAATCTGATAGAGCCTATGGTAGTCCAGCCTAACCTTATAATTTATCCTGACCAAACCTAACCTTGTTCTAAGTCTTACCTCTCTCTCACACCTTTACGAGAAATAATTACATTGTTTACAAACCCCTGAGACTCTCTTAACCCAAAGTGAGAGCTACTGTGGGAACCGTCTGCTGAACAAGTAATAACTGGTTGTCCAATTCAGTACTGATATATTTATACTTCAGAAACCATTATAACAACCTAACCTAACCATCCCTAACCTAACCAACCCTAACCTAACCAACCCTAACCTAACCAGCCCTAACCTAACCTAGTTTAAGTTAGTGTTAAGTTAGGTTAGATCATAATATCTCTCCCCCATGGCAAAATTTGTGTGTGAAGAGTGTATATAATAAACTGGCTTCACGCACACTGAATAACCTGACGTGATTAAGGTATGCAAAGGTTAGGTTAGGTTAAGTTAGGTTAATCTTGAGGTGGATTAAACTGGGGTGGGATATTCTTCAGGTGATAAAATCAATTGAATGGAAAAAAGAATATTGAATAACTGAAGAGAGAGAAATGAACTCCAAGTTAAGGAGTGATAGTTACCGTCCACGAGGCTTGTGCATATACTGTAGAAGGCGCTGCTGGGGGGAGACTTGGCCCAAACCTCGTTAACACCGCTTTTATATGTCCAGCCAGCCAGGGTATACTGTCATGCCCTCTCTCCTCCTCCACTCACCTGTTGAATGGTGTTACATCAACAGTATCTTTCCCCTTCTCTAATCATTCCTCCTCCCTCCCTCCTTCATCTTTATTCCCTCCTTTCTCCTACCTCCACCATCATCATCCCACAATAATATTAATCAACAGTCACCACTCCCATCACCACACACCACCCCTCACCACACACCACCACCCTTCACCACACACCACCACCCCTCACCACACACCACCCCCATCACCACACACCACCACCCCTCACCACACACCACCACCCCTCACCACACACCACCACCCCTCACCACACACCACCACCCCTCACCACACACCACCACCCTTCACCACACACCACCACCCCTCACCACACACCACCACCCCTCACCACACACCACCACCCCTCACCACACACCACCACCCCTCACCACACACCACCACCCCTCACCACACACCACCCTTCACCACACACCACCACCCTTCACCACACACCACCACCCTTCACCACACACCACCACCCTTCACCACACACCACCACCCCTCACCACACACCACCCTTCACCACACACCACCACCCTTCACCACACACCACCACCCTTCACCACACACCACCACCCTTCACCACACACCACCACCCTTCACCACACACCACCACCTTCACCACACACCACCACCCCTCACCACACACCACCCTTCACCACACACCACCACCCTTCACCACACACCACCACCCTTCACCACACACCACCACCCTTCACCACACACCACCACCCTTCACCACACACCACCAAAACACCAATAACAACACGAGATAACCCAAATATCCACACAATAACAACATAGTTAATACCATCTGTTGCCGCTACTGTTCCGCCACATGTCTCACAGTAACGAAATACCTTAAGAAAAACGCAATGTATTTTTTAAACAGTATCATCTACCTATAACTCTCACGTAATGGGAGAGTTATAATGTTTCTTTCTCCTTAACGTCTCATTATCATGTTCCTTTCAGCGCTCGCCATAATGTTTACCTCTCGTCTGTAATATAGTTTATAATTTATGTCTCGTATTAGGGCCTTCAATGTCTTAATGTGGCTCGAAGAAGTATTACTTTTTATACTTTCTGAGGATAAAAGTCGAGATAGTGGAATTTCTATTCAACTGTCTATTATAGTTAATTCCGTTATATCGAGGATCTGTTATATATGAAACCCTTATCTAATGAACTATTATAGCGATGATCAGTATAAGATTAGTAGTTATAGGTGTTATAGTCCTAGATATAGCTACTTCAACACTCACTATATCTTTACCCTTGTTCAAACGTTCAAGATATATTCCTGTACTAAACGCAAATTAAGATATAATTATTCCCACACATGTATATAACCTGTGATATATTTTATTTTAACTGATGTCTGTTATCTTAAGCCCACACAGTGTTTTGGGGTCATGATAAAGACTCCTTTGAGGCGACACTTGATTGACGAGAGTTGAGGGACATACGACTCGATCGCCGCTCCATTACTCTCAATCTTGGGTTTTCTCTCAACAACAACCTATACTAAACTGACTGATAGTGTATTAACCACCCCGACGCCGCCGCAGGAGTTGGTGTCTTCTTGTACGACAGGGTGGGGGGGGGGGGGGGGGGTTAGGTAAGGTAGTAAAGTCTCTTCAATCAATTTCCTCGTGTAAAATAAGATATGGTGAGATTTTTTGAAGCGTTGACTCACAGTTAAAAGATCGTAATTAGGGGAAAAAATCTTCACTATACAATTCTCAAGCAGTCAATGAACTTCACTGTACTTACCCCAAAAATTACCTGCAGTTTTCACCTGCCTTATTATATGAAATTTACCTTACAAACACTTATTATCGTCTGGTGTGTGCTATTTGTGCCGTCATAAACCTAAATAATAACGTAATTTTTTCCTCAGATGAAGTATATTACACTCCTGTGGGATAGACAGATATGTATAGTGTGATACATGTATACACTTCTCAGTTATTACTTAGAAAATATACATAGAGATATCCGTGACACAAAGGCAACCAATGAGAGATCCGTAAATAAACCGATAACCAATCAGAAGCGAGAATGCAGCCAACCACAACTATAAAAAGCAGAGAAGGTAAACATTTTGGTTGACTGGTTTACAGATTACTCATAGCATTTTATAGTCTATACACATAAGTGGAATACATAGTCTCATCTATAGAAAGCTCCAGGTTACTAAATACAATATAATAACATAAAAGCTTAAATATCATAAGACTTTCCTCGCGGCTACTCCGAACGCCATTGTTGTTTTGAGAGAATTACTCACCCAGTCACCCCCCTTCAATCACACCCCTCCTCCCTCAATCACACCCCTCCTCCCTCAGTCACACTCCTCCTCCCTCAGTCACACCCCCTCCCCCCTCAGTCACACCCCTCCCCCTTCTCTTATCACTCACCACAAAAGATCTTAACCCTTTGAGGACGATGGTCTAAGTCACACACACACACACACACACCATGAAACACCAACACAACAAAGGCATTTCGTCTTATTAACTCTCCTCCTTTAGTCGACAATCTCTCTTCCCTTTCTCTTCGCCGCAATGTTGCTTTAGTTTCTCTCTTTTACATGTACTTTAACGGGCAATGTTCGGTGGATTTGGCATCCTGTGTACCGCCAGCAAGGCCGTGGGCTCGTAACACTCGCGGTGCCCACCGTTTCTCTGTGGATGTCGGTCACAGTAGAATAACCCATTATAGTACATCCTTCTTTCCTCACACAGCCAAACTGTGGAATGTTTTGTCTTCTTGTGTGTTTCCATGCTCATACAATCTGCCTCACTTTAAAAAGCTGGTTTTCCGGCATCTTCCTGGTGTAGATTAACACAATATAACCTTTTTCTTCTCTATTTTCAATTTCTTTGTTCTTTTTCTCCCCCCAGGCCCCGTTGTGGGTCGTTTGAGCTGTGCCCGGGTGGACTAATTCCCGAAAAAAAAAATCCTTCAAAAATACCATCAACATAAATATAATCTTCACTTTCCCACAAATAACTTTTACCTTCATTACAAAGCACAGTTCCTTAATAAAGCACACGATGACGTTGTGTTGGGGGCCATAAGCAGATTGTTTGGCGTGATGCAGGAGTTTGTGGGGGTATCTCTCTCTCTCTCTCTCTCTCCTTACCTTCGCTCGTCAGTACATCATGACAGAAGAGAGAGAGAGAGAGAGGAAGGCATGGAGATAAAGAAAGGGGAGGATAGTGCAGGAAACGAGAGTGTAGGAAGGGAAAGGGAGAGAGAGAGAGAGGGGAAGGGGAGAGTATCGGGAGGGAGAGGGAAAGAGAGAGGAGAGGGAGAGTGTAGGAAGGGAGAGAGAGAGGAGAGGAGAGGAAGGGCATCATAGTCACTCAGCGCTGCAGGGAATAACAGATGACACAGCGTAATGTTATGGTCACCAAGCACCTCCCCCGTCACCTGTTGATCATTACAGTAAACTAGAGAAACACTGGGAGACAATCCTTACCATCAGATGTGTTAAGATAATTCTAAAGTAATGAAAGAGGTCTCGGTCAGTGGGTCAGGACAAGCGGTCTTGGTTGGTGTCTGGGGCCGCGGGGCTGCTGTACGGAGGACCTACTGACCTCGGAAGAATCAAATGCTCGTACTCGACCGTCCTTACGTCTGTCTGTCTCCCGATACGACATAACACTTTTAGATACAGGAAACTCTTGTCTCAAGTGTATTTCTGACGCCATTTAAGCCTTTAATGCAGACGCTCTCTCTCTCTCTCTCTCATCAATCACGGTGTGGGTTTAACATCAGGTGTTTCTTACTGAAGTTTCTCTCTGGTAACACTGCAGTGATGATTGAAGAATATTAAGTTACGTATATCGTTAATATATTAAAGCTGGCATTAGGCTGAGTGGAACTACTGCATGTATACCTGTATACATATCCATAATCATGTATAGCATTCATCAGTAACATCTTAAGGCAGTTAGGTAAGGTAAGGTACGGTTAGGTTAGGTTACGGTGGTTAATCTTTAGGTGAAATAAACTAGGGTAATGGAGAGAGATTCTTCAGGTGATCCGAATCGAGTTTTTTTTCTTTCCTTCCCCGACATAAAACACAGCACATATAGCTTGTGAAGAACCACCTGTAGTGCATCTAACTATGTGATTCCCTCTCTGATGACTGTCTTTCCCCCTAGTCTCACACCTTCCATGCATAACCATCTATCACAGTGGGCGACCAATTCCCTCCCTTCCCTGCGCTGTTTACCAGTTTTTTCCTCTCAGCAAAGATATAATGTATAATTGTAAAATACTTTGTACTAGGTAAAGGTTTAGTATAATAATCACTTCGACATTCCTAAGGTAATCAAATGTAACCCGCCTACCTGTTGTGTTAATTAGTGAATATAACGAATGAGTTAATCGCTGAAAGTATCAATTTAAAATACAGTACATTAATTTAGCATATATCTTTTCTCGTCACATTAATTAAAGATTTATAATGACCTAGAAGTTGTCATGTTCACGCTACGTATCTTAGTATAGTATAGTAATTTGCACACTCGCGCGCACATACACACACTCACTCTATATATGCAGTAAATGTGAACTTCAGTCTCACGTCCACAATTTACCTACTTGACTCAGAGAGGCAGCGTAATGCACTTGAGAATAATGACGGTGTATTGGTACGTGTTCAAGAATGTTTTGTCATTTTAACACATTGCTCGACACACCCTCGGCCCATCTCTCGGTGACAGTGTGCAGGAAGTGGAGCTGCATGTTGATGGTGCATATAATTTACGGTCTGTGGCTCGTGAAATAATCCAAGGTTTTCATTCTTCAAGGCTTCAAGGTGGGTGAGTGAGCAGTTTAGGGTGTGGTTCATGTATGTATGTATGTATATGTATGTATATTTTGGTTCACTGGGTCAACTATTGGGTGTGTTTTTTTTAATGCCAACTAATATATGTGTGTGTGTAAGGGGGGGGGGGGGGTCAAATTGTGATACCATACACGTCATGCTATACTACTGTACAATTGACAAAGGTGAAAATTATATAATGATTGTAAATTTTTGACGGTGGACATAGTTTCCACAGGTTACGAGGTGACTCAAGTTCACATGATTGTTGTCAATGATATTATTTTGCTTTTAGATATATGAGAACTTGTATTACTTATTAATAGCAGTAGTAGTGATAATATTGTCTAGTAATGTGTATTAGACCCGACCGTCATCTACCCACGAGAAGAATATCACAGTAACTGGCTGCCAGACGTCACCATCATGCAAGGCAAACCGACTTTCTCAGTAAAACAATTAATGTTAAAAAATAGACATAAACAACAACTGAACCTTTAACGAAATTATAATAACTAGGCTAACTCAATAAAAGCAATTCCATAATCGTTAAAGTATTATTTTTTGTTTATGAAGGATAATAATCTGGTTGCGAGCATCATCAGAAAATAGACAATAAAGATGTAAATATGTTGGTCGTGGTAGATATGTAACATAGTGTTGCCTTTCCTACCCGCCAGGGGGGGTGTTTACTAACAGAATATCACATATATAATATATATATATATATATATATATACTGTATATGCCAGTGAGCTTCACAAAGTCATACATGTTACCAAGTTAATAATGAGTGACACACATGTCAACCATTTTCAAGATTCATTGTTTGCTGTGACCATTGGTCTTAAGTTTCCTTCACAAGTTGAGTGCTTTTTATCAATGAAAGAGACAGCACATGGAACTTCTTTTATTTTCCTCCTGATGTTTTCAGATTTCCTCGTCTCCTCTACTGATTGCGTGTTATATTTAATTAAATTAAAATGACAACATCCCTAAACGCTAGCACAAAATAAAAGCAGTTGTGGTGCTCTGAGCCCCTTCCAAAGACCAGAGGTCAGTGCCTGTGAGACGAGGCTATGTTCTTCAAGGTGTGTACTGTATCTTCAATATAATGCCATTTCATCGGTATTATAAACCTGCTCAGGACTTGAGTGTTAATCATTCACTAACTTAACAACTCGGCAGCTGCTTCCTTGTCTGCAGAACGTTTTCCACCAGACACTTCATGAAAACTTAATCCATGTCACTTCTTAAAATGCTGAAGCCATCCCTCTGTATATTCACATTCATAGTTTAATCCAAGTTCATCATGAAATAACTTAGCCTGGGCCTTCACCATATCACTTGGAAGTTCAACACCTTCACAACGACTTTTTCTAATGTACATCAGCTTCTTTGAATCAGTCAGCAAAGAACCTTAAAAGCTTATCCTTCTGCTTTTTAAGTTATATATGGTTGATGAACCAACACCAATAAATATCACACAAGGTTCGCACCGACACACCACTTTCAACTTTCTTCATAAGTTCTACCTTCTCTTGTATTAATAGTGAATGGTGTTTACGTTTCACACCACCACTGACATTGCTGTTTTTTTTTAAAGCCATATTTGGGGTCGCAGTACCAGAAAACAGTGAAGGTAGAAAGTTGCTGTATGTAAACAAACTTTGAGGGAAGGTGGTAGAGAAGTAGCCTCATCAAAACATCAGCAGCGGTTCAGTAAACTATTTTGAAGGGGCGCAGAAAAATGCGACCACCTTACAACTGTCAGGAAAAGTGACTGCAGGAAAATTGGTGGTCGACCTGTAATACAATGGTCTGTGCTAGGATGGTCTTCCAAAGTCCACAGACCCACACCTGAGAAAAATTAAATTACCAATACAGTATAACAGAGATTATGAAAGAAAACATAACTTTAAAGACGTTTTTATTTTCATATAAAACAGCAAACATATATAAGTTTACTTACAACATTATCTTTTATCATTTTAACTTTCATAAAATACACAAGTACTGTACATACAGCATCCCACACTCTACTAAAATTTAACATTTTAATTGCTAATATACAATTGCTTTTATTTAGACATAAGACCATCAGAATTTCTTTATTTTCTTATGCAGATTCTTCTCTTTCATGGCCATAGTTCTTATACGCTTCCAATACTCTTTAGAATTTGGGTCCAATTCATTCATCGGTGGGGGCTTACCTGAAAAAGTCAAGACACTTTAATTCTGGATGGATTATTAGTAGTATGTATGATAAACTTCTCATCAAAAGAGGTTGATACAGGAAGAATTTAAACCTTGAGTCCCAAAACAAGCTGGCCGAGATACTGAACAGAATGAACTAAGTGATGCAGATGTGTTGTGAGGTCAAATGAAAACTGCCATACTGAAGGATGCCTAAAGAAATGTGTGAAAATGTAAAAATAGGATGCACAATGACGGTAATTTCAGGGAGGAATGAATACATTAGCTCTTTGGTCCCAGCCTATGGTTTAAAATAATAATAATAATAAAAATAATAATAATAATAATAATAATAATAATAATAATAATAATAATAATATTAATGATAATAAATAATATAAATTAGCCTTAGAAACTAATTGAACAATGTTATAAGCCATTAAAACACCAAAAAAGAAAATATGAATCTTGGTTAGCAGCTGCAGTTCCTTCTTGAGCACAACAATTAATTTGGGCTACTGTAGCTTCCTAACATCTCCCTATGCTGACAAGTTATTTATATACTATACTCAAGCTAAACTTCATCATATACTGTACCTCTATATAACTACTTTCTATTAACAAATGCATCTAATTCTTCCCATATAACTGTATACTGAATTCAGGTTTACATCTACCAGACACTCGGGTATCACTCTCTAGGCCGTCAGAAGTGTAACCTGACACACGTCCTTCCACCATGGCGTTTGAAGGTAGCTGTGATATTGATGGGGGTGAAATCTTAATGCTGGTAACACATGGCACCATTGTATAGTATTGCTCATGACTGCCCCAGGATAAATGAAATGGAACACGGAAATATCAAACCATACCTCATACAACCATAGGACTCTAGTTCTAAGTGTGCAAAGTACAGTTGGGGCCAAAAGTTCGCACCCTCCCAAAATGAAACAGCATCGACCTTAAACAAGATACAGTAATATCTTCGTTAACCGGAATCCCTCAAACCCGGAACTCTCTGATAGCCAGAATTGAAATTTTCTCGGAAAATCATTCCCAAAGCCGGAATTTTCCGGAAAATTCCGGCTTTGGGAACGGTATTCTGAGGAGCACATTTTCCAGAAAATTCAGATAAAATTTTCCCGATACCCGAAAAATTCCGGGGAAGGGGGAATTTTTTCTGGGCTTGAGAGATGAAAATCAGGTGTATTTTCCGGAAATTCCGGGGATGAGGGATATTTTCCGGGTTCGAGAGAGTTGTCTCGTTACCCGGAAATCTGTCATTCCCGGAAGTGCTCTGTACCAATTGTTCCGGCTAACGCAGATATCACCCAACAGTTTAAGTCACTTCGGAGAATCATTCCCGTGACTCGGTTTCATCACGGGGAGCCAACTTTTGTCCGCAGCTGTACATCCATAGAACTGAAAAGGTTACAGCATATGCAGATAAAAAAACATGGAGGGTAACATTAGTAATGCCTCCAGAAACTTAAAAATAAAAGAGAATGAAGTTTGAAATTTTTAATATGAAGCTAGAGAAACAAGTCAAAGTGCATAAACAAGCAGTGGATGAGGATGTTGACAAACTGGTAAACTATTCAGGAAGAAGATATAAATATGCACAAAAGGAGTAGCCAGGATAAGTGTTGTTTTGGATAAGGAAAGAAATACTATGATGGTGAGAGATAAAGTCAGACTCAGAGAGATACTCTACTTAAGAAATCTGATGGGTATACAAGAGTCAAGAAAAATACTTTATAGGGACAACAGGACAAGAAATTACAAGAAAACAGATAAAATACAATGAAGGAGAACAACTTACAAAAAAGGTGGACTGATCACGAGATTCATTTTTTCTGGCATTACACAGAGTCAGGGAGGTTTTATAATGAAAGCTGCTCACTGGGGGATTGGGATCTCTGTTTCATCTCCCATAATGGAAGTCAGGGTTGATTTTTAACTCATAATCAATCACACCATCAGCCTCATTGAAGGGAATTTGGTATATCAGTTGCCAGTGACTATGCTATGAAACTAGAGGAGGAGGAGGAGGGTATACAAGCTACCTTCTTCTCCAGCTCCACCAGAAAAAGTGATTTCAGGATCAATGCCATTTATGGTTATAGCCAGTTAGCCAAGTGGCTCTTGTTATGCCAAACCTGCTAGAAAAGAGTGAAGTTGTGCAAGAAAGAGCTACAGGGATTGAACAAACAGGCACTTCCTGGAAGTGTTGACCTTTTTTACTGTCTTTAGTATACTGTATTGGTAGTTAGGGTATTGTAGGCTCTCAATCTCCCCCTAACCATTCAGTTTTTCATAATTATCCTAGAACCCTCAGGAAAGAATCAGTTGTTAATGACCTGAGAGAAGCCATTAAGATAATAAGTACTGTAGACAGAAGTCATCCAATCATGTGTGCCAGCACTGTGCAAGTCAGAGCCAAGAACCAAAAACAGTGTTAACAAACCTACATTATTAAATGGATGAACATGGACATGAAAGAGCAAGAATCTCAGTAGATCACTATAAACATTGGTGCCTGACTAAAATTTGGAGACAGCCACAGTCCATTCTTCAGGAACTGTAGAAAACTCTAGGAGAAATTATGATTATGATGATGACCTGAAGGAAGTAGAAGATAAAAAACAATAATTTTTATATGAATAATTAATGTAAATTTATACACCTTAACTGATGAGACTTAGTAAGAGATATAAACCTTATTGGAAAGAGGATCCAAATAATAATCTCATGGCTCATTAAGTGCCAAGAGATCAACTTCTGTTTGATATTCCACAAAAATATAATCATCTCGGCTAAAAATCTACAAAAAAAAGAACACAAGGACTCACCAGTTCTCAGTGTCCATAGCCATTCTGGATACTCTGAGTCATCCTTGAGTATAATATCTTCACGATTTTCCTTCACTGGATGGGACCCACACACATTGTTCACCAGCTTCTCGGGGTTGGTCTCCACTGGCAGACGCTAGAAAGAGAGAAATGATTTTTCTTCTGTTCCCTATACTGTAGTCTACACAAGACATGCACTTTACCCACAAAAAACAAGGCTAAGGGGGACTCTTGAAGGTGGAGTGATCACGTCACTCTGACTCCCACACAGTTTATGGGGGGTCAAGCCTCACCTCCAGAGACACGGTAAGCCTGGGTGCCTTGGGTGCGTCAGCTATATGGCCAGACGATGATGATTCAGGTGAATTCTTTGTATCATAATAAGGGGGTGGTCTTAATACAGCACTTTCGTTCAAGCAAAACAACAGTATCGTATATAAGGGCGTAATAGCTTTTGTGTACTAAGAAGGAAGCATAAGAATACAATAATCGTACAGTATAAACAAATATTCATACAGCTTTATGATAAATTTTTCTAATTAAACAAGAAATAACAAACAAAAAATATGAAATCATCAGAAATAAGATTAAATGTTGAGTCTAGAGTTCTAATTCCCCCCTTTAAAATGCCTAACACAGTACTATGTGCAAGTTTACGATGGTCTCTATATTAACCTAAAGATATTATCTTAAAAACTACTGGTAGGTCCTGACACTAATACTGTATGCAGGTAGCTATACAGTATTGTATTATCTAAAAACATATATACGCCATATTAATGTTTTTATTAATGCTTTTCTCTCTGGAGTCCTCTACAGTGGTGTTTTGGGGAACATCCCATTCTGGTGTCACCAAACATTTGCCATCAGGTAATAACAGCTAACCCACGCAAACATGGAAGATGGCCGCAACACGCTGATGATCATCTGAAGAACAAATGTCACACTCCCTACACTTCTCCCTGAAACTCACCCAACATGAAGTCAGAGAGGGTGTCATTCTTCTCGGGCATAACCCTCATATTGGGAGAGGTCTGACTATATTTACCCTCAAAAACACTTTTCTAAGAGTTATTTTACTTACAATTCTAAAAGCTAAAGTAACATATCATAGATACAGAAGAACAGTCACACTTACCACCTTTTCTACAGTTGGTCCAAGTTTACCTTTTCCCTTCCTACCAGCACCTTTTGAAAGAAACACTTGTCAATTAACAATTCTTGCCATAAAATCGAGGATTAAAATATTTATTACACCAGGCTCAAGAATATAAAGAGAAAAATTATATATGAAGGGAGCAGGAAGTCCCGTGTACATTATTCTACAGAGAAATGTCAAGTTGATGTTTCCGGCACATAACCTTCATAAATATTACTATATTTCATGCTACTGTCTCTCAGTGTTACCCCAATAAAGGGCTCTCTGCAACTGTACATGTAATAATTTACAACAGCGCCCCGTTAGAAGGAGCCGCTTTAGGAAAAAAAATGTATGGGAGAAAACTTGTTTTTAACTCTTGACTATCCCAAAAAGATTGGAGGAATTTTAAGTTTCCTACTTTTGTTTACAGTTATATTGTTGACATACTTGCCAGCAAGCAATCCTAATGCCAAGCAACCAAATGCTTCTCAACAAACTTTCCAAATGAACTAGTGATAAAATAACACGCTAATCAAACTACCTAACCAATAATAGTACAATTCCATCTTAGGAGAGGTATCTCTTTGGTTAGGTTAGATTAGGTTAGTTGGTTCATCATATTTATGACAAATCATTGGTCACTGGTCTCTGGTAACCGTTCAGGGGTTATGGCGAAATGCTGTTGTGGTGTAACTCGGCCAGGACAAAATACCTAAACTAATACAGCAGGTCTTCATTGGGGATGTTCCATAGAAAAGTGACTTACAGTATAGTGAAACATTTTATAATGAGAAATATTTCCCGGTGAAGGATGATGGAAATTGCAGGGTAAAACACAGTGAACTGATCATATGACACTAAAATGATGTCTCTGTGTGAAGAAATCAATTATTTAAAGTATTACTCCTCCCCAAAATCTGCCGAGTCGTCGTTGATTCGTTTACAACCGACCTGATCAGTCGGACCGTACTCTCATGTCCACAAAAATCGTAAAATTACACCGTGATGCTTCAACAAAGGTGCTTTCATTGGTACCAGATATCCAAATGAGTACTTCTGTTTAATTTGATGGGGGCCCAGGGGAACAGAGCACCCAGCTAGAAGGTTATGTAAGGTTAGGTAGCTTCCTTGAGTTGGTTAGGTCAGGATCTATTAGTGTCTGTGGATTGTCGTTACTATTTTCTTAACAGTATCCCCCCAAAAGATATAGTGACTCTGAACTGCCTAATGATACAGCACCTACCGGCCTACCTGTACTGCCCGTATACTTACCTAGAGCTTTGGCATAATTCATTTGTTGAATCTTCGTACATGTTGGAAGGAATAATTGTCGATATGAAGAGGGTAAAGTTATACACAAGCCTTGTAAGACTGAGCTCCCTGGACCACAGACTGCCATGTTTACCTCTAGGGTGAAGCTGAGGACCCAACACCCTGGAGCCAAGACAACAGTTCCCACTAAGTTATAATCAATTCATAAAGTCGTGATTTTATATTAACTTGGGAATTGTTAGATAATTATAGTAAGTTAAGTGGTTCTAAAATCTTACAGAAAAAATTAAGTACTGTATTAATTGCTATGACTGTGTATTACCAACATTTAATACAATTTAACTCCAAAATAGCAAATATATTTCTTCCATGCTACTGTCTTTATCAATATAAACAATTGACCCTAAATTTCTGTATTTATAATAGAAATGAGTGACTGGAGAAAAGACTTTGCTGGTATAGCTTTTCATATGACTGGTTGCCATGGTGACTCAATAACAAGTGTTCATTATTAGAGCAGTGTAACCGGGATCACCTGGAGCAGTGTAACCGGGATCACCTGGAGCAGTGTAACCGGGATCACCTGGAGCAGTGTAACCGGGATAACCTGGAGCAGTGTAACCGGGATCACCTGGAGCAGTGTAACCGGGATCACCTGGAGCAGTGTAACCGGGATAACCTGGAGCAGTGTAACCGGGATCACCTGGAGCAGTGGAACCGGGATCACCTGGAGCAGTGTAACCGGGATAACCTGGAGCAGTGTAACCGGGATCACCTGGAGCAGTGGAACCGGGATCACCTGGAGCAGTGTAACCGGGATCACCTGGAGCAGTGTAACCGGGATCACCTGGAGCAGTGGAACCGGGATAACCTGGAGCAGTGTAACCGGGATCACCTGGAGCAGTGTAACCGGGATCACCTGGAGCAGTGTAACCGGGATAACCTGGAGCAGTGTAACCGGGATCACCTGGAGCAGTGTAACCGGGATCACCTGGAGCAGTGTAACCGGGATCACCTGGAGCAGTGTAACCGGGATAACCTGGAGCAGTGTAACCGGGATCACCTGGAGCAGTGTAACCGGGATAACCTGGAGCAGTGTAACCGGGATCACCTGGAGCAGTGTAACCGGGATAACCTGGAGCAGTGTAACCGGGATCACCTGGAGCAGTGTAACCGGGATCACCTGGAGCAGTGTAACCGGGATCACCTGGAGCAGTGTAACCGGGATCACCTGGAGCCCTGCTTAGTACAGTGCAATCTAACATTAGAAAAATGGCTAGAAATGTTTATCACTCGTGTGTTCGTGTTGGAAACTGGTACGAAAATAAGCTGATGGAGGAGGTAAGTATTTTGCGATTACGCACTAAACTTCAATTAACTATTTTGGCTAATATCCAACTAAAGCATGTCAATGATAGTTATTAATACATACATCCCGGTCCCTTTATATATATACAACAGTATTAACCATACACTATTTTAGTGCAATAAGTCTATCTGAACTTTTCCTAGCATTTAAATTCAGTAAACTCCAGACCATGTATGTAATAATTAAACTCACATCTTGTCATACATTATTATTACAGGGGTCAATACAGTACCATAATTTTCTCTCCCAAACAAAGGTCTATAACCAGGTATAGGGTGTTGGTTATTGTGTACCTCATATTGAAATACAGTGTACTGATGAAAAAGGATGCTGTTAATTAGGTGAAAAAGACTACATACAGTTTAATAACTTACGCTATATACTGTATATATATGATAGTATGATTTCTGATTTCATGTTGAATGAGAAGTCTACGGGGGCTTTGATGCTAGCCGTGGCATTATTCGAGAGCTGTAATAATTATCATTAATGTATACCATTGTTTACTTGCCTTTATATTTGAAAAAAAAATAGATATGTAGAAAGGCGTTTTGCACCTCTCATGGCTTACAGGAGTAAGAGAACATTAATGTTATAATCACTGAACAAGAGCATAGTGTGCATCACCTGTGCACAGTACATGTAGGTGTGTCATCTGATGTACTTTACCATTTTAATAGTGACATCGTTTGTTGTTTTTGTTTAATTAGCACAGTACACGGTACAGTACACGGCACAGTACACGGTACAGTACACGGCACAGTACACGGTACAGCACACGGCACAGTACACGGTACAGCACACGGCACAGTACACGGTACAGCACACGGCACAGTACACGGTACAGTACACGGCACAGTACACGGTACAGTACACGGCACAGTACACGGTACAGCACACGGCACAGTACACGGTACAGCACACGGCACAGTACACGGTACAGTACACGGCATAGTACACGGTACAGCACACAGCACAGTACACGGTACAGTACACGGCACAGTACACGGTACAGCACACGGCACAGTACACGGTACAGCACACGGCACAGTACACGGTACAGTACACGGCACAGTACACGGTACAGTACACGGACTTGTATAAACCCTCTGCATGCACAGCAGGAACACAATATTTCTGTATCGAGAGATTTCAAATGACTACCAAAGTAATAATTTGCTTCTTATTTAAGTTCAGAGAGCAAAGAATATGTTGTGATAAGACTCACCTGTTGGTACGTTTTACATGTTATTAAGTATCAATACGCGAAATGTTGTGATGAACAAATTCATCAGAATCAGCACAAATAAAAAAAAATGCATAGAATTGTTGTTACTATCAAGGACAAACGCTAGAAGGCTTAAGACACTACAATAACGTGTTTTTATGTTCCACCGAATGAAATGCGACATTTATGAACCAAACTGTCAAACAACAATGACACAATTTCAAATATTCAAGTGAAGGTCAACCATCAAAGATCTAGGAATTAAACTTCGTGAACTAATATTTTTTTCCGGGTTCTCCGTTACTATGATCACATTCAAAGAGCAGAGAGCGTAGCTGGGGGGTCGGGGGAGGCGCTGTAAGACCCATAGATCGTAGCTGGGGGGTCGGGGGAGGCGCTGTAAGACCCAAAGATCGTAGCTGGGGGGTCGGGGGAGGCGCTGTAAGACCCATAGATCGTAGCTGGGGGGTCGGGGGAGGCGCTGTAAGACCCAGAGATCGTAGCTGGGGGGTCGGGGGAGGCGCTGTAAGACCCATAGATCGTAGCTGGGGGGTCGGGGGAGGCGCTGTAAGACCCATAGATCGTAGCTGGGGGGTCGGGGGAGGCGCTGTAAGACCCATAGATCGTAGCTGGGGGGTCGGGGGAGGCGCTGTAAGACCCAGAGATCGAAGCTGGGGGGTCGGGGGAGGCGCTGCAAGACCCCCATAATTTTTTTTAAATCTGACCAATATCATGGGCACTTTGAAGCCATGAACACTTGATATTAGGAGATATTCTGAGGTCACGGTCGAATACAGAGCTCTGAGAGTACTTCGCTGCTCAGCATGTCCTCTAGTGCTGTGTAACTCAGGAGTGTGGCCACCCTCCCTACTGTCTAACTTATCAGGTGTGTGGCCACCCTCCCTGTGTAACTTTTCAGGTGTGTGGCCACCCTCCCTACTGTCTAACTTATCAGGTGTGTGGCCACCCTCCCTGTGTAACTTATCAGGAGTGTGGCCACCCTCCCTGTGTAACTTTTCAGGTGTGTGGCCACCCTCCCTACTGTCTAACTTATCAGGTGTGTGGCCACCCTCCCTACTGTCTAACTTATCAGGTGTGTGGCCACCCTCCCTACTGTCTAACTTATCAGGAGTGTGGCCACCCTCCCTACTGTCTAACTTATCAGGTGTGTGGCCACCCTCCCTACTGTGTAACTTATCAGGTGTGTGGCCACCCTCCCTACTGTCTAACTTATCTGGAGTGTGGCCATCCTCCCTACTGTCTAACTTATCAGGTGTGTGGCCACCCTCCCTACTGTGTAACTTATCAGGTGTGGCCACCCTCCCTACTGTGTAACTTGTCAGGTGTGTGGCCACCCTCCATACTGTGTAACTTATCAGGTGTGTGGCCACCCTCCCTACTATCTAACTTATCAGGTGTGTGGCCACCCTCCCTACTGTGTAACTTATCAGGTGTGTGGCCACCCTCCATACTGTGTAACTTATCAGGTGTGTGGCCACCCTCCCTACTATCTAACTTATCAGGTGTGTGGCCACCCTCCCTACTGTGTAACTTATCAGGTGTGTGGCCACCCTCCCTACTGTGTAACTTATCAGGTGTGTGGCCACCCTCCCTATTATCTAACTTATCAGGTGTGTGGCCACCCTCCCTACTGTCCAACTTATCAGGTGTGTGGCCACCCTCCCTACTGTGTAACTTATCAGGATTGTGGCCACCCTCCCTACTGTCCAACTTATCAGGATTGTGGCCACCTTCCATATGAAGTCATCTGTTACTCATTTTTGGTATCATATCTAGATAGAGTTCCCTGAAATACGGCAGTGTGGTGGGGCCTAACAAAAGAATTTCCATAATAATATCATCTTTTTTCAACACTCGGTTTTTGGTGCTTCCAGTATGGCACACACACACACCTTCTACCTTACACTGTGTGCAGATAACGCTATACTCAGTAGCCGTCATCCGGTGTAATACAAACTTCCCAACATTCTTCATTATGCTTCTAATCATTTTTGTCCTCCCCTGCCGCCTCCTTTGAGCCTATAGATTAACGGACCAGTGTCGTGTACGCGTCCTTCCGTGAACTTTATGTGAAGAGAGTTTACAGTTTTTTCCTTGCAACCTTTCACTAGTATTGAACACCTCTCGAGATTGATTCAGGGTTTGAAATGTTCGAAAAATTTAGAATGACAGATAATTGTCAGATTCCTTCACTGTCTGCCTTCCAATAATATCCCATCACTAGGCGGGAGAGTTACCGAGTGTTTCATATCACTTGCCATTTTAAGTGTAGTAAAAATGAGTATTCCGTTAATATTTCTTAGTGTCTTCCTCATATTTATAAGGCGCATGTTAAACAGTGTTGCCAGCAATATGAAATTATCAAAACTTTCCGGCGTTATAAAATAATACTTACCCACTGTGTCTTATGTAAACATTGTAGGCAGTTTAATAATAATGTAAACATGGAAACGTTCTCACCACTTTTTGGATGCTGATTCTTCTCATAAAGTACTTCAATTATTCTAACTTATAATCCACAATAAAGGCGTAAAGTTGGTTAATGGCGTTTTATAGTGATACATTAAGATGAAGGGATGAAGGTGTAGAAGCTTTTGGTACTCAACACGAAGCTTAACGAGACAAGACCTTCTCCTCGTTACTACCCCTACTTACTAATTGCCCTCCTGAGCCAAAATGTTCCTCACGCATTAATGAGTTCGTGAAGAAGTGAGGGAAAAATAACACACATTATATTCATATTGTTTATTTATTGTAAAAATAAGAAGAGAAGAAATAAGTGGGTACTCCAGCTGTGGTAAGGGCCTCAGCGACCAACAGCCTTGCGGGGGTCAGCTGTGTGGACGATTTCTTTTTAACGTAACCAAATTCTAATACTATTTTATGATGACCGCAGACATACAGGGTCAGTTCAGATCATTATTTATATTCCTCCACTTCAGCTCGGTAAATTATGTACGGGAAGTAAACAACAATTAAAGCACACATCAGCAAGAGACAAAGACTAAAGACATAAATATATATATACGATACCTTGTACAATGTGTCCATGTATCACCAAACATACCAAGAGGAAAAGAAATAAAAAGGAAACATTAACAGTGAGACAATGAAGGTCGGTCATAGTACAGTGAAACAGTTAAAGACAAAGATTAAGTAATGGTGAGAGTGTGAAGACCTCTCTAGCATTGTATGATACACGAGTGCTGGGTGATGCTCAACTAACCGTCAGCAATATAGTTATTTTATATATGTATTTGTACTGAATATTACTTAATTTATTAAACCACATTACTTGTATCTGTGTAAATGAAAATCAATTTGATCTGATTGCAAACGATTACTCCGAGGTTTCCCTTGGTACACGGAGAGCTTTGAATAGCTCTAACAGTGAGTTGTTTGGATGCTATGAAGTAAACATACAAAGTGGGCCTCCAAACAGTGCATTTTTGTTTATACCAAAATATAAGATTTTCTTTAATCGATAAATATTTCACTTGACAATAAAAATGGGCGACGCCACAGGCATGTTTACTCCGCAAGCCAACACATAAAGCCTGTACACACACACACACACACACACCACGACGACACACTATCACACTGACGCTACAAGAACCCAACGTGACACCGACACCGAGTCCCGAGACACATCAGCACTTTGATTTCCGTAAAAATACGCCTTATATCCCAATGGAATTTTTACGTATCTTATCATTAACCTCTAGTGAGCATTATAATTGTAAAACACTGGCATATTTATCCGGCGTATTAGATTGTGATGTCGTTGTGGTCACTAGCGCTGGGTCTGGCCGGGGGAGTTGACGGCCGAGGAGTGCAGTTTTCGTCCAAAGTCTTGGTTGAACTTTGACAGTAGTGTCTCCTCGCTCATGTTCTCATTCTCCTCCTCATCAGAATCTTCCTCATCGTCTTCCTCAGATGATGATGATGACGATGAGCTGCTGCTGCTGCTGCTACTACTTTCTTCTTCGTCTTCATCAGAATCTTCTTCATCTTCGTCTTCCTCTTCATCCTCTTCCTCTTCCTCATCTTCCTCATTTTCCTCCTCCTCCTCATCTTCTTCTTCCTCCTCATCTTCTTCTTCCTCCTCATCTTCTTCTTCCTCCTCATCTTCCTCTTCCTCCTCATCTTCTTCTTCCTCATCATCGTCTTCATCTTCCTCATCACTGTCTTCCTCATCACTGTCTTCCTCATCACTGTCCTCTTCGCTGCTACTACTACTGTCTTCTTCGGAAGATGAAGAACTATCTGAATCTTCATCTGAGTCTTCCTCTTCCTCTGAATCCTTTTCGTCCTCATCCTCCCCCCCTTCGTCATCTTCTTCTTCCCCCTCTTCTTCATCACCCTCACCTTCTTCCCCTTCACCTTCCTCCTCGTCTCCCTCGGCTTCGTTACCAGAGGTAGCCGGTGCAGCTCTAGCAGCAGAGGAGGTATAAGCCATGGCGACGGGAACGACTGACGCCCCGATCACTCCACTGGCGGCGGCGGTGTCTCGGGAGGGTGTCTGGGAGTGAGTGGCCTTCCTCTCCTCAAATTCCTTGAAGAACACCTCCTTGGCCCTTTTCACATCCTCAGTATCTTCGGGAAGGTTGTTGCTGATGACCCTAAAGCCCTGGGCGCCAGACACATAGTGGACCTCCACGTTCTTGCCTGTAGCGTCGGTGTAAGAGTACTTGCCGACGGTCTTGCCATTCCCGTCGGAGGCCTCCATGTGACTGGGACCATCGTTGGCCACATCGTAGCCAAAAACGTACCGGCCGTCGCCTGGACGCTCGAAGAAGGAGATGGTGTCATCTTGGTTTTGGGATTTGCTACGTTGTTTCTCTAGTTGTGTATCCCATACTCTGTTGAGGTCCTGTTGGGTTCTTTGGGAGAGGTTCTGCAGCCGTACAGTGTTTCTCGCTGGAAACCTGGAGAATGTAGTCTGTGCTGGCCGGGCCTCGGGGCTGTACAGAGTACACGCCGCGACTGCCACAACCACCACCACCTGCAACATAAGAACACCACATTAATCACACTGCTGTCAGAATCACTCAAGGATTGTAGCAAAGTCACTCACCTGAACAACAAAACACATTCAAGATGAAGCCCAGTATAAAATACAGTTTAATATAGTGTACAGTACAGAAGCCAACCTCACAAGAAAGGAAATGCATCATTTGGCAACTGCGGCCAATACCATAGTACATTAACTCTATGCAAATAAAACAAACATATTCGATAAAAGTAAATAGCAATCAATATTAAGAACCTTCGTAACCTTAACATTAAAATATAAAATTTAAAAGACGTTCGTAAATGAATTATTAAAACATTTCAGTATGTATCATGACCCAACATTTAAACGAGCACTAATCGTTTGACACACAGGTCGTGTACAGAAGACGTATAGTCACTGTTACTAGAGTTAGCTTAGTGTTTATCTCGTTAACATACAAGTGAAGCCAACACGAGTCACACGTGGAGTGTTTCACCCAACTGGGGAGTGTCTTACTGCACCTCTCCTGAGTCAGTCCACCTGCTGAGGTAAGGGCAAGAGGTACACACACACACACACACACATATATATATATATATATATATATATATATATATATATATATATATATATATATATATATATATGTGTGTGTGTGTGTGTGTATGTGTGTGTGTGTGTGTATGTGTGTGTGTGTTTATTTAGAGCATAAATGTCCTTCAGACCGTCGCTGCCGCCGCCGCCAGTAACCATTGACTCAACAGGATTACTTTTTGGACTCAACCCCTGGCATTAGTCGCCAGACAAGGTCACTCTTTGATCTTCACAAGATTGTATTTATAGAACGACTGGCTGCTCATATTTTCTGGTAGTTTTTTTTGAAGTAATTAACATAATGTTATTGTTGACTCGTATAATCTAACAGTGTAATCTGAGATGAACAAAATCAACTAAATCTAAATTAATATAAGTTAACTGAAGTAGATCATATGCTATGAAGAGTAATAGTAAATAACAAGTACCGTACGGATTTATGCGTTCACTAACGACCCAAAACACTAATATATCAACACGAATAAAGACGACAAAATAACAAACAGTTAATCAAAGATATACAACATGGCGCGGGGGTAATTCCCTGACCCCCTCATCCATCACCAGCCTGTTATGACAGCATCTTGAGATCGTGTCTGTGTGTACTGGTCATGTGCTCGTATTTATTGTAAGGTCTTGGGGCGGGGTGGGGGAGCTGCTGACTTATACCGCCCTGAGACAGACCCAGGAAAAGGTAAAAGGAAACACCCAGGAAAATACGTTAATCACCTCACCTTCCAGGACAAATATTAGTAAATGAAGTGAAAGGTTGTGGGTGGGTGGAGGTGTGGGAGGACTGTCATCTGAGGGACAAGTAAGGCAGCTGTACCTCAAGGCCCGGTGTCTCCCTCTATACGGGGGCGTCATCCACCTTGATCAACTCTCCGTAAACAATCAGTATTTGTAGCAGTTTTTGTGGATTATTGTTAAAAGCAGAGTTGAGTTATGGTTTAAACTTGTTTCATATAATGGTGTTTCCTTAGTGAGAATGGATGAGATTTTTGAACAGCATCCTGTAATAATTTGTTGACCCCGGATAAAGCACCGAGTGACTAACAAGCACTCGTGACTGTAAATATGGACCTTTTTATCTGTGTTCCTGCTCGGAGACGTGAAGGCGTGCCCAGGGCCCCGCCCAACCTCTTACACCACCCTCACAGCCTCACCTCCCTGCCCCAACATGGCTGCCGACACAGTGGACGCCCTCGGGTGATCACGCCTGGGACTCAGGCGGGACGAACGCTAAACACACTCGGTGTTTATGAGTAACTCCAATTATAGGCGTTGTGTTGAGGGTCACCCAGACCAGCTGAGGACACTGCTTGTGCCTGGTGGAAGACTTTACCTTGCCAAAGTGACTGTCGGGCCCCGAGGCTAAAGGTGTGCCTCACCACCTGGCCATGAACTTATCCTTCTTCCATACTGTGGGTGGACGACGCCGCAACAAGGTATTAGAAAGACATGAGTCACTTACTTGGGCGTCAGTAATATCTCCTCTTTGCTTACTTCTAAAGATCTACTCTAAATGAACAAGATATTAAAGCCTACGGGAGAGCACTACAACAAAGAATAATTATGGCGTCAGAACTTTAACATACATAATGTAAAACTATTGATATTGACCTGTAACCTGGTAAATTATGTTGCACTTAAGCCAAGTATTTATCTCCCGAGGAACTTGTACCCAACAGTTTGAAGGAGACCCATAACGGCATGTCACCCTGCCATCTGCCCCGCTGATCCACAACTCATATTTTCCCATCATAGCATCGCTTGTTGACCTCTCAAGTACGGGATTTAATTGCATCCGGTGAGTCAGCTGATCGACTCCTGTCTTTGTTTAACGAAGGTCCTCACTCGGGTAATGCATCCATAAGGCGAGCAAAAAGTTGTTGGGGGCAGCCCGACCCGCGAGCTGGGCCACCTTGTCTGCCGGAAGCTGAGACTGTTGGTGCTCCTCCTATAGTCTTCCTCCACAACGGGTCCAACTAAGTCTAAAGTCTATACCATTATACTGAAGTTTCTTGCTGTTTACCTTCTGTACACCTTAACGAGTGTCACCCTGGTCACCCCCCCCTTACAGTATGAGAGGCCCTTGATACTGTCTCCAATGACGTCACCATCACCCTACCTCCCCCAAGTGCCTCCACCCCTCTCAAGTGTGTTTGGGTGATGGAGGCGAGTCACACTTTTACCACTTATACAAATATTTACCTTTTCATTTCTGTTTTCACTAATATCTACAACACCTTGATGATGGCAGTAGGTAAATTAATTACTATTTCAGTAGTAATTACTTTTTTTGTGGTATATTGACTAACATTCTAGACGACGATATGGATACTTGAGGTTAACTGTGTGTGTGTGTGTGTGTGTGTGCGTGTGTGTGTGTGTGTGTGTGCGTGCGTGTGTGTGACTTCCGCAGAGTTGCACCACCACCCCACACCAACACTTACATTAATTACACTCAACAATAAAAATATATCTGACTTAAATAACCATTAATTCTCTCACACACACACACACACACACACACACACACACACACACACACACACTAGACTCCCACGTGATTAAGAGGCAGGAGATGACAACAACTTTTCCTCTTATGCCGTTACCTTTGACCTTCAGTCCCTCCCCTCCCTACCCCCCCTCCCTCTACCCCCACCCCCCACCCATCTACCCCCCACCCATCTACCTCACACATGGGTATTTCGTAGACTAAAAGGATAACCATAATCAGATATTTTTACAAGACATAATACTGGAGGCACAGGTAAGGTTTGATTAAGGTGATCGGTGTTCTGTCTGGCTAGGTAAAGTTATATGTGGATTAAGACAGGTAACAGCATTATTCGTTTGTGTTTTTTCATGTATAGTATAATGTAAAGAGGTAATTATTATATTCTAGAACCATAATGAGGGAAAGACTTGTAGTGAAGCAATATTGACACAAACAGAATGAGATAAAAGAGAAGAGAACAACATGAATGACACACACACACACACACACACACACACTATGACGCATTGACGCATCTGACCCCACCTATGACCTCAACATTTACACTACCCCCCCTCCCCCCCCCACCCAACCTCCGCCCAAGTGAGCGTAAACGCTTAGAAGGTGCCCCCACCCCCCTCCCTCCCAAAGGACCTTGTCTGCTCGGGTTTTTGCCAGGTCCCTGAGCCCTGCGTCGGGTATACGGGTGGTTTACTTTCGCTCTCGATCTGACTGAAGGCGTGGCCACTCACTGAGGTAATAAGGGCGAGGTGCTGCGATAGTTTCATAATCTTATGTGTTTTTCTGTTCTGAACACAAATGTTGGGTGAAGTCCTCAAGAACCTGAGTGGCTGGTGTGTGACTGCTGGGGGTCTCGATGTTGTGGGTGTAGATGGTAGGTTTGACGGCTGCTGTGACGGGTGTGAGTTGTGGTGGTGTACTGGTATAGTGGTCATGGTGGTGTACTGGTATAGTGGTCATGGTGGTGTAATGGTGAGAGTCTTTAAGTAGTGTTGCCACAGTAACTTGTATCTTAGTGAATCACTGTCTTGGCTGTGGGCACCTGCTGCTATAATTGAGGTCACCTGGTAATGACTTCCGCAATGCCCCACCTCACAACACTCATTGTCCCTGATTCTCAAAGGACCTGATGCTAAATTTCACTCGTATCTGGATAAGTGAGAACGTATGTAGATTTATCTCGCTGGTCAGTTAAGACATATCCTCAAAATTTCACCGAGACTCAATATTAATTAGATTCGCTCTTAATGGGTAGTTACGACCTTGTTATGTCTGTTTTGGAGAAATGTCTCGGGGTCTACGTGTTGAGATGTTCAATAGTCAGTGACGCTACGTAATAATAATGATAATATTTATTCAGTAAAACCATCATAAAAGTTTACTATTGTCTTAGCATGTATACAGACAGTGCAGGTATACAGTCCAACACGTGTTTAGAGAACGCAGGTATACGGTGTAGATAAAACAGTGCCGGTATACTGTTACCGAGGCAGTGCAGGTATACAGTAAGGCAATTTGACCAGGTACCAAGATATTATGTCCTGCCAGTTCATATCTTTAATCATTACTCATGTCTCTGTAGTCGTGCGTGACGTGACATTCCCCAGCGTCCTGCCAGTTCATATCTTTAATCATTACTCGTGTCTCTGTAGTCGTGCATGACGTGACATCAGCTGGACTAGAGGACTTTGTTTATCAAGACCCTATAGTGAGCAGTGCCTGGCTGATTCAATCTGAGAACGGCCAGACAAGTTATGACTGTGAAGAAGATTTTATATACAAGTCTTTTAACGGGATGTCAATTAATATGCAGGAATTTTATGTATATACGGACATACATACTGATCGAGGCTACGTATGCTAAATAAATGTGTGTGCCTGTGTAAGTATTTCCGGTTACACACATACACACAAAGCGACATGCATTAAAACATCACAACATCATATTCTCTTAATGTTTTATACAGTAAACATTAATCCACAATAAAGTTGATTAATTGCCTGTAGACTTATGATGCAGTTTACCTTACAGTTATGTGAGTTGTTTACTGTCAACACCTTATCTCACCGACTAAGACAAGCAAACCCAGGTAGAAAAACTTACCTACCTGACCACCAGACTCAACCAGTACAGTTTAGTCTTCAACACCACCTTTAGTATACTGCGTCTAGGTGTATCGTATTTACAGTACTCTTTTACAGTCTTTTACAGTCTTTTACAGTCTTTTGCATTCATTTACAGTCTTTTACACAGTTGTTTGAACTCTATAGAAATCTTCCTCTCTCCTGTACACCTTCCACACCGAGTATTCCTCTTGCTACACTGAATACTTCTCGATTTATCATCAAGAATCATATTGTGTCTATTACTCCATTTAGTATACCACCTAACCTAACCTAACCTGACAGAAGAGCCCCTGAGATAAGCCCTGCACCAACCCCTGAGATAAGCCAAACACGAGCAACTTAAGCTCAACCCGGAGGTGTGAAGGGCGTGGTATTTATACTGAGTCGAGTCATCTAGACCACACACAAACACACACACACACAAAAAAACACACACACACACAAACACACATTTACATACGATTAGGCTTCACACACACACACATACAAATACACCTTACACACACACACACACACACACACACACCTGTTAGTATATCTACGTCAAGCGCGGCATTAGCAAGAACCGGGTTTTTTCCATTTTTTGCTATTGTGGCGTCCATTGTCATATTAATGGCGTTGTGGTGCAGGACTGTTGCTTTGTGTAGGCGAGCCGCTACTACTGTAAGGTGTGGGTGATGTCTCGGGTCTACAGGGTGGTGTGTGTGTGTGTGTGTGTGTGTGTGTATTTGTTGGTGATGTGTACGTGTGTGTGTGTGTGTGTGTGATATTTACATCTGATGTGTGTGTGTGTGGGGGGGGGGGGGTGGTGTTTAATGTGTACATGTGCGCCTGTACGTGTGTAAGAGTGTAATCAATTCTATAAAGAGAATCCTACAGTCCAATATTCTCACGGGTCTTAAAAAAAAGATAAAACAAAAGAAAAAATCTCGGGAGACATTATTTTGAAACTAGAAATCCTGGATGGAAGGAGAATGAACCCGGCAACTATCAACGCCTTGCAGTGTTAGAGGCAAGAGGCGGTGCTGGGAGAGAAGGCATGACGGGAGTAAGGATAGGCAGACAAGTACACTGAGGAATAATTTGAAGAAGAGAGAGAGAAAGAGTAATATACCAGAGAACAGCCAAGTACAGTATTACACCTAACAGGAACACACTGCTCGCTCTGTGCTGTCAACATTAGCTGTAATACCGGGTCATGAAGTTAACATTATTCAAGGCTTCAGAGTTATGAATGAGATACACTCCACTACTCGACCGTGACTTCATTACCAGTATTGTGACAATGATCGAAACTTTTTTTTTTATGGACAAAAGTCGTTAGGTTTAATATCTTTACGGCCACGATCGTCCACTATGGTCACTCTGGTTAAGTAAGGCAAGAAACTGTGCAAGATGGGTGGTGTCTACTCCAGGGTGGTAGCTTGAGACACCAAATGTTTACTCAACGATGTAAATCTGTCTATAACTCATAAAATACATCATATGTGTTGGTATTATGTCTGTGCAAACCTGAATTAACATAACCTAGATGCATAATAAACCTTCCTGACGGTTGCTTGTGGGTTAGCTGTATTAAGAGCAGGAAATGTAAAAGGTTACTTGGCCAGTCTGTTTATAAGTGTTGTATCCGGTTAAAATACCTACCCATTGTTTTTAACTTCTGGTCCACGTCTAATCTATCACAGAACTTCTTACCATTTGTACTTTAAGTGTATTCCAAAATTCAAATCTTCTTGGGTTACGAGGGAAGTTAATCAATAGTTTGTTTAATAAATGCTAGCTTACAAAATACACAAGTCTTAACTCAGGAGAAAAGTAAACACCGATTTCCTCCAGGTGTAATGTTTCGTCAGTTAAAATTGAGGGAACATACAGATCATTGTGACATTTTGATTATTATTTAAGTATGATATTTTAAAGGTTGAAGTTATCATTGCCTACGAATATTTTAGATCCTCCTCAGATATAACGAACGAAAGTGTTAAAAAAAATGACGATTCTTGAATATCTGTACTTTATGCAGAACGTGTGAGGCAGTGAGTCGATGAGTCCCTGGTTCTTACTCTCAGTTTCATAGTTAAGAGTGAAGGTGAACCAAGTCAGTTTTTATTCAGTTGCTGTGTCGACAAGTTCTAGGTTTAGCTGGACAGGTTAGCTTCTTACTTTAGCTGGACAAGTTAGCTTCTTACTCTCCTCTTTTTTTTCTTCCTCTCTGACATTTATCATCATTTTTGGTTATGGACCCACAAGAATGTTCGTGGTTCTTACCTCTATGCATCTATCCTAATTACGGGTTATTCATAGACGATATAACCCATTACAATACCTTAATGACTGGTGTTATGTAAATGCCTCATGATGGAGACTCTATGAAGCTTTAGTTTATCACGTCTTTTCAACTCTCACCTTCTGCCCGTCCTTGTATTTCTTCACTAGTTTTTTTTTTTGTATATGATGAATAAATAATTATAACTAGCAATGAATTTAACGTTCACTCCTCGTATGTTTACTAATTTATTACAAGAGACAGTTTTATAACAGTTCTTGAGTCACAGAATATAACAGGGTGACAAAGACGTTATGCAGTACACCTTGTAATTAAGTGTCTGAGCCGGGGATGTATTCTCGAAGGTTCTCAGGTCAATTTATGTAGGAACACGGTAGTTTGTGTGGCTCACCTGGCCAGCCACACGAAGTTGGTAATTAAATAACTTCGAAACTACACTATACTGAGGCTGTTTATCCTGATACCCTTATAGCTTAATCTAACATACCCCTAATCTAACCTAGCCTAACCTAACATACCCCTAATCTAACCTAGCCTAACCTAACATACCCCTAATCTAACCTAGCCTAACCTAACATACCCATAATCTAACCTAACTTAAACAAATCCGGGTTTTACTACGAAAATTCAAGTTGTCTAAATTCCACATCCGGGTGCTGACATTTTAGTTTTGGCTCGAATATAAATAACACGAACCAGGACTTGATCTATACTGTACCTGAACTATACACCTTCAACACTACTATACCCCAGGTAACGTTAATTAGGAATGAATGGGAATAAACACCTTTACATACCTGTGTTCTTTTTTAGCTTAGTAACAATGAAGGGTTAGATTAGGATAGGTTAGGTTAGATTAAGTTAGGTTAGATTAGATTGGATTAGGTTAGGTGATATAACTAACCCCGACATTAAGAACTTGGCATTTAAATATCACAAGTACTTGACATTAAGGAGGTTTGGACCAACGTGTTTAGAGATTAGATCCATACTTATTTTTTTTATTATTATTATTTGTTAACCTTTGATTAGGACCAAAATAATTTATCTAGTTTCTGCTTATAGAGTTTGAGGACAACTACAGCGATACTTCTGGTCATCAACTTTGTATCGTGTGTGTGGTTTTATGAGGGAAAGAAAGAAGGATTTTTGTTTTTTCTGTCTCCTTCTGTGTTTATCTTCCCTTATTTCTCCCTCTACCACTTCCCCCTGACCAGCCCTAATCAAAATACCTATTACCTATTCAGTTATCGGTATTATTATCAGTGTGTTGGAATTATTGCTTTTTGGTGAATTGGATTTGCAGCACCATGCCACAAACTCCCTCCAGATCACGGCGGTCATGGGGGCAAAGGTCAAACGTGCAGCTCAGGTGGTATTAGTAGTGAACGTTTTGTGGTGGAATATATCTAAGAAATCTTATGAGAAGCTGAAGTATTTTAATACGTCAGTGACTTGATTACTTATGTGGGGTTCTGAGTGTGTTGTGTGGGTTGAGTGTGTTTGAGTGTGTTTGTGTGGGTTGAGTGTGTTTGTGTGGGTTGTGTGTGTTTGTGTGTTGATCATAATTACAGGTTATTTTCACCACGATTGAGAGTTTCTACCTGAGATACTGAGTCACCTTAAACCCCCCCCCCCCTCGACTCTCCTTTTCGACACAAAACATTACAGTACCTTACCAACTACAGCACTGTACTGGTGACTGTATAAGTGAACATACTGAACAATATCACTTAACATTAAAGTTGTACTGCGTCCGTGCACACACACACACACACACAAGGAAATAAATTACACCCGGGTTACAATGTCTAAGATAACTGGTGGTGGATCGATAACTACCAGTATGGATAACTCTGATGGTTTAACGAAATTATTAGGATAACTCATTACCACTTAACGAGCTCGTAATTTTCGTCGTAGTTACGTGTTTTTTTGGGGGGGGGGGGGGGGTAGAGGTCAACTATCAACCACTAACTATTAACTTGGGTAACGTGAACTGTAATTAGTGAGATTTGTATTAACTTGTACTGTGCCATTAACTTGTACTGTGCCATTAACTTCTACTGTACCATTAACCTGTACTGTACCATTAACTTCTACTGTACCATTAACTTGTACTGTGCCATTAACTTGTACTGTACCATTAACTTCTACTGTACCATTAACCGGTACTGTACCATTAACTTGTACTGTGCCATTAACTTCTACTGTACCATTAACCTGTACTGTACCATTAACTTCTACTGTACCATTAACTTGTACTGTGCCATTAACTTCTACTGTAACATTAACTTCTACTGTACCATTAACGTCCAAGTATTATCTTCTAATTTTTGTTAATTTTGACTATTTCCTTTGTTAATTTAGTGGATAATTAACTTGCTATTAATTTCTGGTATGGATAAATAGAACTGACTAATGAACATCAATATTACTGTTTGCTTTAGTATGCAGACTGTAATATAATATTGTCTTCGATAATTATATTGTAAACATTATTATTAATACTAGCGGGAATAATATAGCAATTAAACTAATGACAACTTGTGCTATTAACTTCCAATTGGTATCATTATAATCACTAATCGTATACATTATCAAAATTAGATCATCAGTAAGTGAGATAATGAGCTCTAAATTATTATAATTCTTGGGGGAACTATTGATAAATCCACGTTGACCCGGGTAAGAATTACAGGAATTATTGTTGATTTTAGTAACGTAGCGAGTGATCATCTCTCTCTGGGTACAAGACAAACGACCTGAACTAACGATCCTCCACCAGCTCGAGTAACCCAGTCATGACGTGAGCTTTATACAACACGTGGTCAAGCCGCCAGACAGACCATACTTCACAACACATAAGTTAACGTCATTCATTTAAAAGTAATTCACAACTGAGTGGTCTTTTACGAGGTTCTTGTAGGAGTTTGAGCACCAACAACACGTTCAAAACACGTTGATTCTTGTTTGTTCCATGTATACTTCAGCCTCAAGATTATTACTTTTCTTCAACGTTTATCCAGGATGCATCATGAGTTAGTACATAGGTGATGAGTAAGAGCAGGGACGGGACGCCGACTTACCCACTGAGTACCCATGATGCTTTCAAGTCCGCTGGTTCACACAACACCACTCGAACCAAACTTCGCACTGACCTTATAGACGTCGTCGCGCTGGCTTATATACCTGCCTCCTGCACTGACCTCGGTGCCTGCCCTCTTGGGGACACTAGGGTGCCAATCAATGATATTTACCCGCGTAATTATTTTAATGAATAACTAATTACACTTATTTTAATAAATATATAGTGATTTATTAGATTATTCCCAACAGTTAGTTAAGGTTGATCACTGGTTAATGGTAACGGGAGTTCACTGTGCCTGGGTTATGGCTGTATATTTAAGGGCATTATTTATACCACGTAGACATTTATGTAGTTTATCGTTTGGTTTATTACGGAAGCCCCTCCATGATGACCACTACCATGGGGCAAAACTCCGTAAACTGAATCATCAATTGTTTTTTCAAATCATCTGGAGAGTTTGTGTGTGGATCTCTGACATTTTCACATCACAAAAAAAAAGGGATAAACTTTTGATCAATGTTGTTTCAGTACAAATACAGACGATCTGGAGTATTATATAAACAAGACTAATATAGAAACACTGTCTTAGGTACCAGGTGTTCGGGTTTATTCTTAACAGTAAAATTAACCCGAATTGGTACAGCCACAACGCCTCCCCACCCCTAGAATTAAGAGAATTAGTTTATAGTGTATATCTGTCTATTGCTAAATTAACTACATGCAAAATAAAACCCAATCAATAACTCAGTACTCTATGTTAGTAAGTGTTGGTGCAGCTGACGAGAGTTACAGCACAGGTATTTAAGGAGAAAAGTTCTTGTCTGTGATATGACCAACAGTCGTCACACCCCGTGCTCCCCGTCTTTGTTTTGCCCCCCAGCTATCTCTCACCCTCGCTAATGTCAGGTCACACAACACCACTTCTCATACTTACACAAAGATGATTTAGTGTCAGTTTTTCTTATATTTTTCAGATAAATTATTTTACTGTTTTTTATTTTATTTTATCAAGTATAATTTTCATATATATTTATTTCAACAGGATCTTGATAATGAATTTAATTTTGTAACTTAATGTTTGGGTTTTACCGCCGCCTGCTGTTCTAATTCAAATATAACACAAATAATTCCTCGTAATTTAGACTTTCCTCCTCACTTTAAATGTTTGTGATTATTCTCGGGGCAATTTACATGAGTCTGCCACATTTCAGCTTTTATCTTAAAAAAATATAGAGATATCTTTAGAGAGGAGCTTGTACCTCTGGCGGTGGAGGCGGACAACAGAGGTAGACTTTTGGGGTGGATGTCTACCGTTTATCTGTGACTTATATCAGCTCTATCTTCAGAACTGTAGCTGTGTGTAGCGAACAGACAAACAGACAGACACTGCTTTATTTATATACAGTATATACAAAAGAAAAGGTGTTCCCTGATAACCCCGTGATGTACAGGGAGGTCCTCGTACAGTATAACTAAAGAGGCCCCGTCAACAATGAAGGATGGTGGATGAGACGAGATAGCCTAAGTTCCCGTCTATTCTTGTATCGTCACGCCATTCGTCGACGGTATTGACAATGGCCTTACAATCCCCAATGTTAACAACACCGTCGTTTACCCTCAAACACCCAATCTGGATCTCATTTACAACTGTGTACACAATACACTGAAAAACACAACTCATCAGCAGCAAAAAAAGTGAAAGAGAAAACTTAACATGCAAAATACAACAGAATCCGACCAAGTAGACGCGCCCTCAGGACAAATAGCTGCACAAAAGAGTGTCAAGTAGCCCGCCATTTACCTGACACCTTTACATTCTAAGTAGGTTTATCAAGGCCTTGGACCTCCCCTCCTGGCCACCTTCCCTTCAACGGCCTCGCCCTCACCTGATTACCCAGCAACTAGGCTAATTTGGCTGAGTCTATTTGGCGGCAAGACTTGAGGGGAAACCATTCCATTTGACGACATGTTGTTCAATTTAGATCGAAAACATTACATTGGGCTCAAATAAACGCAGGAACAAGGGTCTAAAGGTTAAGAATTAGGTAACATGACCCTATATGATGAGAGTTGTGTAGATGATGAACGATGTACTAGTGATGAAGCCATAGGGACGAGGAGGAGGAGGAGGAGGAGGAGGCTCAGCTGCCCTGTAGCTGGAAACTGGACAATCACTCAATAGAATAATATTGTGTTGGGCCAAGGTTGTGTGTAGGGGAGTCCTCGTCAGGTAGTGGACGGACGCAGGTGAGGGTCTTGAGTCCTGACCACTAAGCAGGTATGAGAAAAAGTTGTATACGCCGTCAGATGTATCAACACTGACCTTTGGGATGGTCTTATACACAACTGAGTATCTTGAGTTTTTAACAGCTGCTATATGGTGTACCTTAATGTACCTTAGTTGTTGACGATGAAAAATGATTGAGTTAAATTACTAAATATTCCCTGGACGTCTTTTAAAGGGTTATAAAGGTTACGAATATTCTAAAAGCTACTAAATGTACTACAGTTGGTTTTATGGCCCCATAAACGTATGACATTAGTGGATGCTTTTAGTTTGCTATACAATGTTAGATCTGGAAATGTGAGAGTGGACACTGAAGGACACTTAACACACTCATACTATAGGCAGGTCAGAGCCTTTGGGAGACGAACTGGCCAAAACCTTGATAACTAAACCATTTACCCCCACAAAAAATAATTCTTCGTTCACATTTAAATAAAACTAATCTTCAAAATTAAATACTCCCCGACTTTCCCTTTCTACTCTTGTTAATATTTGATCATCACCCTTCAACAGTCTGCACCTTGGAAAACACCAGAGACTACCTCAGAGGGTTACCTGCATAAAGTAAGCAGTTTAGTTAGACGCGGAAAAGAGTGTACAAACCCTTCAGTCACTCTGGTCAACACACTGTACCGGCCGACAGCATTGTTCCACATATTTGAGCGAGAACTCTCTATACCTTGGGTCAGCTATTGTACGGGTCACTCCAGTTACCTTGGGTATGATGGGAGAGACAAGACAATATTGGGGGAGTGTGATAAAGGAGGGGGGGGGGCATAGGTACTAGGAGAGAGAGAGAGAGAGAGAGAGAGAGAGAGAGAGAGAGAGAGAAGTCAACACACCTTCTCACTCCTCACACTCCTCCTTACTAACACCTCTCATCCATACTCATCCATACTGATACACCTCTCATCCACACTCCCTCACCTTATTTTCTCTCCCTCTCTCTTCTCCCTCTCATCCACCTCTCATACACTCTATTCGTTATCCATTTTTCTTCACCCATTTTTTTTGCCCGACATTCCAGCTGTTTGTGTATTCCGTCCTTGGGTTTTTTTAGACTCGTCCTGTACTCCAAAAATCGATTGGGATATTTGGTCCGCGTCAGTCACTCGTTTGGAGGTCACTAGGTGTTGAAGGGTGACTGATGAAACTACTGTCCTTTATATCAGATGGTACTGGGGGTTAGAAACTACTTATTGACTGGGTAATGAGGATGAAGCTGATGGTGATAAGTGATTACAAGCCACAATAACGATCTGAGGGTTAATAAAGTCCCTCTATCAAACACATCCACACACCACACCTCCCCAACGCAACGTTTTAATCAAATATCCTAAATTAATATTGCAAACTAAATCAGCTACAGAGGTAAACAATCTTAAACAAACCTTTAACATTTTTTCCCAATACATATCATTAACCTATATATATGTGGTATAGCTCCCCCCTCCACCATCACCTCTTGGTTTAACACGAGGCACCAAACTCCTGTCTCTGGTCTTCTGTGATATGAGTGGATGGTCAAGTCAATGGTGTAAAATGGGCTCAGTGACCTATAGGAGTACTGGATGTGAAAGTCAGTCGCTCTAGTTATCATGTATTTGTTTTTTAAAGATCAGATATACCTCGGGATTTACTCGGCCAGATAAGACGAGACCTTATTTCAAGTTGGGAGTCCTTATTTTTGGCCGATTTGTAGAGAACACCTTTCTTGACCTCCCGTGTGTGTGTGTGTGTGTGAGGGAGAGAGACATTAAGAGCCACACAGACACACACACACACACCTAATTGCTGTGCCATGACTACTATTGGTTGCCGGGTACAGCTGTGAGGACTAAACACCGCTCTTCCCCACACCCAGTGAGCCCTGCACCTTCTCTACTCTCCAAAATTCCTCCCAAATCTAACATATTAATATAGATGGCGCCACTTGTTCACCTCCTCACAACCAGTCAGATAACAATAGACATGAACCATCACTTTCCAGCAATTTTCTGATGGTGTGACTCATGAGCTGTGAGAGACTTCAGGTTATGGCCAACTGGATCGTAAAATAATGACAGGTTGATGTATCAGGATTTTTTTTCCCCAGAGGATATTTGTAACTGCTACCTTATACACTTCTTGAGACCACCTGGGAGGAGTGGAACACGCATGCGACTCTGGCTGGCTATAACATCACGCGAGCGGTCCAGGTGTACAGAATAATCCACGGGGACTAAATCATTATCCCCTCATGCAGAAGATATTGTTGGATATAAACGTAATGATCATACAAATCTATCAAATAATTCAAACCCAGATCAAGCACAATTTAGTATTTCTAGTGTAATATATTGATCTTTCGTGTTACTTGGGTCTCCTGTTATGAATGGTTATGATGTTTACTGATGTGATGTAACTCTAACCGGATATATGTGTGCTATACAAACGAGTCACGCTATCCGCTACGCTTCATCACCCAGATTATTACCTGAGGCAGAAATACAACGATGCAACTATCTCGCTCATAAGTTTAAAGAAGAACCCGCCACATTTCCTTTAGTGTATTACCAAGTGTGTGTGTGATCTGTCAACGTTTGCCTTCAGATCTGAGCATAGTACGATCAAAACCTAACCTAACCTAACCTAATGCCAACGAGTTCTCAATACAACCTTTAGTTATCTTAATGGTGGAAATAAACTCAAGAAGGTTTACCCTGGTGATAAACACTGTATTGGTTTAGATCACAGACGGATAAATGGAATCAGAAAAAGCGGTATTCTCAAGTACCAGGTCAAGCAGTCCTTGAGTGTTGGCCCAGAATAGCTTTATAGATAGTGAAGGAAGCTATACCCCCAAACACATGACGGTGAATAGCTATCAAAAACACAGCTAACCATGACCTGAAATTACACAGTGCAAAATTCCCGTAGAGACGCTTGATGTGGGGATTATACTTTGTCTACAGCTTAAAGTTATATTTTATAGTTAATAAAGATTCTTTTTGTTATTAAGGTTGATAAGTGATGCAATGTAGAGCAAGGGAAAGGCTGATGAGATCAAGTTTTTATTTTCTTCTCTCCTTTGAAGCAAACAACTTTCGATAGGTGTTGTGAAACTTGCCATCTATATCTTCACTCACCCCTAATGAAACAGCACGTTATTAACTCTTTCAGCTATGCCAGTGTATAATGTTATATATAAGTAATGCCGTTTATATAATGTATATATACTGTAGGTTAATTAACGTTCTATATGTATGGTAAATAGCGCCATATAAACAAGGAAAAAGGCCAACCCGCCATCCAATCGACTTTTCGGCCTCACGCAAAATATTTTGGTTCCCGGCCACAAGGCTCCCAGCATACACTACATTCAATAAGCCAGTGGTGTCATAAGAACTAAGGGATAATGTCTCCCGATCTAGAATAATAACATATTGTTCTGGTAACATCTGGGGTCATGTTAACACCTTCATATGTTACGGTAAGGCTCACCCAGGACACACAACTCGGTCATCAGCTTCTCACTCGGTACAAAAATACTGTTGTCAACACTACCTAAGCGGCCATCGGTATTGTAAACAAATGCCTAATACCGTACACAAACATTCCTATACACACCAGCATCAGTATGGCTGCCCAACCTTCCACGCCCTCCACACCAGCATCAGTATGGCCGCCCAACCTTCCACGCCCTCCACACCAGCATCAGTATGGCTGCCCAACCTTCCACGCCCTCCACACCAGCATCAGTATGGCTGCCCAACCTTCCACGCCCTCCACACCAGCATCAGTATGGCTGCCCAACCTTCCACGCCCTCCACACCAGCATCAGTATGGCTGCCCAACCTTCCACGCCCTCCACACCAGCATCAGTATGGCTGCCCAACCTTCCACGCCCTCCACACCAGCATCAGTATGGCCGCCCAACCTTCCACGCCCTCCACACCAGCATCAGTATGGCCGCCCAACCTTCCACGCCCTACACACCAGCATCAGTATGGCCGCCCAACCTTCCACGCCCTCTCTTGGACAACTTTAACACTGGTATTAAACGACCCAATTATAATATTCTTTTCTAAGAGTAATTTGTATTATCATTACTCGTCAATTACTGTAGATTATGACACTTCCGTCGACATCCATGATCTGATAAAAGAGTCCCATTAACACAAGTACAGCGATAATTACAGTGCTGCCGCTCTACTGCTTGTTAGAATAGTTAACGACTTGGTGTTCATTTAGTCTTGAAATACACCAAACTGCCACGAATGAGGAATTACGTCACGAGTAGAGAAGATCAGCCCACTGTAGAACTCAGTTGAATATAAACAACTATTCCACAACTCATATAATTAACAACCAATTAGACTCTCGCTTTATTACTTATATATCTTTGAGTAACATCTCCATCCTTACATCCTTGTGAAATTAACCTTCCATCCCGTACTAGCTCGTGTTAAACCCTCAACCTAACACAATTAACTTGAGAGAGACGTCAAAGCACCTCACGCTGTGGTCTCATGTTGATAAGGTCATAATCTGGGCCAACTACAGACAGGATGTGGCTTTAGTTCACCCAAGGTCAACTGCTACCCCACAACACAACCCAACTCATTAATCTCACTAACTACCTTGTTAAAACACAAAGACAACTTAAACTTAATAGCAACTAATCACAACAACAAAACGCGTCTCTAGTACACTTGATGTTTACTATACAATATATTACCGTAACTCTAGGAATATATTTTTTTCTAGGATGGTGATAGAATATGGGTGAAGGGGAACGGGAAGAATGGCATTATGGTATGTGATGTTGACCTTTCACTTCCTAGAAAAAAAAAAAAACGTTGTATCCCTTCGCCTAGTGGTCAGTGGTTGGGCTATTAGAAGTCTCTGGATTACTAGTTACTAACCTTCTCAAATTACTCCGACTGATTTTACTGCCAATACTGCACTCGACAGCCTCCACTTTCTCAAATGTAAAGTTAGGTGTCCATTCACAGCTGACTGAACATCTTGGAGTGCCCTAGGAAAAAGCATTGACCCCTAAATACAGTAGACGAACAGTGTGTCAAATTGGCCACCACAATATATGACAGTAATAGCCAATTTAGGTTCACTACGGTTTTCACAATGGCGGGGGAGAAAAGTTGTAATATCACCTGCAACACGAGACAACACACCTCACGACACAGAGCAACACGAGACAACACACCTCACGACACAGAGCAACACGAGACAACACACCTCACGAGTCTCAGGTCAAGTAGTGTGACTCGTGAGGCAAAATTCATCGCAATTTATTATGACATAACTGACCCGTCATGGCCCAGACAACAGGGCTGGTGACCCGTACTAATCATCCTCTGTTAAGGCATCAATCGACTCAACTCAAGAAACTGGAACCACTAGTCATCTTCAAGGAGCGGGGAATCTGTGTCGACTCACTCCGCTTGTGTCCATATTTGTCCATAATGAACCGGACACTGGGCACTAGTTTTACAGCTACACGCTCTTGATTCTTAATAATTCTTTACCTATAAACTTTTACCTGAATATTAAACCTGTGTATCATTAAGGGTCATTACCAGGTCAACACAGCCACCATCTGTGTGTGGGGTTGTTACCTTATATTACGCGCATCATCTAAGAACCTCAAATATTTTCCTAAAAAACCCCTTGACTTTGTGGGTCAAGTAAAGAGACAGTCACAACAATACGAGATGTGAGCAACGATGTGTTAGGTATCCGTCAGGTTGTTCACACCCCGACACATCTTTTCATTTAGCCTCGATCACCGAAAAAATTCAACAAGGGTCATAATGGTAGAGGCCCGCCATTGGTCGCCGCCCCTTCATTCGTGGTACATTTCCACCCGTTCTTTTGGCTCCCTGGCCGACCACTGTATTTGTGGAAGGTCGGCCAGGTTGAAAGGAAGGAGGTCGGGGTGGAGCGCAGGGCGGCGTCCACAGTGATGCTCGCAACCTTGATACCAATTCACACTTCATTTAACATAACTTTTTTTTTCGTCTCCAGTTCAGTTTTTTTCACACGGTATTCACAGACACAAGACTAGTGAATAAAATCTTAGGAGTTAAAGTTGATGCTGAGATGAATGAAGGGGGTGGTGGCAAGGACGGTCACTTAATACATGAGGTGTAAGTGTCGTCCTCAGGAGGTGTGGGAAGAGTGGCACTTGGGTCATCCTTCTTCTCTCCGCCAAGTCTTTTAACTTCGTCTAATTTTTAATAATTTTTTTATTTGAGATTAATTTTCGGTTTATAGTTATTAATGTAAACTATATTAGTTCCATGATTTGTGTATTAATGTATTTATTTGGTATCATTTAACAAGTATTTTCTATGGCTCGGATAATGCCCAACCTGTGTATGGTACAAGGAGATGCTTCACCTTCCCGTGGTCTCTGCACAATGGAGTCAGAATATATCTTTCAATAACCAGTAAAACAACAGTTGCCTATGACAGTAGTTAAGAGATAATCATCCTGGGGGAAGGGGGGGGGACCTGTAAACATATGTAGCGAGTTTTGACCCAAGACGACCCAAGTTAATAGAGTAGTCGTCTACCTAATTTACAAGAGCCTGTCCCTATTGTTTATTCACTTTCGCTCGAAGGTCTTGTTTCTTGTAGAGTAAATCTCTTTTTATTCCTTCAGTTTAATCTTGTGTCTGCCTATAAACAGTGTTCACGGGACTGTGTGCTGCCACCACAAACTTAATGTCACTGTAAATACTTGTGTTGCTCTTGTAGCGCATAGTTTATCTCTCCACCTGAGTCAAGACCCTTACTGCTGACACATTCTGGGTCATGGGCCGGGCCGTGACTTCTTAATACACTGTCTCTACAACCGCTATCACTAATAATAATAATAATAATAATATCCGGAGTAGTAGTAATAATCTGACAAACTTTTAACCATTATAAACGGGGAAAAATACGACTTTGTCAATAGTTTCGTGCTGGTAGTTGGCCGTCCAAATCTAAGCCCGTCAACCTCCGTCTACCCTCACTCGACCGTCAACCTCCGTCTACCCTAACTCGACCGTCAACCTCCGTCTACCCTAACTCGACCGTCAACCTCCGTCTACCCTAACTCGACCGTCAACCTCCTTCAGTGTATAGAAATTAAACCTTTTTTAGTCCTTACACACCTAAAGCTTACCGTCGACCTCTAGTGAGAAACATTGACCTCCAGCATTGACCTCCCGCATTGACCTCCAGCATTGACCTCCCGCATTGACCTCCAGAATTGACCTCCCGCATTGACCTCCAGCATTGACCTCCCGCATTGACCTCCAGCATTGACCTCCCGCATTGACCTCCCGCATTGACCTCCAGCGTGTACTTGTTACAGGTCAAGAATCGTCTCGCTCTCCTTTTTCTTATAATTGAAACGTCTCATTTAAGATACAATAAAGAACTCTGAGGTTACGAAGTTTGAATATTCAATTGTAATTATTTTCCTCATAAAAAAATCTTGAATAAATTAATTTTTTACGTTGCAATGCTAATTATTATAATTATATGTGTTAGCGTGTAGTCCAGTGAAGCAGAATGGCTTGTGTATTACGAGAGCTGTAGGTGACCTTTGACCCTAAATTACTCCATAACCAATACTATTTTAATGGCTTTTTGATAAACGTTTCATTGAGTATTGTACCGCTCAGTAGACCTCAGCTGTGTTAATAACTAGTCAAGAAAATGTCATTATTTATCAAAGTGTTTTTCTTTTCTTTTATTAATTCACGTTTAACTTTTCCAACAAACAAACAAACAAACAAACACTCGTCATTAAACAAAAACAACTAATATAAGAGTTAATGTTAATGTGAGCAGCCATGAATCACGGGGATGGGCGGAGGCTGGGCCACCTCAGTAACCTTGTGTTCACCTTCTATATACACATCATCTTACTCCCCTCTGTTAACCTCAGTGAACATTTCTATTGTAATATAGTTAATAGAAGTCAAATATTCTTGTTTTAATTTATTTTTTCTCAAAGATCTTTGGGTAAAAATCTATCTAGATATAAATCGGCGTATTTAACGTTTGTCACTCTCATCAAACACACACACACAACACACACACGTAGCCGTCACAGGTACACATGCTGGATTCACACTGACTCTCTTGAACACTACCGAGGCAAAAAAAACTGTTTTGCCAGGAATTCCCCCTTCTCTTACTAAGTTATAGCGCGGAGATGGCTGCTTTACCCCGCCCCGCCCCGCCCCGCCCCGCCCCGCCTCACCCCGTCCCATCCAGAAATATAACATCATCCGACCCCTCATCACCACACACAGTTACACCTTCCATCTCTTCTTCCACTATTTATTCCGTCTCAGTTTCACTTTCAATACACCCACATCATCTTGCACCAGAACCTGATTCTTCCCTGCCCAGCCTTGTCTCAACCTTACTCTGTCCTTCCCCGCCTCTCCCCAGCCCCACCCTACACAACCCCGCCCTACACAGTCGCACCTCGCCTCGCCCTACACAGCCCCACCTCGCCTCGCCCTACACAGCCGCACCTCGCCTCGCCCTACACAGCCCCACCTCGCCTCGCCCTACACAGCCCCACCTCGCCTCACCCTACACAGCCCCACCCCATCTCTTCAGACACTCCCCAGCTGAGGCTAGTGGGTCAGCTGAGAGAGGTTATCGGGGAGGGCTGAGAGTGATGTGCACCCTGACAGAGTGAAGATCTTATCACCTCAACACAAACTAGACACAGCGGAGTGGGGACAATCTTGACTCAGAAGGTAAAGCTGTCAGTCAGATCTTTGTTTATACATTAACTCTTTGAGAACGATGGTTTAACCCTTTGTGGACGATGGTTTAACCCTTTGAGAACGATGGTTTAACCCTTTGAGGACGATGGTTTAACCCTTTGAGGACGATGGTTTAACCCTTTGAGGACGATGGTTTAACCCTTTGAGGACTATGGTTTAACCCTTTGAGGATGATCATTTAACCCTTTGAGGATGATCACTTAACCCTTTGAGAACGATGGCTTAACCCTTTGAGGACTATGGTTTAACCCTCCAGGTCTCAAAGGGTTAATAAAGTCACCATTGTTGTTTTATTCACTATTGTTATTGTGGGGAATAACCTCATTAATATAAATCAACCTGTCTAAAAATGAGAGACAGAAGGTATTGTTTTCGTTCCCGTCTCCCTCCTGTCAGACCTGTCTATCTTAAAGTAACCGTCTTAAGTAAGTATAAGTGTCCACAATATGAACATCTAACACATCTTAATGACTGAATGAGCTAAAACATCCAGTAGTGGTTAATGTAATGTACAATCCACAAAGACAACCTCTACACCTGCTCTGCCTGTGTGTGAAAGGTGAAGGTCGCTGTTTGGTAATAACGTTCATAAAGACTGATGCGTACACACACACTCACACACACACTCTACACACACACACACACACTCGAATATGTATGTATGTATGTGTATGTGTGTGTGTGTGTGTGTGTGTGTGTGTGTGTGAGAGTTGCCAGCACCACGTACATTGACAGGGGTTGAAGGTCAATCAGTTACAGGTGTCAGTATGTAAGAGGTCAATATCATCTACAGGTGAGGAGGTGAGTGGAGGAAGGTAGAGGAGGGAGTGGAGGAGGAGGAAAGAGTGCAAAGTGAGTGAAGTAGAGATGAAAGTAAGGAAGAGAGTGAGAGTTAAAGAGGAAAGTGAGAGTAAAGACAAGAGTGAGAGTGAGTGTGGTGTCTCGGAGACCTCAACAGGGGGTAAAGAAGTAATCCGGTTATGACAATAATTTAGATGAAGGTCACTGGTCGTACGATGTGAGAGAGAGAGAGAGAGAGAGAGAGAGAGAGAGAGAGAGAGAGAGAGCTGTGTTCCTGGTAGTGTCAAGTGCTCCATGTAATGTGAAAATGCTTCTTGTCTTAGTGATGGTTAATGACATCTGGTGGTGTTCTTGACAACTCCAGAGGCTCCTGACACCATCAAGTAACTCCCACACTGTCAAGTGTCCCCGGTAACTTCAATGGTTATAGTGTTAAGTGATCCTGGAGACGCAAACACAAGGCAATTTGACAGGAACTAAAGCTAACGATTCTAACAGTGTAGCAGAAGCCACAAGTGTTCCTGACAGTGTAGCAGAAGCCATAAGTGCTCCTGACAGTGAAGCCACAGCCACAAGTGTTCCTGACAGTGTAGCAGAAGCCATAAGTGCTCCTGACAGTGAAGCCACAGCCACAAGTGTTCCTGACAGTGAAGCAGAAGCCACAAGTGTTCCTGACAGTGTAGCAGAAGCCACAAGTGTTCCTGACAGTGAAGCAGAAGCCATAAGTGTTCCTGACAGTGTAGCAGAAGCCATAAGTGCTCCTGACAGTGAAGCCACAGCCACAAGGGGTAGCGGCAGTAAGAGAGGGACAACAACAGCCTCTAGCAAGAACATAATGTCAGGGCCTTGACACTGGGAGGTACCAGGAGGAGGACTGGCGACACACACACCAGCCAGTCTCACGGCCTTCCTCTCTCCGTCCTTGTGTCTTTCCCACACCTGAAGATGTGGAACAGCCGCCACCTCTTCTCTGCTGCAGGAACTCAGTTAAATAAGTAACACGTAGGTGTCTGTTCTCTGGGCAGTCTTCAGGACATTTGACCTTTGGTGAAATAGATGGACGTTCTTGTGTTATTGGTTTACTGCCAAGCCGCTGGTCTGGTCTCGCTTCAGTAAACTTGCCCCCTCATCATCACCTTCTTCTTCGTGTTCATTATCATTATTTTATCTTTAAGTGTTTCTTCCTTATATTCTTCGCGACCATTGTTATATTTTTACCTTGATTTTGTTGCACTTTTATCATTATATAAACTCTTTTAACACTGTGTTGCATAATACACAGTGTTCATGTTCTCAGGGTGTAGTACACTTTTTTCTTCTCGTACACCTGTGTAAACTGCCTGACTCTAATTACTATAAGTTCCTCTATTACACACAAGGAAAAGAGAGCGGCCTCAGGCCCTCCATCTTGTGTTCCTCTCTCTTGTCTCTACTTTCTTCCTCTTTCTCTTTTTTCCGTCGTTTCATTATCTTTCCTTCGCATGTTTCGTCTATTATTACCAAATGTCTTCTTCTTTTCATCATTCTTTCAATTACTATTTCGTACTTTGTTCTTCTGCCTTCTCTTTCACCTCTCTTCTTCTCCCTCTCTCCCTCCACCAGAAACCCTCCCTTAAGAGAACACCCTTCCTTCCACGCTCCACCTCTTCCTCCCGCCCTCATCAAAGGCCCAGTAAGCGTCAGGGTAAGATACCATCCTCCAATACAAGTCTTTTGAAAGGAGCAAATGAGGCGTTTTACCCATTGTCACACTCCTTCCTCAAGGCCTCCAGCAACCTACATCAGTCTCTCTACCCATGACGACACCCACAACCCCACGAGACACTAAGAGATCCTTTTATCCGTCTCACAGATGTAAACAATACGAGATAATCAGAGATGACTTAAATTTTCACAAGTTTCCTTAATATAACACAGTACTGAGAGGTTATACGAGATGCTACGATACTAACATAAGTTCCTTCACTACCACCAAATACACAGAAATGTCGTCGTAATAATTAAGAATTTATTACGAAGACATGAACTCTATGAAGCTTACTGGTAGTGTAAAAAAAAAATCCTTACTCCAATTTAAAACACTTCAAGAGTTCAGGGAATTTACATGGAGGATCTTTACACTCCTCCAGGAAACTCCGGGAAGAACAGTAAAGATTCAAAGATCGGTACAACACTTCAGGGTGGTCAGAGAAGGGCACTTTCGGCTCTAGTATTTCCAAACTCCGGCAAGATATTCCAGGAAGTATACCACAACCTCCTGGATCTTCATAAAAAATAAACACGGGACGCTACAAGGTGTTCACATCCTCGAGGGTATTATCATCAATACAACATTTCACTAGAAGGTCGTCGGAGCCCCCAGGATCTTTATAACACCAAAGGACACCCCAAAGAGGATGTCACTGCCTTGGATTTTTATAACAAAGCAGGACGTACCGAGGACACCACAGCTTTCAGGATCTATATGATAATCTAAGACGTCCTTAATTCAACGCTACAAGCTTTAGGAACTTTTTAGTACAACAGGTTATCCCGAAAAGAAGAAGCCAACCTCCAAGATACCCAGAGCACTACAAGACGCTCAAAAAAACTTTTAACACAACTCTTTAAGAACCTTTCATCAAGACGCTCCAAGAAGCAGTGGAAAGAGTCCTCAATGAAGCACCCAACACGTAGCTTCGAAAAGTGTTCAAAATGTCGCTCAGAAAATACTTGAACAGATGCCCACAGAAAACCTCAACAGATAACTCCTGAAGTCTTCTACACCATCAAGGACAACAGAACAGACCAGAACAGAACAGAACAGAACAGAACAAGAAAATGGAAACTATAACCCCATTTGACCACTGTACTAGAACAGAACCGTCCCTTAGAACCCCCATCATTGCGTCGGGGATCCTGGACGCCACCACCACCACCATAACCTTGGCGGGAACATTCCAAAGAGAGCAACAGTTTAGGGCCACTGTATCGTAAGACCCACATGCAGTCAGCCCTCCCCCCCCACCCCCCGAGAATTGTTTAGTCTATAATGATAAGAAAAAGAACCTGAGGGAACGAATCTACTTGATCTATGAAATTATACCAAGAAATGTAGAGTCAGAATGCGGAAATAAATCAAGAGGTATTTGTTATCTTATTATATATGTTTAGAAGTTATTTATCGAGATGATGCTTAAATGAAAGTAAAATATAACGCTGGAAATATCTTAAAAATTGATGATTGTAATGTTTGATAAATGTCATGAGGTGATATTTGGGGTTACTGTGGCCTAATGAATACAGCGTTCACCTCCTGTCCTTTGAGCTGCTGGTTCATATACAGAACACCTTCACTTCACCCAGCTGTAAATACCTGTAGATGCTGAACCTAACTTTATAGCTGGGAAGTGAAACTAATCGAGTACAGCTCCGGCCACAGTCTCCCCCTATGTTTGAAGAGCACCAAGACCATAATACGAGATGGATAAAGAAAAGTCGAAAGTGAGATGGATTTAAATTTTTTGGGGGGAATACTTAAAAGTTATGTATAATGAAGGAAACACAAGGCAGAAATGTGTTTACGAGATGATGTATAAAGAGATTAAACTGTGTGAGGCAGCGAGCGATGCCAGGATGGAGATAAAATATACATTGGTCAGTTCTATGTTGGAAATATACAACAAAACAATCCAAACACTGTAATAATGAACGCTGTATTAAAATAACATGAAAAGTACAATGTTAAAAAGTATCCAAGGTGAAGGATACAGCTTCAAAATACCAATATACTGTAACATGAAGGCTGCAGTGTGAAGAAACTGGGTATAGTGTTAAGTTATTCCTGTAATGTGAAGGTTCTAGCATTAAAAATAATGAATATTCTAAGGTTAAAGTCAAGTGTCATCCAGGCAGTAAGTTTCAAGTGTGGCATTTTTTCTTAACACGTTTTACAAGGTGGGACTTGGTGTGGTAGATGAACGTGTGGTACTTACTGTGGTAGATGAACGTGTGGTACTTACTGTGGTAGATGAACGTGTGGTACTTACTGAAGTGGATGAACGTGTGGTACTTACTGTGGTAGATGAACGTGTGGCAGTGGAATATCAGTGTCTAAAAACTACTGTATGTCAGATGTAAAAAGAAAATACTTTACTATGTGGAAAAAATTCAGATGTTGTCAGTAATATGGTTAATCAAGTGTTGGAAATTACCTGTAAAGAATCAGGTGTTGGAAATATGTATAACAATAGTCAAGTATTTTAAGTATGTATATGGATAATCAGCTGTTGGAAATAGCTATATGTATAATAATGTTTTAGAAATATCTACATGGAGAGACAAATACTGGAACTAGTTATACATAGGGGAGAAATTTTAGGAAATACTGTAAATATATGGATAATAATACATTGACATTACTTAATAAACTGCATCCAGTACCGGAGGCAACACCACTAAGCTACACAACACCTGAGAGACATTCACTATCATCACAGCCGTAGTTACAAAAGGTTATCTCACAGCAAGGATAGCAAAGAAGCTCTTTAGTAACCTTTAAAATTATACACAAGCCTACCTACCTACCTGCCTACCTGCCTTCCTTGAAACAGCCTAAAAATAGTCTAAATTTTTTGTGTGTGTGTTATTGCCTGGTCTTGTGTACAGTACGAGTATACAAGGCTAACTTACTTGTTGTTGATGGTCAAGTATATATGGCACTAGTTGATGTGTCAGGTATGCAGTAACATGAGCCAAGAGAATGATGTACTAGCAGGTGATGAGGTGACATGCTGAAGAGAGGTTGATGATGTGACCAGGTAAGTCGATGGTGTAAAACGATAAGCTGGGATGTTTAGTTTAGGGATGTGTTATGATGTACGGTGTCGTTTGAGGATGTGTGTTTGTGTGTTAGAGTGATATGGTATTGACTGGGTATGTGTTGAGATATGTAAATAATAAGCTGATGGTGTTTGGGGTGGAATGTGTGTGTGTGATGTGGCTGAGAGGATGTGTGGAGGTGGTGAACGGACGACCATCACACAGACACACTAGAGCGGGTAATATTTTTTTTAGCTGTTTATAATACCAGCGGTGAACAACGTCTCCTTAAAGACTAGAGACCCGAGGAACTGAGACGACTGATGCACTTGGAAACCCAGGGAGGAGCTCTAACTCTGGTTTCTAGTGAGACAGATAAAGTGAGGAAATTTCAATCATAGGACATTAGAAACCTATAGGGAAGAGTTGTCTCCCCTGTCACAATAGAAACCTTTGGAGGACGTGAAACCATCCCCCGATAGACAAGACATAGGGAGGAAGCGACCACTGGCACACTAGAAAACCTTGAAAGGCAGTGTCACCCTTGGCACAATAGAAACCATAAGAGAAAGTGTCATCCCCAACACTAGAAAACCGGGGAGAAAGTGTCACCCCCAACACTAGAAACCCGGGGAGAAAGTGTCACCCCCAACACTAGAAACCCGGGGAGAAAGTGTCACCCCCTGGCTCAGACTTCAACAGGAGCCAATCTTGCTTTCTCGCCAAAGGTCAAGGATGGTGGATTCAAGACTCGTTACATAAGTGTAAATACTGGAACCAGATAAAAAGCTGAATGTATTGAGTCACAGCGGCAGTGATATAAAATAGTGAGTGAGTGAGTGGCATTGTTTCTCTCTTCCCACGCAGCCTGAGGACCTCACTGTAAGAGAGAGAGGTCTGACACTTTTTTTTATTTATTTTTTTATTGGGCACCCCCCCCCCCCTACATCCTTGTGTAAGGTGAAGCGCAGAAGCGTTTACAGCGCCCAACAGGGAAGCATGCTAAGTTCATGCTTGCCTTTATGTTTCATGAGTTAAGGGCGTAGAAGCCTGAACAGTTAAGGGCGTAGAAGCCTGTTGAGTCAAGGGCGTAGAAGCCTGAAGAGTCAAGGGCGTAGAAGCCTGAAGAGTCAGTGGTTTATGTCATCAAGTTATTGGAAGCTCCAACAACTTGTCCCTGAATATGAATTCGCAACTTTCGACTTTCACCAGGTACCTACTGTACTGCTAGGGGAACAGGGACTAATGGGGGCTAGGAAGTATGTCCAAACAACTTCCACCGGCCCGGGAATCGAACCCGTGACATCTCACTTGCGAAGGCAAGAGCGGTACCACTCTACCACCAGCACCCCAGAGGTCTGTTGCTGTGGTTCAGAGAGGTAGAGAGGTAGAGAGGTCGATACTGCAGGATTTTCTTCAGTGCGAAAAATGTGACAGTCTAATAGGATGATCTAAATACAATTGGCAGTGTTGGTTGTGAGGAGTGGTGTGTGTGTGTGTGTGTGTGTGTGTGTGTGTTAATGACACATTCTCGTTTCACCACTGGTGGGCTGACAACCTTGGTGACGCCTCCACCAGCAGACGGAAATGGTCAGGATGTAAATCTATTTTCAACTAAACCAAAAATAAAGCCGTTGGTTCACAGTGACTTTTATTTATATTATGATAATATGTGTTGTCTGGTTCAGTGAGTTATAAGGCAATAAATCCGATTGTTGTCATGACAAGGGAATGTCAAAGGAACATCTTACGACGATAACCTGACGTTAATATGATTAGTCATTACACACAGCAGACTGGTCTTCAGGATACAAAAACTCTGCTCTGTGACGGCCTGTGACAACATCCAGACCTGACACAACGTGAAGGATTAGTAGGACATCTCGGTTCTATTTCTATCGGTTGCGTCAGAGGTGAAGCATAATGAGATGACGCAGAAAATACCGTGTAAGGCAAGAGTTGCTTCACAAAAGACTTCACCGACAGAAGTTCAAGACACTGGAGGTGGTTCTGGCGAGCTCTTGGACCAGGGCGGGGCAGATCTCTACTGAGAGTGAGGGTGTGTCTCGGTGTTGCTGGAGACTGACGTGTGGGCAGCTCAAGTGACCCTCTGCTTGAGGTTGTTCAAGGTAACTGTTGAGGTCACCCCGGGCCGAGAGACAGATAGAGAAATGACTTGTATTTGTGTATTTATGTGATTTTATTTGTGTGTGTTTGTGAAAGTTTGTGTTTATGTATGTTTATGCAGGTGTAGGCATTTGTTTATATTGTACAGAAATTCTCTTTTATCAAGTCAGGAGCGTCAGTGTTGGAGTGTCCAGAAAGACCGCCCCGCCCTCAGCCACCCTGAAACATATACCAAGTGTACAAACGTCACTCCTTAACTTAGCCTCTCCTTAATATTTTATTCGCGTGATTTAACACAAGTAGACAAGTAAAATAATCACCTGCATAAATAAACGACAAGTCCATTACAATTAACGATCACTAAGTTGAAGTAACAATGATTTTTTTTAACGAGTTGGTAATTAAACGTTCGTAGGTTGGAACAAATGGGGAGTAGAGGTTGGTCCATAGACAGCGAGAGAGCATTAGGTTGTAGTGTCTAGTTTGTCACATATTAGATAAGAGAGAGTAAAGATTGTATTGGTCGCGGGGGAGGTCACGATAGGGAGGGGGGAGAAGCAAAGAGCCCAGTACTGTTTAACATACATGTGAGAGAGAGAGAGAGAGAGAGAGAGAGAGAGAGAGAGAGAGAGAGTGAGAGAGAGTGATACAGCCAGAATAAAAGAGAATTAATATAAGCAGAGAGAGACAGAAAGAGTGGAAGAGGTAACTTGAAGCTAGACGTAAAAGGATAAGTTGGTGTCTCGTGAAGGCGGGAAAGGTTAAGAGGGGAACTTGAGTAGGCGAGCAAAGTTTTTTACTAGGTGCGGAGGTCGAGTAGATACAGTGCTCTCCTTCTGTCCTGTGGGTCGTTGGTTCGATCCCCGGGCACTTGAGTTGTCACGTGTACACAATATGAATGGCCTGTCCGCGATTTTGAACTACATGAAAGGATAGTTAATGGATCTTAATCACCTATCTGTCCTAAAAGTGTCTGCAAAATTTCATGAAAATATCCCCTCCTATATATATATAAATTCTTGTTTACAAAAATCCCAAAGGACAGAGGAACAGACGGAGAGCAAAGAGCTGTAGTGCGCACGAGTTTCACCAGTAGTGTACTAACAACTCTCAAGAAGAACAGGACAATAGTAGTAGTAATAATGTACTTTTTCTTATAAATATTCTGGTCCACTTTACATCATCATCCATTTTATTTTTCTGGTAACAAAAGAAAACACACACACACACACACACACACACACACACACTCACACACACACACACACATACACACCGTGTCGTATTTTTTCTATTTTTTTTATATATAACATGCTCCCATGTTCCATATTATTCCTGTAATGATGTGTTAAATTTACTATTATATATTCTAGTCACCTTACCCTGTGCTGTTAAGGTTTTAACTGTCATTATTTGTTCAAGCCCATCTTATTTCTTTATTTAGTATTGTAACCAGCATTCTTTGTTCTCTAACGACCATCTGCATCGTTAAACGACCCACCGGCGGGTCGCGTGGCGGGAGCCGACCTTATATATAGGACCCACCAACTGACTTGAGTCAGTTCAGTCCTCTTGTCATACAGTCCACATCCTTTGAGTGTCACTTGTTACTTAAACTTAATTTATTTGTGTTGTTCCTGTCGCCACCAATGTGGTATATCTATGTGAGTACCTATTAATGTCTCTGTTTGTGTCCATCAGTATTTGCTTAGTTGTATTCAAGTAATTCAGTGTTGTTTCACGTTAGTTAATTTCAGTGATAGTTTTTATATGTTTATGCAGTGTTAACGTAATCCAATGCTATATTTTTATTCTTTTGATGTTTCGATGTTTTGTATCATTTGTGTCTTAAAAGTTTCGATGGTGAATCAACTTGTTGTGTCAGCCTACGAGGCTCTTTATTGTGTTAATATTTAATCAATTAAATTCTTAAAGGTTTACTTTATTTATTTTTATTCTTTTAATTTACTTCACTTTTTGTTTGGTTACGCCTAGAACCTGCTGGATATTAAAGTAAATTAAGAGGCGGCGTAACAACACACACACACACACACTCACTCACCTGCCAGCATACAAAAGGCGTGAAACTAATGGCCTCACCCTCAAAACACAGACGTTACAACCATTAATATTTAACACCACATTATAACTAAAACAACACAACAGCCTTTTAATAAATACTTTAAAACAACGACTGAGTTACACTATAAGTGAAAGTCGTGTTGAGATTATTTACTAATGACTTTGATTACAACAAACTACAATATAAGGATGTTATTGGGGGCTGCTCGGTGCGGGAAGGAGACAAACAGAGGCTTGTGTGTTGGCCAAAAATCCATTACGGAGTGTTTGAGCCACGTCACATCAGGGTGGCCCAGACAACGACTCTACTGTGCTGCCTCACACACCCGCCCGCCCACTGCCCTTAATATTTGCACGTGAAGAGCGCCCGCACACACACACGGTGTATATACATGTATATTTATGATAATAAATGTGTATATTATCATCACCGTTGACCTTCCACATTTGCCTTTCACCATCTACTGTACCGTGTTGAACCTTCTCAGCCCAGCAGGACCCCAACCTTGGTTGATGGTCTTGTTCTGGGTGTTTTGTTACCTCCTACGTCTAGTCTAGAATATCTTGTGGAATGATATTGGTTTGATCTTCCACCAAGACTTGTTCACGGTCATTTTATTCCCATTGTCCTTACAGTGTTACCTCATAATTTAATTTGACTTCCCAAGCATTTACTTCGTTATTCTGTCTCCACGTATTATCCTTCCCTTCTTCAGTCTCAGACACTGATAAGAATCCCCTTCCCAAATGTAAAGCGTCTTCCCCGTGACCGATTAACACATGAGGATATTATCAAGGGTCAAATCTTGAAATGTTGGATTTTCCCGGTTTTGGACCCAGGCGTGCCTGTGTGTGTGTGTGTACGCCTACAAGAGCCTTCTAGAAATAATTGTGTTAAGCATTAAGCTGTGATCCACACTTGTGTCACAGGCTTAAGTCTGGTTGACGCTGGTGATGATACAGTAAACATTCCTATGACGCTTCATCCAAATATTTTTCCCGATACACCTCCGCTCTGGCCCAAGTATTAACGCGTGACATTTAACAGTGATCTTGATCTTTGACATGCACTTTAATTTGGGATTCATCTCTTTGTCTAGAGGAAGTATAAATGCCCACATAAACTTGGGTCAAGACCTATGAGTTAGAGTAATATTCCGGATCAGGCGCCCACCTGCCCACACACACAACACACCCATCATTTGCAAGTCCAGTTTTTAATGGGCGTACAGTGTGTGTGTGTGTGTGTTTTGACTACTGGAACATTTAATCACCTATTGTTGTTTTCTTATCAAGACTGGGAAGGGGTTGTGGTTAAGTTCTGATGTGAGTTTAAGCCTCAAATAGCGAGTTGTGAAGGCTGTTGGCGTGACCATAAACCGCACGCAGCTTGGGATAATTGCTTTTGTTTGTCACGTGAGGTCAACGAGACTACAGCACATACTCGGGTGTGTGTGTGTGTGTGTGGTCAGGTAAAATCTCTGTTAGTCTTTTTCTTACCAGGTTGAGATTGTTTGACTTTTCGCCCTAAGTGGTCAGGATTCACCCCCAGAATGTCAACATGAAAGTGATCCTGGTTGGTATATATGCAGTGTCTCGTCAAGACCTCCTAAAGATGTTGATTTAACTAGAATTTGATGAGTTCAGTGTATAAGACACAGGTATGTGGTGTGATTGTTGGCGCATCATCGAACTGATATGACCTTTTAACAAACTACTTCGAGGTTAAGGCACGAAAAGTCATATCTCAAACCTGTATTCGTGTTTGTATGGACTGAATATTACGTTAGGTAGTGGATCAAAGCCAAGTGGTAGTATCAAGATAACGACTGAGATTTTGGTGATGAGTCTAACCATTGGGGAGTCTCCAGTGAAGCTTTAAGGAGTCCACGCCTCTTGGACAGAGACCAAAACGCAAGTTAAAGTTCAATACTCTGAGTCTAGGCTTGTTGACAGTCACCGATCTTGGTAATGTGATCCACTGGACTGTCGGTCTTACAGAGACTTGAACACAAACTCGAGTGCGGTGAATATCTGCCGGTGCCGATATGTGCCCTGGCCCAGGTGGCTGCCTTCAAGACACTACTGTCCCTCTCGTACTCCATAAGTGAGACCAACAATGTTTATATCACTGGCTCTAAGCTACGACTGAATTCCTTTTGTAAACATCACTTGCAGGAACAACGCTATCAACAACAGGTGATTTGATACCTTAAGGTTGATCATGATGACAAAGTTGTTGAAGAGAAGAATCCTCGGTGAGACAACGTTAATGGCAGCGGTAGATGGATCAGTCTGTGGTCGGTGTTGAGGAAGAGAAGTGTGAAGTATATACAGTAAAGTGTGTGAAGGAAGAGTAAATGTGGATTATGTTCGGTGAGGGACGAGGAGGAGGCAACACACTCGTGACTGGGAACTGAGTTACGTGTCACTTATGAGATCTCCAGTGGCTACCTCAGATCAGATACCCCCATGACACTCGCCACGTCTTGGGGTCACACCGTTGTCTTAAATCTTGAATATTTTTCTTATAACTTCCTAAGCCACTATTAAACTTTTATTTCCCCTTAAAGTCAGTTCTTGTGATATACTGCAGGTCAATACTTCAAGAACAATAAATCTTTTAGTTCACTATAGATATAAGACTCGTGTGTCTCGGTGAGGGATCCAGAAGAGAAACATTATTGTAGGAGCTGGTTCTCTCTCTTCACTCGGCTATTTCCCCCTGACCTTCTCGTTTGTTTGCTGCGACGCTCGTTATTGACTCAACCTGTTTCCCTCGCTCTACCCTCCACCCCCACAGAGCCAACACCTACCTCTCTCTTGAACTGACCCAAATATTGGCGTGGCTCAGATGGTGTGGCGTCACGTTACGCCCAGTGTCCCCCCACCACACGCTCGGCTGCCGTGGGACACAACTGGCATAACCTAGGCACTGTCCTGGACAAAGTGACACACAGACAGCAATAACATGATACTCTGTGTACAGTACAATGGTTAAAGTGTTTCATACAATAAAATCAAAGCTCTAAACACAATCAAAACCTTAATTGGAAAGTTACAACACTTATATTAAACACATTACCTTCAGTACGACATTCCAAAGATAAAAACAACGGGGTTAAAGTTAAATGATGAAGAGGAGACAGGAGTGTGTTGAGGAGAGAAAGATTATTGTCAGAACGAAATAATAATGTTCTCACCTTTTTCTTGGCCCTAAAGTTTATATTATATTAATTGTCTTTATTTACACTTTACTATGACGATTCATTTCCAGGGAGATTTTATCTTGCAACATAAGATCACTATTACCCACTATAAGGTGACATACAAAATATATCTCAGCCACATTATTTAGGAAGTCTCGTGCAATATGTATTTGGGTAACTTCACTCAGGACAATACTTCGTTAATTTCACAGTTGGTTAATGTCACACAATACACAATTTTCGGGGGTAATTTCACGCCCGGGTGGAAACAAATTGTGGTTACTCATAAGGAACACGTCAGTACTGACTCTAGCGGACCTTTGTACTAAAAGATGTAAACAAACACTTACCTTCACTCCAGTATAGAACACTTCATCAAACTCACTAAAGGTGTTGTTATATGGTGGGATTTTATCATAGTCTTGGCAGAGCGACGTAGTGAAGCAGTGAAATGCAGACGAGGCTGAAAATGAAAAAAAAAAAAATAGTTAAATTCTTTACAATGCTAAATATCCATTGATTCTAAGAGAGGTGATGGCAGTAAGACACAGAGACTGACAGTGGTGACTGATAGACCTTTAATGAATGAGAGTAAGGACTGGAAGGTTAATAGTATATAACACATGAATCTATTAGTTAAACAAGTATGAAGCATCGACTAGGGGTAGCCTATTCGAAATCTTATACAGGTATAGACGATGGTGTTAATTTATGAGTACACTTTAATAACTCATTAACTAAGGACTACTCCATCAATAAATATAAATCATAAGTTACCAAAGACATTAATGGAAAATCACTTACGGAACCAACTCAAACTAGACACACAACACCAAAAGTAAAATTTCATATAACGATAAAAATTCGGGGAAAAAAACTAGGGAACAAACCAAGACCGAAACAGTTTAGGGAAAAATACCTTATATAAATTTCCGGGAAGGTGATAATGAATCTGACTGACGTGTTAGTGCGTCAGCAAGAACGCCTGGAACATTATATCCAGCCATTGTCTTATCTCGGCATAAAGTCCTTTTCTTCACATTTGGTCAAATAACCTTTCACTCAGCTCACGAATTACAGAGTTCATACCGCAGTGGTGGAGATTAAGAGGTGCAAGATATGGTCACTCATAAATGTCAGGTTGTCTTTATACACAGACCGCCTGGGTACCTAACGCACGGATCGACTCTAAAATATTTTGGGGGGCAGAAAAACAAAGCGTCGTATCCCAGTTTACCACCGCGTCAAATGTGGAGTTTGTAGTTGCCAAAGTACATAGAAAATTACAACAAAACATATATTAATTGGACTATATATTTAACTGTTCCTCCGACGCCTTCTTCATTATTTTATCTTTACTTCAGTCTCTTTCTTCACTCGTTTGCTGTCACGAGTTTTGGCAGGAAATGCAAATGAATGTTCTTAATATTCCACCCAAATTACAGGGTTTTAGTTCTTATATAATGACGTCAGAGGAGTGTTCGCCTTCTGTGTTCCTGTTGTTTTTAATGACACTGTGCTTCACTCTCTGGGGTGCCTGTGCTTCACTCTCTGGGGTGCCTGTGCTTCACTCTCTGGGGTGCCTGTGCTTCACTCTCTGGGGTGCCTGTGCTTCACTCTCTGGGGTGCCTGTGCTTCACGCTCTGGGGTGCCTGTGCTTCACTCTCTGGGGTGCCTGTGCTTCACTCTCTGGGGTACCTGTGCTTCACTCTCTGGGGTGCCTGTGCTTCACTCTCTGGGGTGCCTGTGCTTCACTCTCTGGGGTACCTGTGCTTCACACTCTGGGGTGCCTGTGCTTCACGTGATTTATATTTTCTCCCTAACGTTACAATGGCAGTATTTGTTTCTGGTAATTTTATACCTATTCATTACTTATGTCGTATTTTTTTTTGTTCCCTTAACAATATTATGTCTGGTCGTACATTTAAGGGAGCTCTGATATTTAAGGGAGGGATTACATGTAAGGGAGTTCTCTCATTTAAGGGAGTTCTCTCATTTAAGGGAGTTCTCTCATTTAAGGGAGTTCTTGAAGGCTTAAGCAGTTCTTGAAGGCTAAAGCAGTTCTTGAAGGCTAAAGCAGTTCTTGAAGGCTAAAGCAGTTCTCGTATGTAAGGCTGTTTATAAGAGTCGTATACTAGGAAAAGTTTGCATCCTGGAACAACAGCTCAGAAAAACATGTTTATAGCCGTACCAAACAAGCTTAGAGCAATGACAGAAAAGGTTAGAGCCATGGCAAACAAGCTTAGAACCACGAACAAGCTTAAAGCCATGAACAAGTTTAAAGCCATGAACAAGCTTAGAGCCACGAATAAGCTTAGAGCCATGAACAAGCTTTAAACCACGACAAACAAACTTACAACCATGACATTGAAGCTTATAAACACGCTTACAACAATAGTAAACAAGTGTTGATCATTGAGAGAGAGAGAGAGAGAGAGAGAGAGAGACGTATTTCATTCCCTAAGTTGTGTAAATATTGTAAGTCCATCGTGCATCTTGTCAGTCAGGAGTAAGGTAGTGGAGATATTTGACTTCCTTCTACAGTTCGTCGACTTGCGTTAAACTTACCTAACCTAACTGTTCACTGACTTTACTGTGTTGTAAGTGTTTAAGTAAATATTATCCATTGGTCAAGTGAAAAATATATACAAGAGCTTTGATAATGTCAGAAGTCTGTAGTCACCAGGACAACTTCTTATTCCCTTCAGAAAAATAATATTACACATAATTTATTAAGTGGTCTTAAATTACGACAGAGAGGCATCAGAATGCACATGACTTAACCTCTAATGATCGCTAAATCAAATGATGTAAAGCGATTAAAACACGACTAGATGAACTTAAGCCCCTATGATAAACTATTCCTTTACTCATAATTATTATCATCACCTAAAAAGTGGCGTAACTTCCCAGCACAAGACTAACCCTCAGGAGACGATAACGAGACAAGGCAACGAGGTGAGTCTAACGCGTTTACTGGGGACTAAGGTGGCACCATGGCCGTAGTTCATCATGTATTGTTCTGATAAACACAAGTAAGGTTAAGACTAATTAAACAGCCTGGAGGTCAAGGTCCAGTAGTGACGCTGGGCCATAAATCAGTTGGTACCCTTCCCCAGGTGCTGGCACGAGGCATCATGGCCCAGCCTGGTGTGGTGGGGCCCTTAAAAATGTTTCATAAATATATAAGACATAACGATAACTTTAAGGTTATTTCTGAATAAATGATATAAATTTAGGTACAGTACAAGTAAACTGAGAGAGTTTCGTTGATAAACCTTAATGGGTCCATGTACCGTACTTTGATTACTATATGATGCTGTCTCGGTTACTTCTTAATGACTACGTCATCAGCATAAGGAAAGACAAACACTTCAGCCCTTGTATAATGTATCCACCAAATAGGTTACTGTATATAGGAATTCTTCCTTCAGTTGACCTTTGATAGTAAAACGATCCACTAAACAACATTCTTGTTGTCCATGCATCAAAGGATGAACCAACCGGCAGTAAGTTTAGCCACTCACATGACAATACTCGGCCCAAGAGCAGCAGGCGTTGTCCTGCCTCAACAAGAGCTCTTGGCGGCGCTGGTAGGTCACAGGTCGTGCTTCATGTCCTTTAGTTCCCCCACAGTTACTTTTTATCAGTATTAAGAAGGGCAAAACACTACACAAGGTCGCTTGTTGAAATTAGTTGAAGGCCGCAGGGTGTGGAGTGTTAGGCTGTTGTCGCGCCTCCAAGGCCGAGACACACGGCCTGTCTCACCACAACATCGCCTCTACCTATAGCTGCTCCCCAAGCTCTAACTCTTAACCTTAATGAAACTCTCACTCATTTAATGGCTTAAAGAGGCGCAGGTATTTTGGGCTTTACATTTAGCACAAAGTATTGATCATTTAACAGTAGGTTAATATATTTATACTACAATTTTACTGAACAACTTTTGGTTAATGAAGTACATGTATAAATGGGGGCATATGTCTTTGTTGCATTAACATGTAAATATTATTAATATATTCCAGAGTTAAACATTTCTTCCATACCTCTTATAAATAGAGCAGTTTATCACATACCTTCCTCATGAATCTCTCCTGCCTGTGTTGAGCTCTATCACCATAACACTTAGACACCATAACTTAATCCCCACTATCTACAGTGACTCCCTATCACGTGTTACTTACTGATTTGTTTGCATTTTTTCTGTTTTGCCACAAGTTTTATTTACAAGTCCAACATCTAATTTCTCAACTCAAATTCATTTCTAATTTTCAAGATTTTTTAAGTTATTATCTCAGAAGTGTTAGTTACTTCAGCATAATATAGCAGCAGGTACCTCTCGCAATATAACCTTCTCATTGCATTAATTCAGGGTTGTGTTTTCCCTACTCCCACTGTCATCGTTCAGAGGTGGCGGAATTACTGTGAACACATTAAAGGATATTCTGGAAAGACCAAGGGTTAGGTTAGGTTAGGTTACGTTTGGTTAGGTTAGGTTTGGTTAGGTTAGGTTTTTATCCCTGACTTTAGCCTACACTGAAATATAAACCCTCAATCTAGCTTACACTGATCATAACCCTTACCAATAACCCTGATTATAACCTACACTGTATAGCTTGTTAAGAGACACTTCCATTTCAACACTGTTAGGGTAGTGGGGAATACTTATAACTGACCTATTTTTAACCTTTTCTCTATAACCTTAAATATTAATGTAACTTGTAACTTTTGTGCTTGTCAGTATTACCAACACACTATGAAAATATACAGCATACGTTCCTGATATGGTGTACGTACTGCACTATATAATGATTTTGTTTTTCTATTTTATTTCTTTTTTTCTATTTTATTTCTTTTTTCTATTTTATTTCTTTTTTCTATTTTATTTCTTTTGCTATTTTATTTCTTTTGCTATTGTATTTACATCTTGAATTCACATTACTATTATGGCAAGGTGCACAAAATTTCCCCCCTCTCCCCCCCTCCTCCTGGTAGGAATTCCTATATCGTCAAATTCCGTAAAACGACTTCAATTTTTTCCCTCTGACGCGTGTTGTGTTTCACTTCATTCTCCACACTTCTCAACCACGTCACTAAAGCCTGTCCACGTCACTAAAGCCTGTCCACGTCACTAAAGCCTGTCCACGTCACTAAAGTATGTACAGGTAACTATGTAAATAATCTTAACTGAATTAACAGGTAAATGAAAAATATAAGGTTATTGGACTTTTAACTTAGTAGCCAGAAAACTGACAATGGTGCCTATAAAAATGGTAAATTGAAATTATTGTGTCAGTTTTCATCCAGTCATGGTGAAGTGTGGTGGCACGAGCACTATAATTAAATACTTGCTCTAGGGAATATAGTGTAGTCCCTCTCTCGTCAAGTCATGCACAAGGTCGCTCTATATACATACACGTAGATCAAGAGAGTCCAGGCTGTTCCAGTCATCATAGAGAATAAGATATATATTTGTCTTTATAATGACACAGTAAGTCTATAACCAAAGCTGGGAATATAATTGCTACTGTTAAATTCACACACACACACACAACATCCAACACCTCCCACACACACAGCATATAGCTCAACCCTTAGCCGGCCAGGGAAATATGCATGCCCAAACAAGTGGTGAGTAAGGAGAGCGCTGATGATGGGTGTTCCCAGTGGTAGGTGGAGGTAACTGCAGGGGGGGGGGGGGGGGGGGGGTTAATTCTCTTAATTTACTCCCTGGTAAAATAATCACCACCTGTCATAGAGTAACACAGTAAAGATTAATGAGCTCATAACCAAAACATCCTTAACCTGTATTAAAACAACATCACACTTAGCTTGTGAGACCAAAACATAGTGAACATATGGTAGCAGTCTGTACGTGCGACAGGACAAACTACACAGATCCTTACACACACACACACACACACGTGCCTTACAACATGACGTACACGGAGTTTACAAACCGCTCCCTCAACTGACTGACCATTATTATTATTAGTAATCATCATCATCAACGTTTTAAGGCCATTTTCCAATTTGGTTTTATTTCATTACATCCGCATTACGCCTTTTATCCCTGAACTACTGAAAGGTCATTAATAATAACAAGAAATATACACTAAGTTTGGTGCATTTAGTTAACACTCTCAGTTTAATGTTGGGGTAAGGAAGGTTCCTCTTTGATCCACGACAGGTGCACCGAGCGGGCCGGGCGGGACACACCCAGTATGAGGCCTAAATTACGACTGGGGGCCGACAACGTGCACTGTACTCGTGACAGTCTCGTATCAGGCGTGAGAAAGGTAATACATCACTACAATACCGCCACAATACCTGTATTATCGAACGCCTCTTCATAATTTTGATTTAGATAGGATTATACACAACACAAATGGAGGTTCTTAAGTCCACGCTGGGATATAATTCACCCCTGGCCATCAATATACTGTTAATGATCATCAATGGTTCACTCAAGTCCGCAATAAATTAAGAAAAACAAAACTCAGGACCACAATAACCTACATTATCGAGCAACACAGAAATATCGGTTTGTAAAGGACTCTGTGCCTCTCGTCATTGCTCTAAAGGGAACTGTGCAGCAGAATTAATCACCAGGAAACAGGACGTGTATTATCGAACAGCAATTATTAACTTGAATCAAGATAGTGGTGAGTGGAACACGAAATAGTGTTTATAAAGCCTCTGTGGCAATAAAGATCAGAGTTAAGATGGAAAGACCTTGGGAAACACGCGGCAGCCTCGCCCAGCAAAGAGCACCCACTTCACCGGGTCTGGGCGTGTCCTGGTGAGCGTGCGTATATACTCACACAGACAAATATATGCACAAACACAAACAAACCCCCTCCCCACACACACACACAAACAAACCCCCTCCCCACACACACACAAACAAACCCCCTCCCCACACAAACAAAAAACAAACCCCCTCCCCACACAAACAAATATCACCCCTCCTGATTCATGTTCAGTTCTCCCCATCAATACATTCTCCCCCTCCTCTCCCCACCCGTACACACCCTCCCCCCCTCCCCTCCCCTCCCCTCCCCTCCTCTCCTCGACCACGGACAATAGCAATGGCCACCTGTACACTTCGCCTTAGCAGAATAGTTCAATGTTGAGGTTTTGTGTGTGTGTGTGTGTGTGTGTGTATGTGTGTGTTACCGCTGTATCGTATATTAAATAAATGGCTATCGTTTTCAGTGCTAAAATTTCAACGATTACCTTCAAGCAAACTCTAGAAGTACCAACTGACCCACATTCACCCGCCGCGTTCTACTAACTCTAGCCAGCTAACACGGAACCCTCCTAGTGAGGAATGCCCCGCCAGGACTCAACTGTTGGTGGGAAACCCGTCTAGCAGGTGCTGGGGCCCCGGAGTAAACACTCAAGGTTATGGAGACACCTTAAAAACTGGGCCAAACTCAATTAATTTCACTTTCATTATGGACTGACTTGAGATAAACAGCATTATCATCTAGCTGGGTAAAATACGTGTGCTGTACAATATAATGAGATATGTCTGGAATGAGGAAGCGGTGCATGCTAGTGTGTGTAGTTATGTCGCTTGCAGTACATGTTGTAAATATTGAGCTTTCCATAAAAAAAATCTTTAAATCGACAAATAAAAATACAGTCATAAATTCACACGTGCTCCGAGGGAAACAGTCGAGCCAGGTCTGGTTGTAACAAAGTTTGAACTACGTCGACATTTAAAACACTGTGAAGTAGTCAGAATCACCTGAACTTTACTTTATCTAACTTTAAATTTGTAGAAAAAAACTTTGAGAGCATTTTCTGCTTTCTGAGTGTGAGCCAGTACGCAGCAGTGTGAGATGTGTGTCAGTGTGAACAGTCTTCACCTATGATCGCTGGACTTCGTTTTGCTATTTTTTTTATAGATTTCTTGCATCACTTCTGCACAGCCATATCACATAAATGCTAAAACACATTTGCTCGATATAACTAAGAGTACCTGTCGTGTCCTTTAAATAATTCTACCTTAAAATACGACCAGGAACAGATTTTAACTCCTAATGTATATGTAAACACGACGGACCAACACGAGAGCCATCTATTGAGCGGTACATATAATTGAACGGCATGCATCACTGATTACTTACACAGGTATTCTATTTGTTTCCCATCTTGCCCAACACTGTGTCATTCCTCGACCTTCAGTCAACCGTAATGATCTTGAATTAGGAAAGGACAGGCAACTGGAGAGGATGTCTTTCAAAGGCTGTTGGGTACAATAAACAATGCATCAAACTGTGCGTGATGAACTGGTCGACATAAGGCACAAGGTTAACGCTAATTGGTTCCATTTGGGGGCTGTATTTAGTCAGCCTGGCGGCCGTCACATGAACTTATCCTCCATCATTTACTGTTTACAAGGAACATAAACTTGTTATGTGTTGAAACTATGTGAATAATGACTTTGTATATACGTTTAGGCATTGTGAGGAAGGGAATGATTGCCTCTGTTGAATGATCAAATTTTAAAACAGAAAACAAGTTTGTATATTGTGACCATTACAGAGGGCCGTCGACCCTCCAACTATGAAGATCACCACCAAATGAGTCGGTCATCAAAGGCACTATACTGTGATGCCTTGCTCAATACTCGTTACAAAATACTAAGATGTTTTTCAGTGATCGTCTGTATCGCCTTATCGGTTATCTGGGGTGCGGGGCCGGACCAACACAGCCATGACCGCAACCATAGAGCTAGAATGACTAACTCTTCTCCTTTTCCTCCCCCCTCATATAAGACATAGGTCCTAAGACAACAGACTGATGCAGGCTTAAACAGTTTAGCCTACACTATAGTCTAATTGGATCAAAATCTATTAAAACTATACCAGATGGTAATATTCTGGTCGTCTCATTCTGCAAATAAGTCAACTTTTGGCCATAAACTCCCCCCAAACAAGTTAACACTCACGACACAACACAAACCACTCAGCGATAAACAAAGGAAAGAAAATATGGAGACAACTGGTGTGTTTCCTTGTAATATAACTTTAATTCCTCCCCCGTATGCTGGTACTCGACCTCAGGCAGTACAGATAAGACAACAAGTGTGATATAAAGTACTGTAACACACTTGAGAGCTTCAGTTATTATCAGTATAAGACCATCAGTGACTTGAGGGCTTCAGCTTCACTTTACTCTCATACACCACATCAAGTTCCTGATCTTTCCTCATAAAGTCATCAATATAGATATAGGCGTGGGAGAGAGAGAGAGGGGGGGGGGGGGATTTCCCTTTGCTTTGCCGAAGTTGAATTATAAAAGGATGTGAGAACTTGTAGGAGGCAGTGACGGGGGAAGGGGCGGGGGGGGGGGGTATATAATATGCAGGAGGGAGGATGAGCAAGACAGATGTTCATACTCATAACATTACCCACCGTTTCTACACAATGGCGTAGTCCTCACACGGTTTCTTTCTACTGAGTCATTATATATTTACCACCTGTCTACCTGTTAGCACCTCGACGCCCTCACCTCTTTAACAAATAGATGAGTCCCTTCAACGTGACGTAAGTGTGAGTGCGTGTGTGAGAACAGCAATAATAAGTGTATCCGCCCACCAGCACACCTCCACGCCCAGTTGTGTGTATCTTATGAGAGATTTTCTTACCCAAGGTTCTGATGTGTGAGAATTATTTAAGTTGTTAAGTCTTGTTTGGTTAAGACTCCATCAAGGATGCCCTTTAAACACACACACATATATATATATATATATATAATATAATTAACATGGTCCGGCCCTTCAATATGAACTTTATATATCATGGACTCACTCCCTGGAGGCACTCGCGCCATAGGCTAAGGCAGCAGCCAGATGTTCAAGGAGAGATGATTGTTAAACTGCGTCCTCTGACATAGTCCCGCAGCTCATGTCAACCTCGGCTGTGTTCAACAATAATATTCTCTTAAATGAAACAAAACTTGGGAACAAACACAGTTCAGCAGGATATAGAGAAGTGAAACACTGTCGAGTTAAGTGAAACGAAGAGAAAAACCCTCAGGATGTCGTTATTTTCCATCATGGAGAGGATAAACCAGGTCTATGGCAGGCATGAGCTATATTACCCCCAAGACCTCGACACAGACCTCACTCACATTCATCATCAGTTTAGGTACAAATCATAAACCTATACTAAAAAAAACAAGTGAATTAAAAGAAATCACATTATTGGTCTATTACAATACATGTCCGGATTCATATGACGTCACAAACAATAACAAAAACGACATAACATTAAAACCAAAACACGACCTCGGCTACAGCACTGAGGGGATCATCTAGCGAACGAACCAAAACACGACCTCGGCTACAGCACTGAGGGGATCATCCAGCGAACGAACCAAAACACGACCTCGGCTACAGCACTGAGGGGATCATCTAGCGAACGAACTAAAACACGACCTCGGCTACAGCACTGAGGGGATCATCTAGCGAACGAACCAAAACACGACCTCGGCTACAGCACTGAGGGGATCATCCAGCGAACGAACCAAAACACGACCTCGGCTACAGCACTGAGGGGATCATCTAGCGAACGAACTAAAACACGACCTCGGCTACAGCACTGAGGGGATCATCTAGCGAACGAACCAAAACACTACCTCGGCTACAGCACTGAGGGGATCATCCAGCGAACGAACCAAAACACGACCTCGGCTACAGCACTGAGGGGGGTCATCCAGCGAACGAACCAAAACACGACCTCGGCTACAGCACTGAGGGGATCATCCAGCGAACGAACCAAAACACGACCTCGGCTACAGCACTGAGGGGATCATCCAGTGAACGAACCAAAACACGACCTCGGCTACAGCACTGAGGGGATCACCCAGCGAACGAACCAAAACACTACCTCGGCTACAGCACTGAGGGGATCATCCAGCGAACGAACCAAAACACGACCTCGCCTACAGCACTGAGGGGATCATCTAGCGAACGAACCAAAACACGACCTCGGCTACAGCACTGAGGGGATCATCCAGCGAACGAACCAAAACACGACCTCGGCTACAGCACTGAGGGGATCATCCAGCGAACGAACCAAAACACGACCTCGGCTACAGCACTGAGGGGATCATCCAGCGAACGAACCAAAACACGACCTCGGCTACAGCACTGAGGGGATCATCCAGCGAACGAACCAAAACACGACCTCGGCTACAGCACTGAGGGGATCATCCAGCGAACGAACCAAAACACGACCTCGGCTACAGCACTGAGGGGATCACCCAGCGAACGAACCAAAACACTACCTCGGCTACAGCACTGAGGGGATCATCCAGCGAACGAACCAAAACACGACCTCGGCTACAGCACTGAGGGGATCATCCAGCGAACGAACCAAAACACTACCTCGGCTACAGCACTGAGGGGATCATCCAGCGAACGAACTAAAACACTACCTCGGCTACAGCACTGAGGGGATCATCCAGCGAACGAACCAAAACACGACCTCGGCTACAGCACTGAGGGGATCATCCAGTGAACGAACCAAAACACGACCTCGGCTACAGCGCTGAGGGGATCATCTAGCGAACGAACCAAAACACTACCTCGGCTACAGCACTGAGGGGATCATCCAGCGAACGAACCAAAACACGACCTCGGCTACAGCACTGAGGGGGTCATCCAGCGAACGAACCAAAACACTACCTCGGCTACAGCACTGAGGGGATCATCCAGCGAACGAACCAAAACACGACCTCGGCTACAGCACTGAGGGGGTCATCCAGCGAACGAACCAAAACACGACCTCGGCTACAGCACTGAGGGGATCATCCAGCGAACGAACCAAAACACGACCTCGGCTACAGCACTGAGGGGATCATCCAGCGAACGAACCAAAACACGACCTCGGCTACAGCACTGAGGGGATCATCCAGCGAACGAACCAAAACACTACCTCGGCTACAGCACTGAGGGGATCATCTAGCGAACGTACTAAACTTTCCGATCAATTGAGTCATAAGTTTCAGAAAAGAATTTAAAATGTCCTCAAGACCTAATGATGTATTATTCAGGAAAAATTAAAGTTAGTTTTGCATAATTATTATTTTATGTTCATTCTATCGTGAAATTAATAAGAATTCTGTTTTTTTTTTTACTCAGGACGTTTACTACTGTCTCAACCTGTCTTCAACAGCTCGAGTATATGATTAGACAGGTGGTATGATTAGACAGGTGGTATGATTAGACAGGTGGTATGAGTAGACAGGTGGTATGATT